>CM040117.1:7402083-7928710 GCA_022559845.1 Amorphophallus konjac | reverse complement strand
CCATATCCAAAATGTGAAAATCTGCCGTGACTGAGACTGTACCCAAACCGACTTTTAGAGTAATCATTCCTAGTGGTGGCTTTCTTGTGTTATCATAAGCTGTGACTGTTATAGTGGACGGCCGAATCTGACTCTCCGGAATGCCGCACATCTTTAAATTGCTTGGTGGCAAAACATTGATGGATGCCGCAGTATCAACCAAACATTGCTTCATGGCTATTTTGTTGATATCAATGGTGATGCACAGTGCATATTTCCTGGCCGGCTGCGAGGCCAACTCATGTTCATAAAAAGTAATAGCCGGCTGATTGCTAACTGGGTTTAAGACAGTAGTAACCTGTTCGGCCGGGATATCTTCATTCATCATTACTTTTTGCAGGTATTGTTTCAAAGCTTGCTGATGTGTGGCAGATCTTTTAATCAGTTCCAGAATAGAAATACAGGCCGGTGTTCTGTCCAGATGCTTCAATAAATCATACTCCGTGCCCTATGTAGATTCATGTTCTTGCTCTCCTTGTTCCTGTGGTGGCTCCTGCTCCTGCTGGGGAAACACTCGTTGAAACATCCGTCCGCTACGGAGCACCATTATTCTTTGCGCCTCTGTCGGGATTGGTGTGGGTAAAGGGGTGGAGGAAGTAGAGGGAGTGGTGTTGGGTGTAGGTGTAGGGTTGGTGGGAGGAAGGGTTCTTATAAGGGGCCTCGTTAGCCATGGATTATTGGAATGAGGTGATGGTGATTGTGTAACAAGAAGGGGCCTTGGAATCATGGTGGTGGTAGATGGAGGTGGAACGGGAGGGACGACGGCTGCCGGTGAGGTACGAATAAGAGGAGGTCTGTTTGGTGGAGGGTTTTGGGGTGATGGAGAATTTGTGGGTTGGCGCAAAAGAAGGGGACGTGAAGGGACGATATTAGCTTTGGATGGCCCAAGAGTGAGGGAGCGTATAAGGGGACGTTGTGGTTGGGAAGGAGGGATAGGCTGGTGCCTTCTTATCAATGAGGGTGGTGGATTAGAATTCTGATTAATAGCCCCGACAGAGGCATTTTCATTGTGCCAAATTTATCCTCTCTCTACTTCATGGATCGAGGTGACAATATTTACTTGCTGATTTGGGACCGGATGCTCCGGTAGTGGATTATTAACAATCCCCATATTGGGTTGGGGAGCAGGAACCTATTGTCGTTGAGGGGCTTGTGGTTGTCCTTGTTGCTGATGCTGTTGAGGTGCTGGCTGCCGGGGAGGTCTTCGGACTTTTAAAGAAGCAATGACCTTCCTCATTTCATCCCAATCAATATCACCTTGATCATTCATGTCATGTATGTAATCTTTGAAGTGAAAACAATGATCGATATTGTGCCTCGGTTGTCGGTGAAAGACACAATACCGGGATGTATCCACATGTTGGGGCCATATCGCTCTTTCCTTTGGCAACGTGAGCAGGTTAGCTGCCATGAGGGCATTAAAGATATCCAATAAGCTTTCGGGAAGAGGGGAGTACTGTACCCTTCGGGGACCCAAAGGCCTTCTTTGTTGAAATTGTTGTGGTGCATAATTGGCCGGTGGGGGCACTTGGTGATATTGTGGGGTTTGATTTTGTGGAGCAATGTGGGGTTGTTGTTGAGGAGGTGGAGGAGGCCGTAAGGTCTGAGGAGGGTTGTTATTTGGCTGGTGGACTTGATTATGGAAGGCGGGCTGTTGTGGTGGCGGCCCTTGGTTTGGAGGGTGGCGGAAGGGTGTGGAATTGCCAAACGCGCTCACCTGCTCATTGGTAACGGTGCCTTCAGTGGTTGCCCCAATATTGCCAATATTAACATTCCTCTTTATTACCTTCGGCCTAGGCTCAAACATGCCCATGATTGGCGAATCCTTCATTTGCGTCTGAATATATCTAGCTCTTTCATAGAGCTCTTCCATAGTGCTTAGTTTATTCATGGCCAGGATATGACGGAATTGTGGAGTATAATTTGAAATAATCATTTTGACTTGCTCCGTCTCTGACAATGTGTCTTTCAATTTCTCGGCCATGGCCCTCCACCTATCAGCAAATGAAACGAAGTCCTCCTTGGACTTCATCTTCTCAGCAACCAGGTCTGTAACAGACAATGAGGGACCCACACGGTCCTTGTATTTCTGCAGGAACTTTCTTTGGACTACATCAAAATCACTAGCGTCAGCCGGCTCCAAGGAATAAAACCATTCAAGCGCGGTGCCATCCAAAGACCGCCTAAAAAGATAAGCTAATGAAGTCTTATTGCCCTGCCAGAAAGATGCTTCATACAGAAAGTCTTTCAAATTGATGTGCGGGTTGCCTGTGCCATTATACCGCCGAAAATTTGGCATCTCTGACGGCGGAAGATGGAAAACTGGCAAAGGAGGAAGCATTATTTCAGGAGTAGCATTTGATGTGGTGACTTTTCTAAGCTGCTCCTCTATACTGGCCAGCCTTTGGAGGAGCAAAGTATGATCATCAGATTAGGCTGGGGCCGGTCGGAAAGAATATGGATTTGGCATAGGTGGCGTAGGCCTCCTCAAGATTTGGGGAGCAGAAGGTTGCTGAGGCCTAGCAACAGAATGACTTACCGGTTGGGCCAGCATAGTCATGACCGGAGTAGGGGGCGCGAGGGCACCCTGGACGCGACCGCTTGGTCATTAGGAAAATTGGTAGAATGACCAGCCATGGCCTGGGGAGGATTGGAGGATGAGGGGACAGACTTTCCCTTCAAAGCGGCTTGAACCGCATAGCGCTGGGAATCATCCAGCTGGGAAAGGACCTTGAGAACATCACTAAAATTGAGGGAGGAGGGAGTATCCCCAGAGGTGTTCAAAGTGGCAGGCTGAGCCTGGGAAGGAGGGTCAACCTCCGGAAGAGTAGAGTCCATCATGTGGACATGCGTAGGAGAGGGAACATAGTTCCCATCACAGTAAATAGGATTTTGAGACGGATTCTCATTAAACGAGTCAAAATGACCCTCCTCATAGTCAGCATATGTGTGCCCGTAGTTTGCCATGTTGACGATTTTACCTGAACACAATTTCATGCTTAAGGAGAAAGAGATGAATGTCTCACAATAAGATATGACCCAAAAGATATCACCTTTTCAAAAAAAACACACAAGTTGTAATGAGCGGAAGATTTTAAGATTTCTCTTGGAAATTAGGGTGGATTCAATATTAGGTACTTTCTTTCGAAGGTGGATCCTGGTTAAAAATTTGGGTATAATCTCCGGGTATCTAGATTTTCTCTTCTTTCCAACGAATGGGTCAACTATACTCCGGGTACTTCAATGGTACAACCTGCCTAGCGTCCGTGAGGGAATCCACGGGTGCGAGGACTTACGGAGGCTTGGCTTAGGAATTTCCGGTCCAAAGAGATGGAATGCTCAATGGAGGGTCCTTCCTTCACCAAGAGGGGTGAAAACTCCTAACAAGTGTGGGGAGAGGAGGTCTCCCAAACCGTATGCCAAGATGAATGCAAACAGGTGATATCAATCAACAGATATGATAATCAGATAATATCAGCTAAATAAACAGACAGGAGCAGCAGTTCTGTGGGCACAGAACAAAATGACGACTCAGATGGGGTTGCCAAATAAATAAATAACGTCTGGGATGCAAGCGCTAGTCATTGCAGGCAGTGAAATAGCAAATGACACCTTGGGGTAAGGCGTTAAATGATGAATAGACGCCTCTGTAAAGGGCGTGAATCACAGTGAACAGTAACCAGGAACAGTAATAATGCAAATGACGCCTTGCTGTAAGGCGTCCAATTATAAAATGACGCCTGGCAGTTAGGGCGTCAAAACCAATGAACAGCGATCGGGGAGCGGGGATAGGAACAGTAATAATGCAAATGGCGCCTTTCGGTAAGGCGTCGAATGAAGAAATGACGCCTCTGACAGAGGCATGAATTGTAAAATAACGGCAGCAACGAGGGCGTTATTTCAGCTCAATGAACCGAAACCCTGATAGTCAAAAGAAAACGGATTTCTCATTAAACAGATGATATGAAAGATGATATGGGGGCTCCAAAATGGCCTAAACAGTGGGAGGTGTATGAGGTGCACAATAGGAAAGGTGCTACGTGGAGCACAAGGGAGGGGTACGCGAGGGTACCAAAGGAGGGACACGCGAGGGTGCCAATAGGAGGGTGCTACGTGGAGCACAATCGAGGGGTAATCAAACTAAAAATAAAAGAAGTCCCACCGTGATCGCCAATTTATAGATTATGAAGAAAATCCACTTAGAAAAATTAAGAAGAATTAATGAAAAAAGGATGGGAAAAGGGGAGAAAAGGGGGAGCATGCGAGGATGATAAGGGGAATGTGATCGCCAGAGGGGTTACCTCAAATAAGAAAAAGGATGATCGCGAGTACCTTGTGTTGAGTGGGGGAGATTGTGAACCCTTTCTTACTCCTTCTACCGGCCGGTCGACGAAGGGGGTTCTTAGTCTTGATTACCTTGCAAGAACACACAAATCAAATAAAAGAGTGGATTAGCCAAAGAGTGTAGTATCAAAGTTCTAAGATTATGAAATTAATCAAATTGAACATGAACATGAACATGAACACACCTTGTGTGTTTTGGTTTTAAACCCCTAAGAGGAGTAACAAGGTTTGAAAAGCATGGATGCAATATGCTAAGTAACAATATGATATGAGGTCTAGCAAGAGCTAGAGAAAAAGGATGTAAGATGATGATATGCTAATGAAACAACTAAATAACTAAAAAGGGAGGAAGAGAGATTCTCTCTGCTGTGTGTGCAGCAGTAGAGGGGAAAGAGCTTCAATATGCACGATGGAACAACAGCAAAGGATGAAGCCTAGAAAGGATGAAGAACCGCCGAGAAGAGGCTTTGGAGGAACAACCTGCAATAAAAAAAACTCTTCTCTCTGTTAGCTTTCTTCTGTTCTCTTCTCACTTTCCTCTCTGCAGCTCTGCTCTCTTTGCGTTTTCTCCTCTCTCATGCGAAGAGACCCAGGAGGGGTATTTATAGGGCCAAAAATCCTTGCTAAGTAAGGATTAAAACAAGGTTAAGATCCTCCATCAAGAAACACCCTTCCCAGTTAAACACAAGGCTCAAAATGAGGAAGGAACCATTACTGGAAAGAAGGAGGCGAAAGGGAGGCGGAATTAAAAATGACGACCGAATGAAGGGCGTCACTTGAAAATGATGACACAACCAAAGGCGTTACTTAAAATAACGACTCCCATCAAGTCGTCAATTTCTGAATTTATTTATAGAAACAATTAACTTTCTTTATTTAAAATGATGAATTGACGCCTATCGACAAGGCGTCACATAATAAACGCCTTCAGGAGAGACATTAATTATACAATTTTCATTTTATTTGAAATTCAGAATTTTCAGTAAATCTAGAAATTGACGCCCGTATTGGTAGTCATCCATTGTTAAAAGAAGCGCCCTTGTACATGCCGTTAATTTATATAGCACCCCTGATCAGGGCGTTAATTCCAATTTCCCAAGAAAAAAATAAGAAATCACAATTAATTTATAAGAAAATAGAAAAACTTCATATTAAATCAATATTGAAGTCCGCTTTGGGGCGTCACATGGTGACATAAGATTTACTCAACATAGCATCAATTTTAGCGTGTCTACATCTAGCCTTTCTCTTCCCGCCTCTCTCTTGGCCACCTGGAGGAACACCCTCAACTCTAAGATGTCCGGATGTGGTCTCTCCTCACTGTGACGTCGCAGCTCCGCTACAGTCGCTACCCAGGCATCACGCTCCTGTTCAGCCCGGGCCGCGAGGGCCATCGCACCGACAAGTTGCTCTCGGAGGGAGGTAATCTCAAGAAAAGGGGCCGAGGAACTGGAAGACGCGCCACCAGCCATTCCCACCATCGTTGCCTGCTGGGCACGCTGGAACAAACAAACAATGGCCATCGGTTAAGCTCCAAATTTAAACAAATAAAAATGCAACGCTTAGACTACCAGGATCGCCAGTTCCTGTTGAGCGACGGTCAGCTATCGCCTAGCCTCTGCTAGCTGGGCACGCATGCCGTTGGTGTCGCGCTTATCCCCGGATTGGAGAGGTCCCACATGACTCTCTCTCCGCTGTCGCAGGAAGTCAGCGTTGTCCTGCACCAGTACGCTCCCTTACTGTCCAGGGAGACGTATGCGCCAGTCCTCGAGCCTCGCCTTACCGCGACTCTCCTTCCTGACACGGCTCATCTCATCAGCGCTCGCCCATTCATCGTCCAAGCCCGGGGTCCTTGCCATGCCCTACATCAAGAAAGAAGGGTCTACGTCAAACAACAGAACGCGTCTCCTGTCAAGGACGCGCCCATCATTTAAGTGCAACACTCGTCGAACGCTTTCCCCCTCTCACACGGCTCACTCCAAACTCAAAACGAATCAAAGAGGAGGAGATCGGAGGACCTACCGGGCCGTGTTCACCTGCCTCCGTGCCATCCGGCCCCTCGGGTCCCTCAAGTGCCCAAAGGGGCCCTTCCTCTTCCATGTACGCCTCTCCATGCTCTTGCGCGTCCCTCCTCGGGCAAGGAGTTCCTCGCCCCTCTCTCCCTTCACCACGATTTGGCCCACCAAACTCTATCGATCGAGAGTGGAAGAAGACGAAGATAGGCGAGAAAACCTCGACGGGAGGCGGGCTCGTTTGCGGGCAAGGCACGGAAGAAGAAGTGCCGCCTGGCGCTTTAAATTTAAATTTGAAAGTTAAGACGCGTCCTCGCGCCTAGACGTGCCCAAAAAAAGAGGAAAAAAAAGAAGATCCCTCCATGCAAGGCGTAATTCCCCACTTTTCAGGACAAGGTCTCGTGAGGCGTGTCTCGAAAGAACAGGTGCAAGAAAAGAAGCGTGGGAAAGGGAAAGTGCACACAACAGAAGGAACCATTTTATTTCACATAAGCAAATAGTTAGTTGTATATCATAAAGTGAGGAGGGTGGGGTGTACAAGCAGCTCTCTAACTCTCGCTACCACCCTCCTGATCATCTCTCGCCTCCCTCCTCTGACGGGGATCCCTCGGGGGCCTCCGCGAACTCTAAGAGGTAGTGCTCGCCTCGCCCTGTGGTGGCACGCCAGACTCGAAGGCGCGACGACGCTCCTCGGCTGAAGAAACCAAGAAGCTGCCTACAGAGAACGATCCAGACTGACTAAGTCGCGCCCCGCGCTCCTTCGCCCTCTGGTACCGCTCCTCGCTCTCCCGTAGCCTCCCCTCCGCTGTACCAAGACTCACTCGGAGCTCCATCATCTGGGCCTCCAAAGCCCTCCTCTCGTCCCATTCTCGCTGTCGCTCCGCCCTCCTATCCTCTCTCTCTCTCTCTGTCCTCCCTCTCCCTCTCTCTCATCGCCTCTCTCCTCGACAGCTCGAGGGCAATCCGTAGCTCCAGCACGTCGCGAGGAAGCTCCTCAGCCTCCCGCCGTCGCTCCTCCTCTAGCTCTGCTATCCGAGCGTCACGCTCTGCTACCCAGGCGTCGCGCTCCTGCTCGGCATGGACTGCACGAGCTAGGGCATCCCGGATCTCCGCCACCTGCCAAAGCCCGCATGACCCGTAAAAGATCGGTAAAGGAAGGAGAGCAACTGGAAGGAGAGCCGGGGTCAAGCAAGCACTCACTCGAGCCGCGTGGTCGCGCTCGGCCTCCTCAGCCCGGGCCACCACATGCGCCAGCTACTCCTGGAGGGAAGAGATCTCCGGAGGAGGGCCCCATGAACTAGAACCCGCTCCGCCAGCCATCCCGGTTGCCGCTGCTTGATGAGCACGCTGAAGCACAAGAGCAAACGACAGTCAGAGGCAAAGCATCGAAAAATCCAGGTCAAAAAAAATGCATAATACATTGCATAGACTCACCAGGATCTCCAACTCCTTCCGGATGGCCGCCAACTACTGCCTAGCGTCCGCCAGCTGGGCCTGTAGGTCGGCAATAATGTTATCACGAGCATCTTGCATTTCTGAACATAGGTTAGTGTCACATGCATATGCATATAGAGAAGGAAAAATCTTCATCTCCACACTTACCCCTGCCGCCCCACCGAGGTATAGACGCTCCGCGTACGTGGCCCATACCGTCACAGGTAGTCAGTGTTGTCCTGTACGTGGGACACCACCGGGACGCCACCCTGCTGCCAGTCTAGGTACTGTGCAGGGAAGCGTGTGCGCCAGTCGATGATCTTCACCTTACCTCGGGTCTTCCGCCCGACACGGCTCGGCTCGTGCACGTCAACCCACTCCTGGGCTAGCCCCAATGTCCTCATGACCAGCCTAAGCCGCAGCGGCTCGATCTCGTTCAAGAAATGGACCCACACGTCCCGCCCGAAATGAGGACGGCCCGCTACGACCCAAGGCTGGCCAGCATCGGCCATGCCCAGGTAGGGCCTCCACACCACCTGCATCGCCATACATGCATCATATTAGTTGCCATTTTACTCAATTAAATCATATGCATAAAACAAAAAAAATCATACGCATCATACCATGGCCTCAGGGTACACGGTCAGGGTACACGGTGCCGCAACCATGACCGGCCTCCACTGCCGCGCCAGGGGCACGGATCTCCTGTTCCACTGCCTGGCTCTCCCCATCGGGAAGTAGTAGTAGCTCCATACCTGCATTCATCATATATCATTAATACAAGTAATTGCATATTTGTAACTGTGATAAAATGCATAAATAAAAGGGTTTTTTGCATGAAAACCATTGTTAAAAGTGAATTTACAAAAAAATTATTCCTAAAAATGCATTAGCAGGTATATCACTGAGTTAATTCAAATAGTACATAAATGCCATTTAAGCGTGATTTTCTTGCAAGTTGTTGGTACAAAGAAGTGATATGCATGCAAATAAATATGGCAATTTTGCACAATTCAGATTACACAGTGATATACCTGTTAATATATTTTTAAGAATGATTTTTTTACAAATTCACTTTTAACAATGGTTTCCATGCAAAAGACCCTAAATAAAATGTTTACCTGGAGAAAAGGTGCGAAGCCACTAACTGTCGTCTCCCTCTCTGTACTCTGAGAGAGATCGGCGATCAAGTGGGCGAGTAGGGCTGCTCCCCACGCATAGTCCCCCACTCGGTCCAGGCCCGCTAGGATCCCGAGGAAGCGGCAATGGATGCTGTCCCCCTTCGTCCCCAGCAGAAGGCGGCCCAGTAAGAAGAAGAGGAACCTCCGGAGGTCTAGATCCACCAGCTCTCGCTTGCTCAGATCCTGGGTGAAAGCCGCGCGAGCGTCTCCCTCCAGTCACGCCAGAAACTCCGCTCCAGTCTCGCTAACCCACTGGCGCGGGTCAACGAATCCAAGCGCCTCCATGATGTCCACCCGGTCGACTATCCTGCTGTCTCTGTCGATCGCGCTCGTCTCCAGCCACAGCAGGTCCAGGGCGCTCTCTCTGTAATTGGGGTAGGTGACCCCGCTGACGGTCTCTCCGTCCACTCGTAGCTCGATGATCCGAGCTACATCCTCCAAAGTCGGCACCATATGGCCCTAGGGCATCAGGAACGCTCGACTCGGCACATGCCACCGCTCCCTCAGCGCCTGGATAAGGGGAAGGTCAAGCCGGAAGGGCTCAATCCTCAAGAACGCCCCGAACCCCATGGCGTCCACCCGTGCCCTCTGAAAGTCCGGCAGCCCCCGGTACGCTGCCACCACCAGAGACCAGCTGATCCGGCTCTTCATCACGCCCTGCACATCACAAAACAAAACAAAAAAAGGAACATATCAGAATCATGAATAATAACAACACTGTACATAATATTTTCTATTTATTTTCAAAAAAAAATACTTTTTTAAGGCATCCAGTCTCTTGGACGCTTCCTTCTTTCTCTTTTTTATATAAAAAATAAAAATATATAATAAATAATAATTTATGAAGGCGTCCACCTAGGTGGACGCCTCCATATAATTTCCCTAATAACAAAAAAAAATATAATAAAACAAAATAAAATATATTTTTTTGAGGTTGGAGGCGTCCAAGCCCCTGGACGCCTCCTCCTCTCACACCCCCCCTCCCTCCTAAACGCCGTCTCTAGTCCCATTTTACGCTTAAAAAAACTCAATAATGTGACAAAGTAGGATTCTAGGGGGCTTACCGGGTCGTGCTCATCCTCTCCCGCGTCGCCAGGGCCCTCAGGACCCTCAACGGCCAAGGGAGGTGCCTCCTCCTCACCGGCAACCTCCTCCTCCACGGCGGCCTCCTCTGCACTATCCCTCGACCTCCTCGGACGACGAGCAAGTCGTTTCCGCTTCTCTCCACCTTGGCTCGGGCCTCCATGCTCCATTGGGAACCAAGAGTGAGTTGTTCAGGGTCAAGTGGTTCGTTGAAATGAACAGGAAAGGGCGCAAGGGCGCCCTTTATATCAAATTCAAACATTTTAGGGGCGTCCAGGCGCCTGGACCCCCCCCCCCCCCCCAAAAAAAAGGCCTTTTTTGGGGCGTCCAGGCCCCTAGACGCCCCTATTAAAAATATAATTAAAAAAAGGAAAATATTGGGCCGTCCAGGCGCCTGGATGCCCCTATTAAAAAAATATAATTAAAAAAAAGAAAATATTGGGGCGTCTAGGCCCCTAAACACCCCTATGAAAAAAAATATAATAAAAAAATATTGGGGCGTCCAGGTCTCTGGACGCCCCTATTAAAAAAATATAATTAAAAAAAAGAAAAGAAAATATTAGGGCGTCCAGGCCCATGGACGCCCCTATTAAAAAAATATATAATTAAAAAAGAGAGAAAATATTGGGGCATCCATGCCCCTAGACGCCCCTATTATTAAAAAAATATAATTAAAAAAATAAATATATATTACATATGTATATATATATATATATATATATATATAATGATAACAAAGGGGAACAATGGTCCAAAAAATGTCTGACTTCGCGTTTATTCCATTAAAGCAGAGTGAGCTACATTAGGGGCTTAAGCGCTTTAGGCCTTAACTTCCCCAGTTCGGTTGCATAAGCCCTCCACAGCTCGCATTCTTCCTCCACATGCGCTAATGCCTTTCCCGCAACACTTGTCTTCCATGGTGCTTTGATGGCCTTCGCTTCCTTCGCATCCGCTTCCGTGCCCAACTCCCTCTTCTTCAAAGGAACGATGCCGGATAACGACGAGAACAAGTGGCGGGGAAGGCCGATTTGAATGCAGCACCGATGTGCGACAAACTCAGTCGCGCCAATAAGTTGGCGTTCGGCATCAGGGGAAGACCTTGTGAGGAGTTCGCGTGAGAGTAGGCATGCCGGTGCACAAGTGAAAAAGCTCTGCGTCATGGTTCTGAAGTGAGACCGCCAGTCTTCACGTCTCCTCAGCCACGGAACACGGTTCGCCATGGTACCACCGAAGCCTAACACATCGGCTATGTGACAAAGGGGACTTTGTTGGAAGTGCTTCGAAGCAGTTGGTATCCCCTCGCGGTGGTCAAATTTGAAGTGCAAATCAATCCAACAATTCAAAAGAAGTGCGCAACCGAAAGGAGGCTTACCCATGGTGGAGGTAGTAAGGCCACTGTAAAGGTAGGCAAGGACGGTGGATCCCACCCTCTTTCCACTCTAAATCCCGCAGATGGAACTCAATTGGTCCTCCTCCACTATGTTGTCGGTATAAGGAAACAGGAGAGCACCCGCCAATCAGATGGTAAACCCTTTCATGATTCCTTCTAAGTGGTCATCGTCTGGTGACCCTCTCAGGGCGTCCATGACCCATTCCGTAAGCTTTTACAGATCAATTCCGTTTTGAGTCTGGACCTTCCTCGCAGCACCAGGCGACATGAAGCTTCCGAGGACACTCTCGGAAGTCACCCTTGTCAGCATCCGCATGACCTTTATCCTCCCGTCACTCTTGAATTTCTTCAGTCCGAGCAGAAGTTTCACCTCTTCGAGGAGGATGGTCGCCTCGAAGGTAGGGAAGATGAAAGTGTGGGTCTGGGGATGCCAAATCTCCACCAATGCGCCCATAGCCGTCCAGTCCATGCGAATCTTCTCGTAGTGCTTGGCGTGGATAAGGAGCCCTTGTAGATGCCACTTCATGATCATGGCCCTCATGCCGATGGAGATGTTGGAGGTGAGTTTCGAAAGCCACGGCAGCTTGGAAAACTTCCTCGGGCCTGGGAAAAGAGGGTATGGCTGGAAGAGAAAAAGGAAATAAGGAAGGAAAAGAAGTGAAAAGAGAGTTCACGCGGAGAATTTGAAATAAATCAACTTTCCATATGCGACTGGATCATCCCACTCAGATGACCTTTGAGTTCGGAAAGTCGCCTAGTCTCGCTACTAGGCCTACTCCTCTTCATAAGGCGGGAAGACTCGCCTTCCATCCTAAAACCCTCAGATTTCTTCTCCTCCTCCCCTTGAAGCTTCTAAGCCCACTCCTTGGTGCATTTGGCTGAACTAGCCTAAGGGAGTGTTTATAAGAAAGGAGAGGCGCTAAAGGATGAAATGCGTCACATCAGTGGTCAGTCATCCGTGTTTTGTCTGGATCTCCCTTGTACTGTGGTGCGATTCTGTTGCTTTCTGATGTTATTAATATGTTCAGGTTTTATTAACGGACGCCACCGTCCCACCTTGTGTCCCACCGTTCGGTGATTTGTCCTACCATGTCATGCATCATATTATATGATATTTACGCTATTAGAATATGTCAAGGACCTTGCGACCCGAATGAATCTGGGATTTGAGTTCCCCTTCAACAAAAATGGTGATGATTTCAGAAGAACTTGGGTTGTACGGATAGGTCGTTAATTTGTGATAGCGTGGGGACGATGGTTCCATTCGGTGAGTTGGTGCGTGGATAAATGGGCCCCGACTCAATATCAGCTCACCGGATCGGTATCCTGACCCATTCTTAACAAATTGATAATATTATCCTTGGCTATTTTCTATTTTAGTTTGTTTTAGATTTTCTTTAAACCCAGCATGCATTCATATAGGACTTTGAGTTTATTGCGAAAATTATTCAATGCGATTCGATTGTGAAAGCCGATGTGCTTAAATTCTTACAATATGGGATATTCCACTCCGAATAAAACTCAGAGTTTTTCTTAAGACGGCCCTACACTGCTCTTCCAAAGGAGACCCTTGTTTGGACAGACCCTCAGATATTCCTTTGCTTTTTACCTTGTTTGACCCACATTGGCTGCAGCACTTCCACATTGGCTGGTAACCGCTCCCCAAAGGTGAAACCTGCAGGTTTACGACCCAGGTACTTCCACACCGAGGAGTTGGTCTCCGTCATTTTCGTGCCTGAGCGCACATCTCCCCCTCCCTTGTTTGATCTCCGTCCAAGTAATCGTCAAATTTGGAAGACCTTCTTTAAGGTCGCCTTAGTGAAACTACGGGAAAGATTCCAAACAGCAATGTCTGAAGCATGTCTCATCGCACCTTGGCATCAACTTTTCAGTCCATTCCCACTCCATTTCACTTCACTTCGATACCATTCCATTACGTGTCACTCCCTTACAAAGCAAACGCCAAGACGGGACAGCTGTAGACACGCTATTTCTGACATCTCCTGAGAAAATCTCATATTACTATATGACGCCCCGCAGTGGCTTTCGCGTTCTGAATCGCTTGAGTGCTTCCTATTTTTGAGTCTTCTTTTTGCCTTTTGAGTAGGTAACCTAACACCCCTGCAGCATCCGGAAACCGCCTCGTCGCGGAAATCATACAGCATACGGACGGCATCATCGCCAACCGGACGCATCAGAAGTTTCCGGAACCAGAAGGATGTCTGGCGGATGGCTGTTGATGGCTTTTCGGGAGAATCCGGAGGTTTTTCTTTAGTCTCCTGGACGCCTTCATCAGTTGAAAAATATATAAAAAATATAAAAATAATAATAAATTTTTTTAAAGGCATCCAGTTTCCTGGACGCCTTCATAAAAATGAAAAAATATAAAAAAATATAAAAAATAATAAAAATCATAATTTTTGAAGGCGTCCAATTACCTGGACGCCTTCATGAAAATGAAAAAAATAAAAATAATAAAAATAATAAATAATAAAATAATAATTTCTAGAAGGCATCCAGGTTCTTGGACGCCTTCATCATCTTGCTCACGGGCGCCCTCGATCCGCCGATCGGTTTGTCGTTTGAGAAAAATTCCAAAGTGTGAAGACGTCTTGCCAGCCAGACGCACCCACTCGTGAGTCACGGGTGCCAACCAAAACCACGCGCTGTACCAAACCGTGTGCGACTTTCGGCGGGGTTCCGGTGGGCAGTTTTGAAGGCGTCCAATTTCCTGGACGCCTTCTTGAAAGTATAAAAAATAAAAAAATAAAAAAAATAAAATATTATTAATACCCTGATGAAGGCGTCTAGGCCCCTGGACGCCTCCATTCTCCGGATCTCTATAAATAGTAGACCCCCCCTCCGTCCGAGGAGAGCTTTTGAGAGGTCCGACAGGCCGTTGGAGCCCAGAGTCTGCTGGATCTTTTTCTAACCCGTAGTTCTTTTTCAGGAGGAGGTTCTGCCGGCTTCCCAGGTGCCCGCGCTCGCAGGAGGAAGGCCGTCTTCGTCCACCGTGCTTCCACGCCATCCCTATGCGGCCGAAGCTCCGCCGGATTTCTCCATCGGCACATCCAATAAGTCAATCCTTTCCTTTTCTTCGTAGTTCTTTTACATTCATCATCTCGCATCCTCAATCTCCCTTTATAAGGGAGCCTTCTGTTATATACATCTTTGCATAATTCCATTCATCATTACATTTCCCTCCCACTCGTGTCCGAGAGGGGTTTAAAACCACACCAACCAGGTGTGTGTTCTACCATGATTTCGTCATTTTTATTACAAGAGATTGATACTACACTGCCATTTTCTAATTCCGTTTATCTACTGTATGTTGTTTTGCAAGGGTAATCGAAGAAAGCCCTCTCTATCGGCCGGCCGAAGGGGGAGGAAGAAGCAACCCGCCACTTCCTGCTAGTGAGGTAGGCGCGATCACTCTTTATTTTTGGGTCCTCGACCCCTAGCGATCACATCATAGTCTCAAGGCCGCGGTGAGTAATTTCCCGCAATGGCCGTTTGAATTCTGTCTGCTCCTTGTTATATCTTGAACTGCTCTTATACCTGCCATATTCTCGAGGCCACGGTGAGTCACTTCCCGCAATGGCCGTTTAAATTCTGTCATTTATACCCTATTATATCTCTATTCTGCTATATTCTCGAGGCCGCGGCGAGTCACTTCCCGCAATGGTCGTTTAAATTCTGTCAATTATACCCTGTTATATCTCTATTCTGCTATATTTTCGAGGCCGCGGCGAGTCACTTCCCGCAATGGCCGTTTGAATTCTGCTTCTTTTTATACCCTGTTATATCTCTATTCTGCTATATTCTCGAGGCCGCGGCGAGTCACTTCCCGCAATGGCCGTTTGAATTATGCTTCTTTTTATACCTTGTCATATCTCTATTCTGCTATACTCTCGAGGCCGCGGTGAGTCACTTCCCACAATGGCCGTTTGAATTCTGTCTGCTCCTTGTTATATCTTGAACTGCTTCCAAATCTGCTATAATCTCGAGGCCGCGGCGAGTCATTTCCCGCAATGGCCGTTTCAATTCTTGCTGTTTAATTTCCGCACCATTCCCATCCCCTGAGGCCGCGGCGAGTCACTTCCCGCTATGGCCGTTTAACCCCCATATCTTGCTATAGTGCATCTGTCCCGCACGCCCCGCCGGAGCAATCTCCCATGGTGGCCTCTTCTCTTTTCTCTTATATCTGTGTTGCAGCGAAGCAAAAAAAAAAACAAAACAAAACAAAAACGCGAGCCCTCGCGCACCGCATCATTCCAACCACGTAACGTCGCTCACAACTGGTGCTTGACTAACCTTGTCCTTGTTTTCAGGGGTGGTTGAAGCACAGGGTTGGACCCCCGGGATCGTCCGGCTGCCGCGGCTTGCCCCTCACTCCGTGGTCCACATTGCTCCGGGAGCAGGTCAGGTGTCGGTGGTCGCCCCCCAACCCAGGTCGCGTTTGTTCCGGGGAGGTTGCAGTATCCGCTCCCAGTTGGCATTCCTCTGGTGCGGTCGCCTGAAGCATCTGTTGCCAGCGGAGGGCCAAGTCCTCGGCAGAGTTCCCCCGAAGCCGCTTCTAGCGGACCTGGTGAAGAGTCCGCCATGGCTGGCGGTGGTCGAGCTTATCTGACCAAGGATGAGCTGGCAGAGATGGATAGTCGCCGCCAGTCAAGGAAGAGAGGGAGGGATTCGACCCCGGTCAGGAGCCGAGTCCCACCCTCGTCTGGGGTGCCTCCCCCCAATGTTCGCTCGCCATCATAGCCTATGGTGCCGACAGCTGCTACTCCGACACCCGTCCCCAGCAGACGGGGGCGTGAAAGGGGCAAGGCTCCTGTCGCTGCTGAAGTTTATTCTCTCCCTCCGCAGAGGGTTCCTCCGCGTGGTCAGTCCTCGCGTCTCGAGGACTTTACGTCGGGGTTTCCAGGGGTCACGGCTGTCGTCGACTTCATGGTGCATAGTGCTCGCTGGCACGAGCACGTTGGGGAGCTCAGTCCTGAGACCGTGGACGAGTTGACGGCCATCGTTGCGAGGAGCGCATGCCTGGTCGTCAGCACCTTTGGGCTGTGAAGGCACCGCTTCCTCGATGTCGTACGTGAACTGGTGGCCAGTCGGGCCCTTCAGGCAGAGGCCGAAGGGTGCTTGAAGGAGTCTGAAGCTACGAACGCCGGACTCCAAGAGCAGTTATCCCAGCTAGAGTCGGCCCTGGATGGTATGGAGCACGACCGGGACTCTTTTCGGGCGCGGGCTGACGCGGCCAGCGAGCGAGCGTTCAAGCTGGAGGCGGAGGCCCGAGCCATGGAGGCCAGCGGCCAGGAGATTAAGGCGGAGCTTGCCATGCTATGTATGTCCATGTCCTCGGCCGACGAGGAAGCTGTGGGGAACTTCCGTTCCTCCTCGGCTTACCAGGACGAGCTGACGGAGGTGGCCTTGGAGTACTACGGGCCAGCCCGTGACCGTGGCTTTCGGGAGGGCTGGAGCGCTGCTGTGAAGGCCACAGCAGAGCATCTTGGTCTTGCAGCCCCGGACATCCCCCCTCCTTCCACTCCTTACGGCTCAGACACCAAGGGCAGAGAGGGGGAACCTGACTCTGTAGAGGCGGGCGCAGAGGGGTCTATGCCGGGCGCGGGTGAGCGAGCACTTGCTGGCGCTTCGGTGGTGGACTTGGACAAGGAGTCACCGGCAGCTGGAACCGTAGATGCTAGTGAGCCTGACGAGGCTGCGGCACGTGACGATGTATCCAGGGCGCACCCTTAGAGGGGTGCCCTTGCTTGTTTATTTCATGCTTTCTTCTATCTCTGCCTAGGTGGTAGTCTCCTTTTTTGTAAACCTTGCATTTTCGAATGGAAAGAAAGCTTCCTTTATTTCACGAGTCTCGAAGTCTCCTGCGTACTTTCTCCCTTCTGGGCTGTTATGAGATCTCCCGGGGATACAAAGCGGCGTCCTCGAGGGAACCGCGGTAAGGCATGACTTTCGGGATCCGTCGCTTCAATTTCTACGGATTTGATTGAGGCAGTAGGAGTCCTCATACTTTTGGGGACTCTGCTCCCCCTATAAATGGTGGCTTTCGCAGCGCTCCAACGATCAGCTCCGCACTAGCGAACCTTTGTAGGTAGCCTTCTCAGAGAATGTCATCAGGAGAGTCTGGTACTTCGTCGGATGATGAATTTCTACAGGCCCGTTGTCAACCCTTGGTCCTCCGGAGAAATCCAGCGCCGGTACCGTGGCGGCCATGGCCTGCGCCTAGAGAGGGTTGCCCGGCACCTGTGCAATACAGGCTAAGGTATCTGGACGGCTGGCGGGAGGCTTTGGAGAAGGTTAACAATTTATACGCCGGTAGGGGGATCCTGCTTCTTGAGCCAGATAAGTTCCATCCTTGAAGGGATGAGAAGTGTCAGGGTAATGCTGCTTTCTATTCTTCAGCTAGTTCCCCTTGCTTGTCTTTGTGGTATATAACCGTTGTCTACTCCTTGCAGATGCTTGGTGAGATGCTTCCCACTGCTGGAACATCTTCCTATCTACCGGTAGGAAGGAGCGTAAGGAAGGGTGGGAACTGTTTTCCCTTCTTCCACTTTGTAGGCAAGACCGTGTGGCTTGGACGATGGTGGTGGGCTCGTCGGTTTGCAGGCATGGCCAGTACGCCTCTCCCCGCTGCTGATAGGGACTCGTCGCACGCTGTCCGCAGTGAGACAACCTCTCCATTCAAGGCGGGCGCTGGTGGCAGCCGGGGCAGCGGGGCCTTGTTCACCAGTTTGGAAACGTGGCCAGTACGCCGGAGTGGCCTTCCTAATGTGTTGGCCTCGTAGTATCGTTGTCCCCTGTTGGCTTGTGTGGGCCTTCTTGTTCGCTGTAATGGGTGGACCTCGCTGGCCTTCCTTCAAGTAGGGGTGGCTGGAGCAGTCGGGCTGGTTTTCCTTGTGCGGGTCTTCTACCAGTGAAGCTCTTTGTTGGCCTGGGGGCTTTGTCCCTCTTCTCTGGCATAGAAGGCTTCTCCAACGGTACCCTCCCACATAACAAAAATGGGTACCGGGTGCCTGCTTAGAGACTTAGCATGATCGTTGGCAGAGGACGATGCCGGGGAAGCGAGCCGTTGGAGTCATATGTCGCCATCATCGAGCACGTTTTGTCTCTCCATGTACTTGTATTTGGCCTATGTGAGGGTATTTTGTCAATTTCTGGCAGCTTGTACTTTGACTAAAGAAATATAAATTCTTTATTCTGACCCAATACTGTTGTGTACCTTTTATTGGAGTGCTTCTGTGTAATTTCTGGGTGATCCTCCGTGCTCGCATTCCACAGTGTTCACGTCCTTCGTGGAAACCCATTGGTTACTTATTTGTTTTCAAGTGAAGCGGTGCTTACGCCTTCATGGAACCCTTAGGCTACCTTTTTTGTTTTCTAGGGGAGCAGTGCTCGCCTCTAGGAAACCCTTAGGCTACCTTTTTTGTTTTCGAGGGGGGCAGTGCTCGCCTCTAGGAAACCCTTAGGCTACCTTCTTTATTTTCAAGGGGAGCAGTGCTCGCCTCTTTAGGGAACCATTAGGCTACCTTTTTTATTTTCAAGGGGAGAGTGCATGTCTCTAGGAAACCTTTAGGGTACCTTCTTCGTTTTCAAGGGGAGCTGTGCTCGCCTCTTTAGGGAACCCTTAGGCTACCTTTTTCATTTTCGAGGGGAGCAGTGCTCGCCTCTAGGAAACCCTTAGGCTACCTTCTCCATCGTTCATGGGTAACTTACCTTAGTGGAGTACGACTGGTGACGTTTCACTGGAAGTATTTCCTGAGGTTGATGGAGTTCCACATCCTGGGCACCTCTCCCCCCCAGCGTCACCAACATGTACGCTCCTTTGCCGAGTGTTTCTGCTACCCGGTACAGGCCTTCCCAATTTGGTGCGATCTTTCCTGCGGCCCCTCGTGGGTCAGCCACGCTTGCTCGCCATAGAACCAGATCTCCGGGGAAGAAGTGTCGCTCCTTAACCCGGGTGTTGTAGTATTGAGCCAGCTTCTGCTGATATGCCACAAGTTTCATCTATGCGTTGGTTCTTCCTTCTTCGAGCAAGTCCAGGTTTTCTCGCATTACCTGGTTATTTCTGGCCTCGTTAAAATGTCCCACTCGCAATGAGGGGTTGGATATCTCCACCGGGACCATTGCCTCAGCTCCGTAGGCGAGATGAAAAGGCGTCTCCTCGGTGGCCGCTCTAGCGATGGTCCGGTGAGCCCATAGGATGCTGGGGATTGAATGAATCCATGAGTTGCCAACTTGGTCCAGGTGGGTCTTGATGCCGTGAAGGAGAGTTCGGTTGGCGTTTTCTACCAACCCATTGGCTTGGGGGTGCCCCACTGAGGTGTAGTGGTTCTAGATCTCCAACTCCGAGCACTTCTCTTGAAAGGTAGTGCTCGCGAACTATCTTTCGTTGTCGGTAGTGAGAACCCTGGGAATTCCAAACCGGCAAATAATGCTTTGCAGCATGAATTTTTAGGCTACTTCACTTGTTATCTTCCCCAATGGTTCGGCCTCGATCCACTTGGTGAAGTAGTCGATGGCGACTATGAGGAACTTCTTCCTTCCTTGCGCTTCAGGGAAGGATCCCAATATGTCAATCCCCCACCGAGCGAACGGGCGAAGCTCCGTCAAGGCGTGGAGCTGCGTCGCTGGCTGGTGGTGCAGGTGGGAATACTTCTGGCATTAGGGACACCTTCGAACATAGTTGAGGCAGTCTTGCTGCAAGGTGGGCCGCCAGTACCCTTGTCTGATCAGCATCCTCGCGAGTGCTCGCCATCCCACATGGCTTCCACAAAGTCCCTCGTGAACTTCTTGGATGGCCTGGTTGGCCTCCGTGGGGAAGAGGCACTTAAGTAGAGGAGCTGAGAGGGACCGGCGATATAGCCGTCCATCTACAATGGTGAAGTGGGCCGTTCTTGCCCGCGTGCATCGCGCCTCGACGTGGTCGCTCGGGAGCTGTTGTCGAAGGACGAAGTCGAGGAGAGGATCCATCCAGGAGGGTTCGTGGTCGATGGCATTTACCTGGAGCGCTGGATCATTTATGCTTGTTGCTGATAACTCCTCTATCAGGATCGATCTGGAACTGGAGACTATAGTGGCTGACGCTAGGCTGGAGGGGGCGTCTGCTCGGACGTTCTCTCCGCGTGGGATATGGACCACTTCGAAGTGGGCGAATTCATCCGCTGCATCCTTGGCCTTCTCTAAGTATTTCATCATGGAGGGATCGCGGGCCTCGAATTCCCCCCTGACCTGGTTGGCGATGAGCATGGAGTCGATGTACGCTCGCACACTCGACGCCCCCAGGTGTCTTACCATGCATAGCCCAGAGAGGAGTGCCTCGTACTCGGCCACATTGTTCGTGGTCGGGAAGTTGAAACGTAGGGCGTACTATAGCTCCACTCCTTCTGGTGAGAGCAAGACCAACCCTGGGCCGTTGCCCGCGGCGCAGGAAGATCTGTCAACATATAGCTCCCAGGCGAGCCCCGAGGACTGCTTGGGTGAGTCCTCGGTGGGTAGGGTGCATTCGGCGATGAAGTCTGCGAGAGCTTGGGCTTTGATCATTCTTCTCGGTCTGAACTTAATGTCGAATTCTCCCAACTCGATGGCCCACTTGACCAGCCTTCCGGACGCATCAGGGTTCTGAAGGATTTGTCGGAGGGGCTGATCGGTGAGGACGACGATCGGGTGAGTAAGGAAGTATGGTCGTAGCTTGCGAGCAGCCGTGATCAGTGCAAGGGTGAACTTTTCAATCCGCGAGTACCGGAACTCCGGTCCTTGTAGTGCTCGGTTAACATAGTAGACGGGCTTCATGACTCCTGTCTTCTCCCGGGAGAGCATAGCACTCATGGTGATGGGTGTTACGGATAGGTATAGGAGAAGCTGTTCCCCCCTTTGGGGTTTGGCGAGGACAGGAGGTGTCGTCAAGTAGCGCTTCAATTCTTCGAACGCCTACTCGCACTCCTAGTCCCAATCGATCCATCCCTTCTTTTCCGGTGCCAGGTTGGCTTGCTTGATCAGTCGAAAGAAGGGAAGACACCGTTCGACGGCTCAGGATAAAAATTGAGCCAGAGCGACGACACGTCCGGTGAGGCACTGTACGTCCCTCACCCGTTTCGGTAGCTCCATCTCCAACACTGCTCTGATCTAATCGGGGTTGGGTTCGATTCCTTGGTGGGTGATGAGGAAACCTAGGAATTTTCCGGACCGTACCCCGAATGCTCATTTAGTAGGGTTAAGTTTCATGTTGTACCTTCTAAGTGTGGCGAAGTTCTCCACCAAGTCGCGCAAGTGTTCGGCTACTCGGAGGCTTTTCACGAGCATGTCGTCGATGTAGACCTCCATGTTGCGGCCGATCTACGAGTCAAACATATGGTTGACTAGGCGTTGATATGTAGCTCCAGCGTTCTTCAGCCCAAACGGCATGCGGGTGTAGCAATATAAGCCGTGGTCGGTGTTGAACGCGGTCTTGTCTTCGTCGGGTCGGTGCATGCTGATCTGATGATACCCGGAATAGGCGTCGAGGAAGCTCAGCATCTCGTGCCCGGCCATGGTGTTGACCATCTGGTCGATCCGTGGCATGGGGAAGCTGTCTTTAGGCGTGGCTTTGTTGAGGTAAGTGTAATCCACGCACATCCACCACTTCTCGTTGCTTTTGGGCACCAGGACTACGTTGGCTACCCAGTCTGAATACTAGGTAGGTCAGAGTAGCCCTGATCGTAATTTTTCTCCCACTTGCTCCCTGATGATGGCTTGTCGCTCGGGGTTACACCGCCTTTGGCGTTGCTGTACCGAGCAACAGGTAGGGTCCAACCTTAGTTGGTGTGTGATGACCTCTGGAGGGATTCCGTGGAGCTCGTCCTCGGACCAAGCGAACACGTCTTGGTTGGCCGCGAGGAAACTCGCGTACGCTTGCTTATCGTGCTCGGACAAGGTAGCACCTATCTTCAGTGTTCTGCTTGGGTCATCTACGACCTGGATGAGGTACAAGTCCTCGGTCGGTGCACCCGTGCTCGAACCTGGGTCTTCGGTCCTCGCCTTCTTTTCTTGTGGCGCTTCTTCGGGACGTCGATCGCGGGTCGAGATAAGGTAGCACCTTCTGGACTCCCGCTGATCACCCCGAACTTCCCCTACCTGACGGGGGGTGGGGAACTTGAGCTTCTGGTGGTAGGAGGAAGGGACACCTCGAAGCGTGCCGAGGATCCCTCGGCCGATGATGGCATTGTACCCTATCATTGCACGAACCACAGTAAAGTCGGTGAGGAAGGTTACCTCTTTTGGTGCCATTCCGAACATGATTGGGAGCGAGATACGCCCTTCCGAGCGGACAGTCGTGTCAGAGAATCTGTACAGTGGCATGTGCAATGGCGCGAGTCTTGACATATCCACACCCATGAGTACAAGACAGTCGTACGCAATAACATCAGGTCCACTTCCATTGTCCACTAGGATGTGCCGTACAGTACATTAGTTTATGGTGGCAGAAACAACCCAAGCATCAGAATGGGGCGTCGTGACTACTTCCAGGTCATCCTCAGCGAAGACTATGGGGTCTCCTGGATGACCAGAGGGGGAAAGTTCCCTTGGGGTGCCATCACCTTGGTCCGCCGTGTTGATGGCCGCAGTGTACCGGCGTCTTCTGCTCGCGCTATCTCCCCCTATGGCAGGCCCTCCAGAGATCATCATGATCTCCTTTCCGTTGGGCCGGTTGTCGATCGGAGGAGGCGTCTTCTGTCGTCTCTCGGCGGCCTTGGCGAGGAACTTGTCGAGGAGCTCCGTGCGGACGAGGTCCTTGATGGCATCCTTCAAATTGATGCAGTCGACGGTGTCGTGACCATGGTCTCTGTGGAAGTGGCAGTACTACTTTTTGTTATGCGAGTTCGGATCCGACTTCATCCGCGGGGGCCACTTGAGGAAAGGCTCCTCGCAGATCTCCATCAGGATCTGGTCGGGTGGGGACGTTAGGGGTGTATAATGGCGATAGCCACCCCTTTCCTTCTCGGAGCGGTCGCGGTGGTCCCCGTCACGTCGCTCCCGCTTGCTTCGACCCTCTCGTGGTGGGTCGGCGGCTCTCTTGCAATCGGGCTGGTCGGTCCCGACCGTGCAACGCAGGGCCACAGTGTTCTCCTCGCAGTGCATTTGTTTTTGGGCTAGCATGAGGAGGTCCGAAAGGGTCATCGGGGCTTTGACTCCGAGCGCGCGTCAGAGGATGTGGTCCCGCGTCCCCTGAGTGAGTGCCGTGGTGGCGATGCCGACGTCGAGGTGGGGGATGTTGAACATATCCGAGTGATTTTGATGGTAACGAAAACCAGGACATTTCTCTCCCATGTATCTTGTTTTCAAGAGAAGCTTCATGCTTTAAACCATCAAATTTCACCCCATGTCAAATGTGTGTTAATGAATCCTTCCATGTGTTTATTTGAGTATAAACCAACTTGTACTTAACTGTAACACAAGCCCATTTCAATCATCGAACAAATGGATAGCTTCAAGTGAGCTAACACTTGACTTTTGCAGGATTGGAGATTGGCGGTCGACCTGTGGACCCTTGGCGGTTGACCTAAAATAATAGAACTGAAATCTGGGAATCTGTGAACCTGGCGGTCGACCACCTGGAGCTAGCGATCGACCTATTTTCCCAGCAGCCAAATGGCTACAGGACGGCCAATGGCGGTCGACCGCTGGGATCTGTAGGTCGACCGCCAGCCTCGAGCTGTCAACAAATGTTGACTTTTTGTCACTTCGAGAAATGGCTCTCCTCTTGGTATTGTTTAATCCCTAAGCAACCAAACTTTCCAGAAATTGTGGATCTGGTCTGGGGGAGTCCTTGGACCATTCAAGAACTTATAAAACTTATACAAGAGGGTTTGGAAAACCCCAATGCTAAGAGTGGATCAAGGAGGCTACCAAAGGTGAGAAGGAGGAAGCTTGCACTGTAGACGTGAACAGTGTTCCGAGAAGATTTCTTCATCCTTCTTCCTTCTTTCTAGAGTGAAGATCAAGCTGTACCTGAAGAAGATCAAGCCTAGATCAAGTCAACCTCAAGCTGCATCCAAAGAATCCTTCTTCAACTAAGGGGGAGCTTTAATCAATCTCTTGTTCTTGTGTTCTTTCAATTTCACATCCTTCTCAGCTTCAAGTGTGTTTTGATTGTAATCTTGAATCTTCTGTGTGTGTGTGAGGATCTTCACAGATCCGTGTGTGTGTGTGTGCAGTCATGGTAGATTACTTTTGTGTGTGTGTGGTTGATCTTGTAACACTCTACAAGATAGTGTGTGGTTCCTCACTGTCGGTGAGGGGTGGACGTAGGTTGCCATTGTGGCATCCGAACCACCTTAAATTTACTGTCTCCTCGTGGTTTGCACCTTATCTTCTTTCCCCCTTCTGTGATTACTTGTAGATCTAGTCTTTCTACTTCTTTTAGATCTTGTGTGTTAATCATCTTCTCTTAAATCCTTCGGTATATCAAAAGTTGGATTCGGACTGACAAGGTCATTCTTGCCGAAAAGATAACAGTTTGCGTGAGTAAATCTACGGATCTATTAACTCCACCGAGTACCAAGGGTTTATGCAGTGGTTGTTTTTGATAGATATAGTCTATTTTGCTTGCGGCCCTCTTGTGTCCTCTTGAAATCGTTATCTTGGTTTTATTTTACAAAAATTTGTTATCACCCAATTCACCCCCCCTCTTGGGTGTCATTTAACCTCGGGACTTCAGGGGATACGGAGTGCCTCCGCGCGAAAGTGAGAGACAAAGTCCTAAAGTGTTTCTTCCTTCCCCTGCCTGAGGGTGAGTAGGGTTACAGCAGACTTGGCTACCTTTTGGCAGCCCACAAAGTTCTCCTTGACTAGCTTTTTGAGCTATTGGAAGGAGGAGATCGCCCCGGTCGGCAGGGACTCGAACCATGCTCGGGCGTTCTCCCAGAGAGTTGTGACGAACGCCAAGCATTTCATGGTGTCCGAGGCCCGATGGAACACTAGGTGGGATTCGAAGCTGTGTAGGTGGTCGGCCTGGTCGGTGATGCCGTCGTAGGAGGTGAATGACGGCAGCTAGAGCTTCGGCGGGATGGGGGCTTCCATGATTTCCCTGGAGAAGGGAGCATGGAAGCTTAGGTCGTCGTCGATGAGGCCGTGATTCTTGACAGCCAGGAGGACGTCGTCCAGGTATCGGACCTTGTCCTCTATCTCATCGAACCGTTGGAGATGGCGGTCCATCTCCGTGTTGGAATGAAGTGGGTTGTGTACCTTGGGTGTAGGCACGCTGCGTGACCGTCGAGTCCTCGAGACGGAGGCATGGGAAGCCTCCCGCACCTGTCTAAAGTTTTCTCCGGTCTGGCCTCCTTCGCCCTCTCGTCGCTCGGGTGGGGCGCATTGGGGCCTCTGGTCTTGGAGCTCTCGGTAGAATTCTGCCAAAGCTCGGATATCTTGGCGGAGCTCGTCTAGGTCACCTGGGGTGACCTCTTGTTAGGGGCGAGCGGAAGAAGCTTCCTGCGATCCCCGGTGAGAGTTGGGTCCCTAATGAGAACCCCGCCCCTGGTTGCTGGCATTACGGAGGCTTCCACGGGGCGCCATAGCCTTTCGTTTTGCTTCCCACAGACGGCGCCAAGAAGTGTAGTGGCAGGAAAATGGTTCCTAGGCCACGTACCACCTTCTCTATTTATTTGTTGGGGAAGTCGTCTCGCGTCCGTGGAGGCCTGCACACACCAAGAAACCAAAAGGGCTTCAGAAGGAGTCCCGGGTGTTACCCCAAGGGACAACCCTCCGATGCTTAAGTCAGCAAGGGATCAATGAGCAATATAAAAGAGCCAAGTAAGGGAGAAGTATGGACCGTAGTAGTCGATCCAAGAGGCGTGTAGATCCTCTACACGTGTGCTCGCCGTTCCTAGTGGGCTCTTGGAGAGTGCTCGCTGGGTGATAAGGCCGTACAGGAGGAGGAGGCTCTCTGGTTGTAGCAGATGGCCTCTCTGTCGTAGTTACAGATCGGGTTGCTCTCTTCTCAGTAGGAAGCCCTAGTGGCAGAAGTATCCACCGTGTCTCCACTTGCGTAGTAGTAAGGGGTTTAGTAGAAGAATCTACCGTGTGTCTTCTCTTCTGTCGATGTCCCTTTTATATGGGTTATCTTGGAGCGAGGGACCTCATCCCTTGATAGGGAAGGGTCCGTTTAGTAGAGTAACGTTCCCCCGCTATGTTGGCGGGAGTTTCCCGTTGGAGGGTGATAGCCTCGGCGTCGGCCGGTCCTTGGGCGAGTCTTACGGCACTTATGGCGCCTTCTCGCCCGTTACGGGGTCAAGGCCGACGTCGTGGGGACAACGGTCGGTCGTCGGAGTGTCCTCCGGGGAGAACTGCGCTTGGGCCAGCTCCACCGTGCGTCGTGGAATCCGATGCTCTGTTGGGCCAGTCTTCCTCTTATTGGGTTGAGCATGCGTGCTCGTCCCTCGCCTGGGCTTAGCACGTCCAAACCTTAATGTGCCGCTCGTGATCGGGCCGTTTCTGGGTCAAACCAGATTTACCCTCCTCACCTGTCATTGCTCCTTTTAAGCTTGGGGATGAAGTGCATTTTCGATTTGCATTAAGCTTGTGGATCGCTGACCGGCATAGACTTTCAGAGTTCAACCGGTGGCGCCTGTTCCTCTTGACCTGGTGAGGCCCCTTCTTGAAGTTCCATTGATTTCATGCTCTCACCTCACTGTCTTTCCTGTGATTCTACAGAACTCCCCCTTTGGTATGGGTTAAACTCCGTTCCCCTTGATCCGGTGGCTTTCCCCCTACTCCGATAAAGACCTCTTGATCCGGTGGCTCTGCCACCCTCTTGATCTAATGGCTCTCCCACCACCTTGATTCGGTGGCTCTGCCATGTCATTGAGACGGTGGCCCTTCCCACCATTTGATACGGTGGCTCTTACGACCACTTGATATGGTGACCACCACTTGATACGGTGGCTATTGCCACCACTTGATACGGTGGCCCTTGCCACCATTCGATACGGTGGCTCTTACAATCACCTCATACGGTGGCCCTTGCCACCACTTGATACGGTGGCTCTTGCCACCACCTCATCCGGTGGCCCTCACCACCATGTGATTCGGTGGCCCTTGCCACCATGTGATCTGGTGGCCCTTGCCATCACTTGATTCGGTGGGGTCTTGTTTCCCCCTTCTATGTGGCTTAACCATGGTCTGGTCATTTGGTGTCCTCCAGTCCTGGCGATCCGATGGCTCGCCAACCCGCCTGATCTGGTGGCTCACTTGGCGGTTCGAACTGGTGGCATCCCACCTCTCCCCATCTGGTGGGCTTCACTGGGCTTCCATCCGATAGCCCCACTCATGCCGTTGATCCGGTGGCGCTCTGGCGGGTTCTCCATCTGATGGCCTTTCTCCACCCGGTGGCGTCCTTCTCCCTTTTATACGGTGGCCTTTGGCCCCTTCCGATCTGGTGGCTGCCACTGTCCCGGTCGAGCCAGTGGCGCGCCTACCCGGTCCCTTTTAATCCGGTGGCCCCGCCACCATCTCTCCCTGACCCGGTGGGATCTTCTCCCCTGCCTTATGTCTTAATCGTGTGTTTGAGCCTTCCGTCCGTTGGTTTGTGGGTCCCTCCAAGGTGTCGTCACTACGGTGTGAACCTTTACTTTGGGTTACGTCACTCCTTGTGGACGTGTACCTATTTTACCCCTCCCGTATCCGGGTCAGGGGGAGATGCTGTCGATTTTTTGCCAGAATCACACATATATTAAAATACAAAAAGAAGCAACAAATAAATGAAATGACTAACAACGAGACACCCCTATTAAGGCTTAAGAACCGCAGAAGACACGAAGAGAGCCGGGCACAGCATTGGCGCATTACATTGACGAACACAAGCATGAGCATCCATCATGAACAAAGAAGGAGTTAACGAAAATTTCACACATGCATATTGTGAATACAAGAGGCCATGTTCCTTGGCACATGAGTGCATAGTCGCGCTTCCCGTATGCTTGCATCGACCTCACCCTTCCCAAACCAAGCCTGCGTCGACCCCGAGTCCTCCCTGCATCGACCACCCTTTAGGTTAACTTCCGCCAGCGTCAACCTCCCTTTAGGGCAACCGTCGCTCGCGTCGACCTCACTCCTTCCTGCACCGACCACCCTTCAGGTCAGCGTCTACCTGCATCGACCTCAAGCCCTCCAGCACTGACCTTACTTCAGGCCAATTGTTGCCTGCGTCGACCTCGTGTCTCCCTGCATCGACATCACTTCAGGTTAACCCCAGCCAGCATCGACCCCCTTCTCAGCCAGTCGCCGCCTGCATCGACCTCACCCTTCTTTTTTGCACCGACCTCCCTTCAGGTCAGCTTCTACCTGCATCGATCTCCCTTCGGATCAATTTCCTTTTGCGTGGACCTCAGGCTTTCCTGTACTACCACCCAAATGAGGAAATGATGAAGGAGCATAAATGGAACAAAACTCACGTAGAAGCAGAACTGAAATAACAAGACAAATCGTAACCTCGTGGCATACACGTTCGAGAATCTCCTCTCCCCTTGGACCCCGTAGAGGGAATATCAACGCTGCCCTGCTGACCGACTATGGACCACAGGGATTATTCTCCGGCATGGCCATAAGCCAGCCGCGCGTGGGCCAACGTCCTTTTAAATCCGACCCGCTCTCGAGTCAAACATTAAACTTGCCGTGTCTTCGGCAGACATCCGTACGGGTTTGTTCCTACTTTTATCTCATTTTTTGAAATGGACGCCCATCTGAATACAAAATGGTCCATGAGTGACCGACACATTTTTACTGTTTACACTGTCAGCATTCCATGCTTTCTTAATCTCATTTAATTTACAACTCGTTAGGCCGTGGGCCCCCTTATTCCTGACGTTTAATCAAGGGTGTTCCCCTCTCCGAGGGGATGTAATTAAGGTCATGGCCTTTATGACACGGCGGGTTTTAGTCCCGACACGAACAAAATAATTATCTGATCGGTTAGACGGCGCGCACCAAGGCTTTTGTAACGACCTAAGATCCGGATACTAGGGAGAGCCCGATACCATTCGAATCCTGGCCCGCTGCCCACGAGCCGAAGGGGTTTGGAAGGACTAAAAGGAGTGTGGAGGTATAAAGAAATAGGAAATAAGGTAGGATAATTCAACAATTAACAGAAAGAAATAAACAACTACTACAATAGAGTCCAGTCTAATAGAAAGTACAGTCTAAAGCAGTAAAATATACCACATGCCAAGTGAACACTCGGCCCGGCGAGCTGGCAACTAAGAACCTCCGAACAGCACCCTCGAACCTCGAGGAAGAACCGCCGCACCTGAAAAGTAGGGGTGAGCCTCCTGTCACTGACTCAGTAGGGATCCTGCGGAACCCCAACCGAGAACAACGGCGGTAACAGAAAGGAAAAATAGCTACAACTATAGCAGGAACAAGGAACCGGTGGCTGGTCAAAACTCGGCACTACAACTACTCCTACTGTACCGGTCAAGCAGAAAGAGAAATCTCGATCTCACAATCGGGAATCGGACCACTCTGACACAAGGCCTACCAAGGAAACACTCACGGCAGCTCCGCCGTGAAGGCCTGTCCTCCTAGATAAGGCCAACCTAGACCACTCTGTCCAAGGTAGGGTCACAACCATGCTATCGTGAACACAACTCTAACAAGACGCAACCTTAGTGAAGCCACTAGCACCCTGGTCACTACCTCAGAAACACCGGACGGTCCAGAAAACCACATCTCGCAGACGAGAAACAAAACCAGAACAGGAGAGTCACGTCTTACATGACAGGAGTACCTGTCCACTAGAAACAATGCCGGATGCATCCACTGACAACTTAGATAGAGCCTCAGGTGTCCCCCTCGACACCTGGTGGAACGGGGACACCGTACTAGTAACCACAAAATAAGAACTAGCTAGGGTCGCGCTCATCAACGCTGGTTCAACTGCCCCCAACCACGTGTGCACACTTAGACTATGCGTCCTAGGTCTAGCTCTCTGACTGATTTTCCCCTCAGTCGGACTCTGGCTGCAAGACGTGGGGCCCGATGGTAACCATCCTAAAAAACCGTCTCTCTGGGGTAGTCTCGCCACCACTCCCTGGTTGGACCACTCACGTGTCGGAAGCCTACGACTAGTGGGGAGCCACTGATGTGACCACTCTCCAAGGAAAAACTCCGAGAAGCACGCACACACCCTGCGTGAACGTCACGAGGAACCAAGTGGCACCGAGCCACTGGACTCTGGACAGTCCTCTAGACTCACTAAATCTAATGGTCCTTGAGTCACATGACTCGGGGTCAAGACCGTCGTACGCAATGGCACAATGCCGTTAATCTAGCCTAATTCCTAGGTCAAAAATCACGGTAATATGAATACCGAGGCAGCTCATGAGTCGCCAAGACCATCCCCTTGGAAAGGGAACTGAGAAGTCCTCCAGCCCCGGGCTCGGCAACTGGACTCACAGTCCAAGGCCACACACACGGCCCACGCAGAAAGCACAGAAGCATAATTCCCAAGGTAGCTCATAACCCGCCACGCCGATTCCCCATCCCAGGGAAAAGTGGGAAACCTCCAGCCCCAGGCTGGGCAACTGGACTCGCAGTCCAAGGCCACGCACACGGCCCAGTCGGGAATCATCTTCCGCAGAAACCCACGACATTCGGGGGAACTCCACCGCACTCACACCGATACACGGTGACTCGATCGAGCGTAACACAATAGCCCAGAACACATGGGGTCACCCAGACCCACCACACCTATGGGCACGCTAATCAAGGTAACACGGTACCGTCAGACACCCAAAAATATGGTCACGGAACCAATGGGGTGTCCGGGACACTCACAAGGCCAAAGGTCAACCACTGGGTCACAACCGGGTCAACTGGAGACCAGCACGATCGTGAACGGCACGACGAGTACGAAGAATCGCCTTGCGGTCCTCTCTGGACCGTTAGGGAGCCTAGCGGTCTACCTCTAGACCGCTAACACCAACCTAGTGGTCTAGCCAGGACGGTTACGTTCCAAGAACTCACGAAGCCCTAGCAGTTGCTCCCGGACTGCCAAGGAAGGTCGCGGTCATCCACCGACCGCTAGGCATAGCCTAGCAGTCAGTCGCGAGACCGACCCAACCGACCTCGACGGACCAAAACGCGGAAAAATGGTCATAAGATGACCGCTAGCCCAAGGGTAGCGGTCCATCGCGTGACCGCCACCCTGACCCTAGCGGTCTCAAGAAGACCACTAAGGGCAACCAACATTTCAAATCACCTAGCGGTCTCCCTGAGAACGCCAAGGGAGTGTAGCAGTCACTGGAACGACCGCTAGCACGAAACCGGCGGGAAATCCCAAAAATGCCCATCCAGCCCCAATCATCACCCGATGATGGGGAAACAAAGGGGAATCCATCCCCAAGCCTCCTTGCATGCATCTAAACCCCTGGATTGGCCAAAAACGCTGTAAAACGGGAGATCCATCGCTCACCCCAAAATCATGATTTTTTCCCAAAATACCCAAATAAACTTGCTCGGCTCACCACGGCCTACAAAACTCGTGGAAATTGAAGTACACGAGTTGGGGGTCCATCTCCCTACCTCCATCGAAGATTTCACGCGTCGTGGACGCTGATCCACAAAGAAAATGCCGTTGAAGCCTCGCCGGGACACGAACTCGCGGCCGAGCTTCATCGCGCCTCCACCACCTCGATCCTCACCCATCCTCGCCCGCGCCGTCCCCGCATCGCCCGCGCTCCACTCTGTTGGCCATCGGAGAGAGAGGGAGAGATGAGAAAGCATGAGAGAAGAGAGAGGGAGAGAGTGAGAAATGAGAGGGGAGAGAAAAAAGAGGTTAATATATATAGAAAAACCCAAAATTTTTAGAAATTCAGAAAAATATTAAAAATTACATCCACGATCCTCGGGAGGAGCACAACGCACCGGTACTGTCTTGGAGTCGGAGAACGTAATGGTTTGCCCTGCACAGAGTTTCGAAGGCACATCAGGGAAAAACACATGGAAAGCATAAAACACACTCCGGAACCCACGAACACGATCCCAAACCCACGGATCCAAACCTGATAAGTAATCCGAAAAATCTTGGGCATTACAGCCCTCCCCCCTTAAGGAAATTTCATCCTCGAAATTAAGGACTAACGCGGGAACACAGGGGAAGAAAGCCTTAACCAACTGACAACGCCGTCAGAGCCCCAGCACAGAAAACCTCGACTCTCACAAAAGACACAGTTCCTGAGGGACATCGCCAGACCTTAACCGCAAGTAACACCTTGCTCCGCACGCCGCACACACTGGCCATCAGAGTAGGCACATAGCAAAGGACACAGTCCGGCATCACCTCAGTCACAACGCGAAGACCAAACATGGCACTACTGCCACCCTCTCGCTCACAGGCGTCACTCTTCCGTCTTGTCTCATCGAATCCTATCTCAATTAATCCAAGTGGACACCTGCCAATCCCGATTCCGCCCTTACCACAGAGCCACGGGCCACCACCGGAACAATTCATGGCACACGTCTCTAAGGGAGGAAAGTGCCATCCACTATCATGACAACCTAGTCGCCAACACCGCGGCCAATGCACACGGGTCCCAACAATGCACATCTTACCATGGTCGACTGTAAGACTAGCCTTACCAGTCATTCGCAGCTACCAACTGTAGATCTATTTAAAATCCACTTAGAAAATAATATATGAATAAACAATAAAAATAAGCACACATAGCAATAAAATAGCACGAGGTGCTAATAGGAGGTTGTGATCGCCAGAGACGCGAGGGTCTCAAGTGGAGATGATAAGGGGAAAGTGATCGCAAATACCTCAAACGTGCGGTTGATTGTGAGTACTCCTTTTCTCTTCAAATCGGCCGGCCGACGAAGAGAGTTCTTCAACTTGGTTACCCTTGCAAGAAAAGACACACAACACAAAAAGAATTGGATTAGAAATAATGTGTGTGTAGTATCAATTCTTAATAAAGATGAGCATGAAAATTGATTAAGAACACACCTTAAGGGTGGTTGCCCTTAAACCCCTATGCAAAAAGGGTGTGGGAGATGTATGATGAATGCAAATAATAATAAAAGAAGGGGAGGTCTCAATATGATGATTGAGAAAGAATTATCAATAACAATGATGCATGCATGTGAATTATGAACTAAAATAAAAATAAGATAGGGGAGAAGGGGAATAGAAAAATCTGATTGTTGGTTGCTCCTTGGCTTTGATCTTCAATAGGGAGAAGTTCCCAAAAGGATGAAGCTTTGATGGATAAAGGACCTCCTCCTGTCAAGCAGCACTTCCGTCGGTTCCTGTAGAAACAAAGAAAAGAAGAAGAAAAGCAGAGCAGAAGAAGGAGAAGAAGAAGAGAAGTAGAAGAAGAAGAGAAGTAGAAGAAGGAGGAGAAGAAGAAGAAGACAAATACAGGAGAAACAGAAGAAAGAGAAAGAAGAAGAAGAAGGAGAAAACACAAAAGAAGGGAAAAAGAAAAGAACCTCCGGGACCTTGGAACCTCATCACAGAACCGACTGGGCTCTTTAAATAGGGTAAAATCAAGAGATAGAGTGATAAGGACGGCAAGAGTCCTGGGAGGGAAAGATAGGAACAAGGAAAGTGACCAAACGAAGCAGGGACTCCCCGGGGAAAGGCTGTGTTCGTTTAGAACACGGAAGTTGAAACACGACTTGAACAAGGGCGTCAATTAAAGAATTGACGTTTCTTTAAAAACACGCCTTGGAGCAAGGCGTTTCTTAAAAAATCAATTTTTGGAATTAAAATATTATTTTATTTGAAAATTTTAAAACACGCCTTAGGCCAAGGCCTTACTTAAAACACGCCTTGGGTGAAGGCTTTACTTATTTGAAACACGCCCTTGGTGAAGGCTTTACTTAAAACACGCTCTGGATGAGGGCGTTAATTAAAAAATATTCAAAATAGGGCCATTTTTTATTTCTCAATATTATTTTCCCATTTTTTAGGTGAAGGTGCATCTCGTCGCCCTGATTCCAACGACTATTTTTGCGTATTTTTCTGACACCCGGAAGGCCTCCAAATCACCTATGGAAGGGGCTGAAAAATAATATTAAAATAATAGGAAAAGAGAAGAAAAAAGTGAGAAATCCAAGAAAAGTAGGAAAAATCACTCAAACACAGCTAATTTGAGGGTCAAATTGGGGTATTACAAGGCAATATGAGATGTACTCACAGTAACGTCAATTTTGGCGTGTCTACAGCTGCCCCGCCTTGGCGTCCGCTTTGCAAGGGAGCAGAGCAAACTGAAAAATAGATGCCAAGGTGTGATGAGACACGCAATCAACATCACTTGATATGAAATGAAATCAAAAGCTCGAGATGAAGCAGTCTTGAGAAATTCACGGAAATCATCGATGTTTTGGATAAAATGGGGAGATGTGCACGCGGTGCACGAAGGAGATAAAAAAATGATCAACTTCCAGCGAGGCGGAAGTACCTCAGGTCACAAACCTGTAAGTTTCACCATTGGGGAGCGGTTACCAGCCAGTGGACGTGCTGCAGCCAAGGTGGATCAGGGGAAAGTGTTGAAATAAGATGATAGAAATCCGAACACAGAGCTTTCGAGAAACACCCAAAACAGCGACAAAGCGAACTGAAGACCAATTCGGCATGGAATATGGGAAAGATTAAGTTCAATTCAACCCTCAAAGTCAGCTCATCAGAATGATTTTCACAGTTGATTCAAAATTCCTATATGAATGCATGCTGGGTTTAAAGGAAAAATAAATCAAACGAAAATATAGAATAATCAAGGATAATATTGCTAAGCTGTTCAAGACTGAGTCAAGAAACTCATTTCACGAGCTGATACTAAGCCGAAGCCCGTTTATCCGCGCACCAACTTGCAAAGCGGAACCATCATCCCCAGTCTTGGACGGCTCAACGGCCTATCCGTATGACTAAGATGCCTCTGGAATCATCATTGTTTTTGATGAAGGGTAACTCAAATTCCAGATTTACCAAAGCCAGAAGGTCCTTGATATAATCTAATAGCGTATGTAACATATAGTAAAATGCATACAGGGAGATGGTGGAGCAATAAGCAAGGGGGGACTGAGATGTGAGGTGCAAGCACCGTGGGTCTTGAATGATGATGCCCAGCCGGTGGGACCAAGAACTTCTTATCCTGCGCTCAAAGATTTCATCAGCCAAGATATAATGATAACAAACAATGAATAAGGCATTTAAAGCATAGCATAGCAATCAAAGTATGAATAGCATGAATGAACATGGCAAAGCATCATTGCAAAACATCATTGTTTGTCGTTATGTTATGAGGATGACAATCTGGGCAATCAAAATTTGGAGTTGAAAGATTGAGGAATGCCCAGCGGTAAAATGATGAACTGAAATCAGCAGGATTTGATTGAAAGATTTGGAGATGAATAATCAAAAATGCCCAGCGGCAAGAATGATCAGGTAAAATCAGCAGGAGTTGATTGAATGATTTGGAGATGAATAATCAGGAGATATAATCGAAATGCCTAGCGGCAAATCATGAAAATCGGGAAGAATCAATGGATTGATAACAATAAGTGGAAAGGGGACTCATCCCGTGCTCCTGGTCCTTGCAAAATCGTTCCTGCAAAACACCATCAGAATACAATGCAAAATTTTTGGAGTTTTTTTTTTTTTGGAATATGCAAATTTTTATAAGTTTTGGGGACAATATTAAAATTTTTATGTGGATTTTTGTAGTATGCAAATTTTTGTGGGTTTTGTAAAAGATATTCAAAAATTTTTTGTGGATTTTTTTTTTTTTGGAAGATATTTGAATTTTTATGATTTTTGAAAATATTCAATTTTTGTTGGATTTTTGCTTAGGAAAAAATTTTTTTGTTTGTTTTGATCAGAAAATATTCAATTTTTTTTGGATTTTGATTTAGACTTTGTTAATGCAGCATCAAAGGGCGTTTTTTTGAACCACAGGCTAGGGGTCCTTGTTCCTTCCCCTTTCGCTAAAATTGCTCAAAACCAGGCGTGCATTGAAGGGTGGCGCCCTACGACCGACTGCCCTTGATTAACGATGCCCCTACCAAGGCCATACCCGAGAAACATTCGGTCTCGGAGGGAGAAGAGAAGAATACTTGGAGATAAGCTTAAAGCAGGATGGGAGATATCAGGATTTGATTTCCTTCCAAGGTTTTAACCCTCAAAGAGGTAGTCTGTTGCGCTGGGGCTTTGTGCCTTTAATTTTTGGACCCTTAACATGCATACGACCAGGGTTTTCCCTGCGGGGACTTTGCCACTCTTGTCATGCCATAATTCATAATTCAATTATCAAAATTTCGACTTGATTCTTAATTGCCCTTTGTGGCGAGATGTATCATGAAACTCATATTGATTTTGGGTCAAGACTGCCCCTATTTGAGACTCTTCTCGTATTGGGATTTACCAAGGTTGGTTATCTTATCCGTCAACCTCTTGCCCCTGCATTCGGCCGAGTAAAGAAGAGAAAAGACTTTCGGTATACTCATGGCATGGCCAAGGTAGCAACGGTGTCTAACCAAGGAGCCGGCTAAGGACGCCGTGAAGTGTGTGCGGTGCCCAACTTAGGGTTACTCTTAAACAAGCAGGGAGAGAATGTTGAATTCCCAGCGCGGGGTTCTTTATCAACCAAAGTGCTGCAAAAGCAAGCCTAAAGACTCTTTTTATGAAAAACAATTCAATTAAAAGGCCTAAGATAAAGGTTTGAAACACCATTCTTAATCCCGTTAAGAAGCACTTTATTTTGAAAATCATGCGTGAAGCGATGAGGAGATATATCGTAGAAATGCTTACTTACGCCAATATTACCTTGTAACCTTCGTAGAAGCAGCTGCTGAAGGTGATCATCATGGGATTTGTCCTCTTTGGAAGTAAAGGATCTTGAAAGTGGCCTAACAAGAAGGAGTGGTGCCCAGACCAGACGCAGATGAAATAAGGAGAAAAGAAAAAGAGACAAGGGCTAGAACTCCCTTGTTAGGGTGCAGAGACCCTGATCACAAGGAACAATCTACAAAAGAAGCGAAAAATTAGGAGGTGGAGTGAGGACTAAAGCCTCTAAAACAATGGGAGAAAGGGCAAATGCCCAAAGCAATGGATGTAGAAGAAGTTGGGTCAGACCCAAGATCTGGCGGAATCAGAAGAAGAAATTGGTAAATGGAAAGAGGCGGATCCGGAGGGTCCGGAGGCAGAGGAGAATCATGAGCGGAGAAATCCGGAGGCTCCGGAGGCAGTGGAGGATTATGGTAGGAATCATCCGGAGGCTCCGGAGGGATATCGAAAGAAGGGACGCGATGCCCTGGGGAAAAATAAGGAAAAAGATGATGGAAAAGGAAGAAGAAAATGAAGGATGTGATGTCCCGGAGGATCAAAAAGATGAATTGGAAGAAAGATGGATGGTCCGGAGGTTCCGGAGGAATGAAATCAGGAAGATGATAGAGAAAATAAGACAAAGAATCCGGAGGTTCCGGAGGAAGAGGGTGGAAAGGGGCGGCATGCCCGAGGGGAGAGTCCGGAGGTTCCGGAAGAATAGAGTGGAGAGGGGCGCGATGCTCGAGAAAAAGTGAGAGAAATGAAGGAGAATTTGGAGGAAAATCCGGAGGTTCCGGAGGAGTAAAGGGGAAAGGGGCGCGATGCCCGAGGAATGTAGATGAAGGTGAATAAGATGGGAAAGGCGGGATGCCCAGCGGTGCCGGAAGACGGTGGAGATACGGGTTTGGAAACCCGGGAATCAGGAGATGCAAATGCATGCAAAAGGATGGATGCAATGTATGCAATGGATGGAATGAATGAATGAATGAAAAATGCATGAAATTCAAAGAAGATGAAGAATATGAAGGGTGAGAGGGCGAGATCCTTTTCTTATCCCTTGGAGTGGCCCATGAAGAAAAAGTGATAGAAATAGATGAATAGAAAGTGGAGCAAACATGGGAAGGCCCCTTAGCACCAAGATCACTGCCCCTCCATGGCAGTGAAAAAGTACGACCAATTGGCCCAATAAAAGAAGCTTCGATAAATGACAACCCCCTTGGAAAGCAATCAACAATGTGAGGGAGTTGGAGAGTTAGAAAATGAAGCATTGCCATGCCCATTGACATATATGGAATGTTGAATAAAATGGGCATTCGCCCCTTGTAAGGAATAATCAATTCGGGATTTGAAGATTTGAACAAGGGGTGCCCTGCCTGGCCCTTAATCGGCATTAATTCTTGGCATCTGCTGAGCAATGGCGGCGTCTTGACCTCTTCAACCGTGCATGGCACAATAACTCGGATTGGCATCCGGTAAACAAATTCTTGAACTTTGAATGGCACACTCGTGGCCAAAGTCTTCTTGCCCGGCTCTTGATCGTCCTCGGCGCAAGTAGCTGTAGAAGCACGCCCCTTCCGAGTAGTAACGGGAGGTGAGGCGGAGGCGGAAGGCTCCGTGGATGGTGGAGGTATAACGGGAGGTGTTGGCAAATGAATAAGTGGAGGTGGAGGTTCAAACACGTCGAGCTTCTCCCTTTGTTCGGAAACAGTTGGGATGGGCTCGAGTGCAAAAAGTGGTGGATCCTGCTCAGGATTAGCCAAGGGTAAAGGCGAAAGGCCATATGGTGGAGGAATAGGCAAAATGGGTTTTGGGGTTAAAGGGATGATGGAGGTTTGAAGTGGTGGTAATGGTAGGTTAATTGGGGAAGGTTCGATGGTAAGCTCGGTGGAGGCTAATGGCATAATGGGGGGAGGTGCAATTGGTGGAGGTTTATTGCAGAGAAAGCGCCGAACGGGGCGAGCGGTGTTTGGAGTGGGGTGAGACTCAAGATGCGCCGGCGTGGGTGATTGAAGTATTGACCCATCGTCGTAACACCAAGAGGTCTCGAGAATAGGGGTTGGATTAGGGACGATGGCTTCGTCCTGAGCAGGGGGTTCGTCAAATGAAAGTGGAGGGAGCGGGAAACGAAGGAAACTCGGGAGGGGTGCCTGCACAGCTTCATCATCATCATAGACCGGCTCAGATTCTTCAATTGCCGGCTCTTGCTCATTTGGAATATCAACACTGTAGTCGTCCATCCTATCCTTCCATTCTCTCTCCATTCTTGTAATATCATCCAAAGCCGCATGGAGAGGATTAATCGGAGTAGGAGGAACTGGCCGTGAACTTGTAACCCTCTTTAATTGTTCCTCCATGGAAGTAATCTTATCAAGGATATCCTGCTGGAGGGGAGTAACATGAACAATAGAGGGTTGGCAGGGCATTGAAGGAGGAGCCGCATAAGAAGGCCGTGGAGGGGAATTGACGTGATAACCCGTAGAAGAACCCGGATGGGCCGGATTGCAAGGAATAAAAGGGCCTCGGGGCCGTGTTGGAGGAGGAATAGAAGGAGGCGGGTGTTGGACCACCCGAGGAGGAGTATGAGTAGGAGGAGATGGGTAATGGGCTACCCGAACAGGATTATGAATAGAAGAGGGCGGTGGGTGATGGGCCACCCGTGTAGGAATAGAAGGAGGAGGAGATGCGGGAGATGCACCCTCAACGGCGGCCTTAAGGGCTTGGATCTGTTGAGGGGTAAGATGATCTAATGCATGCAAGATTTGAGAGACCCTCTCATCGTTGGGAGGAGACGGTCCCGGAGGAATAGTGGTTCGCAATTGAGGAGGGGGACCATAAGAATGGACACTGCCCATGGGTCGGGCATGACCATGAGAATAAGGACGTGGTCCCTTGAAAGAGTGGTGAGAATTGTGATGATTAACATGTTGAAATTGAGGATAAGAAGTGCTAGGTTGTGCATCCTCATGAATTGAATTGAACATGTTTTTCTTATCATGGTAAGCCATTATATAATCAAAATTTCACAATAATATGCAAAGAAGCACACAAGTTGGAATGGTTACCGTGATTTTGATTGTTTAAACCTTGGTGAATTAATGAATTTTATGCAAATTGATATGATTCACACAAGGGGAACCTAGTTTCAATATGATTTAACTCCAATGCCAACTAGGAACACTCTCTCACCACGTGTAGGCCGACTAAACTCGGGACTCCAAAAAGGGTACAACCTGCCCGGCGTCCGTGAGGGAATCCACGGGTGCGGGGACTTATGGAGGCTTGGTTTAGGAATTTCCAATCCAAAGAGACGGAATGCTCAATGGAGGGTCGTTCCTTCACCAAGGGGGTGTGTGGCTCCTAGTATGTGGAGAGAGGAGGTCTCCCAAACCAATGCAAAATGAATGAATGAATGGATGCAAGATATAAGCAAAATATGATACAGTGATAAACAAAGGGGTTCGGTGAAAACACAGGAATAAGACGCCCTGGGGCAGGGCGCTACCAATCAAAAGACGCCCTTTGGCAGGGCGTGAATCACTGTGGGAGGCCCACAGGCAAGGTAAAACACGCCTTGATGAGAGGCGCTACCAATAAAAGAGACGCCCTGGGGCAGGGCGTTAATTATCAACGATGCTCAACCAAATAAAGAGACGCCCATGGGTGGGGGCGTCAAATCACGAAAACGCGCCCTGACGAGAGGCGCTACTAAATAAAGAAACGCCCTGTGGGAGGGCATGAATTCTTTCAGAGTGGAAACACTCACAGTCACAGAGGCAATCCTCACATATGATTATCAAGATAAAAACATGCTCATCAAAATTTTAACTAAGTGGAGATTTTAAAATAAATCTATTCAATTGACAAATCACTTAGGGGAAAGTGCAAAGCATAATGGAGGGTGCCCGAGGGGCACAAAGGAAAGGGTACCGAGGGTACCAATGGGAAAGGGCACACTTGGGTGCCAAAGGGAAAGGGGTAATCAAAATGAAAAACAAAAAGGGTCCCACCGTGATCGCCAATTTGTAGATCTATTTAAAATCCACTTAGAAAACAATATATGAATAAACAATAAAAATAAGCACACATAGCAATAAAATAGCACGAGGTGCTAATAGGAGGTTGTGATCGCCAGAGACGCGAGGGTCTCAAGTGGAGATGATAAGGGGAAAGTGATCGCAAATACCTCAAACGTGCGGTTGATTGTGAGTACTCCTTTTCTCTTCAAATCGGCCGGCCGACGAAGAGAGTTCTTCAACTTGGTTACCCTTGCAAGAAAAGACACATAACACAAAAAGAATTGGATTAGAAATAATGTGTGTGTAGTATCAATTCTTAATAAAGATGAGCATGAAAATTGATTAAGAACACACCTTAAGGGTGGTTGCCCTTAAACCCCTATGCAAAAAGGGTGTGGGAGATGTATGATGAATGCAAATAATAATAAAAGAAGGGGAGGTCTCAATATGATGATTGAGAAAGAATTATCAATAACAATGATGCATGCATGTGAATTATGAACTAAAATAAAAATAAGATAGGGGAGAAGGGGAATAGAAAAATCTGATTGTTGGTTGCTCCTTGGCTTTGATCTTCAATAGGGAGAAGTTCCCAAAAGGATGAAGCTTTGATGGATAAAGGACCTCCTCCTGTCAAGCAGCACTTCCGTCGGTTCCTGTAGAAACAAAGAAAAGAAGAAGAAAAGTAGAGCAGAAGAAGGAGAAGAAGAAGAGAAGTAGAAGAAGAAGAGAAGTAGAAGAAGGAGGAGAAGAAGAAGAAGACAAATCCAGGAGAAACAGAAGAAAGAGAAAGAAGAAGAAGAAGGAGAAAACACAAAAGAAGGGAAAAAGAAAAGAACCTCCGGGACCTTGGAACCTCATCACAGAACCGACTGGGCTCTTTAAATAGGGTAAAATCAAGAGATAGAGTGATAAGGACGGCAAGAGTCCTGGGAGGGAAAGATAGGAACAAGGAAAGTGACCAAACGAAGCAGGGACTCCCCGGGGAAAGGCTGTGTTCGTTTAGAACACGGAAGTTGAAACACGACTTAAACAAGGGCGTCAATTAAAGAATTGACGACCTACCCTAGGGGCGTTTCTTTAAAAACACGCCTTGGAGCAAGGCGTTTCTTAAAAAATCAATTTTTGGAATTAAAATATTATTTTATTTGAAAATTTTAAAACACGCCTTAGGCCAAGGCTTTACTTAAAACACGCCTTGGGTGAAGGCTTTACTTATTTGAAACACGCCCTTGGTGACGGCTTTACTTAAAACACGCTCTGGATGAGGGCGTTAATTAAAAAATATTCAAAATAGGGCTATTTTTTATTTCTCAATATTATTTTCCCATTTTTTAGGTGAAGGTGCATCTCGTCGCCCTGATTCCAACGACTATTTTTGCGTATTTTTCTGACACCCGGAAGGCCTCCAAATCACCTATGGAAGGGGCTGAAAAATAATATTAAAATAATCAATTTGAAAGACACGCCCTTACATGAGGCGTGACTTGATTTTTCGATTTTTTTATTCTTTTTCAATTCAAAGTCACGTCTTCCCCTAAGGCGTTAATTCCAAAATAATTCCGAAAAATTCCCAGAAAATTCTAAAAAAATGGAAATTTGATAGAAATGACGCCCTGGACTATAGTCGTTAATTTTTTTAAAAATGCCCCATGTCAAGTCGTTATTTAAAAGACGCCCCACGCCAAGTCGTTAATTTCGAAAAATTCATAAAAATAGAGAAAAATACCCAGAAAATCCAGAAAATTCCAGAAAATTCCAAAAGAATAGGAAAAATAGGAAAAGAGAAGAAAAAAGTGAGAAATCCAAGAAAAGTAGGAAAAACCACTCAAACACAGCTAATTTGAGGGTCAAATTGGGGTATTACAAGGTAATATGAGATGTACTCACAGTAACGTCAATTTTGGCGTGTCTACACCAACCAGAACCCAAAATCTCTCAGAGATCACTTCCTCTAGAACATGATCTCATCCGAGAACATGACTTGCAACACAAGTCGGGCACCAAGCCATCGACTTTGACCAACACGTCCTCGACCTCCGTCAGGCGACATCCTCAACTACCCCATCCGGGTCTAACACCGACGCTTGACACGGCTTCCATCACAGGAACAGGGTACTCATGCGGCACACTTGCCAACAATTTTCCCCAACACTCCATCCTGCCAGTGCCAAGAACCACGATATCTCGAGCAACGGCACGGCAACAACACGTCTCACACCGAGTAACCAATCCTCTGATGCTTAGCGCAACCTCAGGAAATCCGCCCGTAGCACCCAGCGCTACGATCCTAAACCTGTGGGTTATGGGCCCACCAAGTTTTCGTTGCGCACTATGATCCACACGCACAACCAACACAGTAACTCGGGACTCGCCATCCCGACAATCTACAACTCGGCTGGCCAACTTCGGAAAATAGTGTCACGCCCCGACGCGGAATATCGAGGGCGCGACGAGTCGTAAACAAGCGTGTCGATCAGAGCAAGTACAATTTTATTTCTAAAGACAGAAATGAATGGGAAAATGATACTTTTATTCCATCAAAATGAAGTTTACAACACTAATTGATAAGCCATAAAGGCAACTACAAACTTATAATCCAAAAAACATCATCCTTACAAAAACATTAATGACCTACATAAACCTAGGTAAAAGGAAAATCACTCTCACTATTGTCCATTCTCTTGATCATTTTCATTCCCTGCAACAATTAACCAAAACGTAGGGTGAGCTAAAAACTCAGTAGGATTTTATATCTCTAAAAACCAGGCAATCTTTAAGTATTAACAATTTCAGTAATTTTTGAAGTTGTATCGAGAAGTGTATAAACATGAATGGAATTTCAAGTAATTGGGATAACAAGATATCAAGAGAAAGTTTCAAGTAATGAATTTGACAAGTAAAGACTTTTCATGTAATTTGGCCATTTCTACAAGTCAAGTAAATCATGTATTGATCGAATAATCATGTAAATAAGTAATCAAATACCAATAACGAAATGTGGAATGCCGTATCAAGTAAATCTATCATGCACTTCGGTGCAATGTCACACCGTGGTCAATCAACTCCCATGGGCACAAATACTTTCGGGCGCTCCCCCCAGGACTAGACCGGGCCCCATTAATGCCAAGCATTGAGTCATATGGATCAAAAGATCCCAAGTACGTCTAGACATCCACTTTAATTTATATGGCTAATAAATTTCAAGAAATAGACCATTGTAAATAAGTACAGATCTAGCAAAAATTCCAGAAGTTACAAGAAATGTGGACAATAGTTTTGAGGCATAATGTTTAACGACATTAAGTCGTGGAATTCAAGAACGAACGGTAACTAGGAAGAAAATTCAAGTAATTAGAATTATTATAAATATCATAGTCTAATCTGATGTGTATTTTTCATAATTAAGTGTTTTAGGTAAGAAGTAAAATTTTCAGATTTTAAAATCCTGATTTTTGGTATTTACTATTTATTCATCAATGTACTAGTTATTTGATAAGAAATTAGAGCTTATGTACAAAAAATAAGTTTTACTCGCTGAAAATAAATTTCATGTGTCACTTTACTGTGGAGATGATAAGATAGACTTTTCGTGCTGGAATTAACTTTTTATCATGCTGAAAATTATTATTTAATATATCAATATGAATACTTAACATGCTAAAAATCCTCGTACACTAACATACTGATGAGGTGACAAACATAAGTTTACCATGCTACTTTTCTAAATTTTGTGATAACAAAAATAAATTTTGTGTGCTGAAAAATAATTTTTCTACATTTATTTGCTAATTATTTAATGAGAAAATAGGTTTATCATGCGGAAAATAATTTTTTTAAATAGCTTTAGCATGATGAAATTATTTCTAACATGCTAAAATCATCATGACATATTGTAAATGATTTTATCTTACTGAAAGTAATTTTTAGCATGCTGAAATTAATTTTTATACATTTATTTACTAATTTCTTGCTAGAAAAAAAATATGCAAAAAATCAGTTTTAAATAAATTTATCATGCTGAAAAATAATTTCCTATCTCAATATGCAGGAGGTAAATTTAGCATACTAGAAATAATTTTTAACATGCTAAAATTAATTTTCATGTATTAATTTACTAATTATTTCATAAAACAATTAGGTTTAACAAAAAATAATAATTTTTTTCTGATATACGATAGAAAAGATTTTTATCATGCTGAAAATAATTTTAATATATCAATTTTCTGATAACCAGATTTTTAGATGCTGGAAATAATTTTCATGCATTAATTGACCAATTATTTGATAGAAAAATAGATTTTTCATGCTGGAAATTAGTATTTAATTAGATTTGTCATGCTAAAAATAGTTTTAAGATTTCAATATGAATAAAATTAATTTTACCATTCTGGAAGTAATTTTTAACATGCTGTAAATATTTTTCATGTATTAAATTACTAATAATATGGTAAAAATAGATTTTTCATGCAAAAAAATATTTTTATTCCACAAAAATAAATTTTAACATGCTGTAAATATTTTAACATGTTGATATGGATTTCTAACATTTTTGGTTACTGTCTATGAACGCGTCCAGGAGTCTAGACGTTTTCTATAGACACGTCCATGGTTCTAGACATGTTATAAAAATTATTTTTACATTCGTTGAGGCATCTAGGCATGTGGACGCCTTTATAAATTTATTTTTAATAAAATTTAAATTTTATTATTGTTATAATTATTTTATTATTTTTTTATGGAGGCGTCCAACGACTTGGATGCTTTTATAAATTTAAACTAATATAATTTTAAATTTTTTTATATTGAGGCGTCTAACCAGTTGGACGCCTTTATAAATAAAATATTAACATTTTATAGAGGCATCCAGGCAGTTGGACGCCTTCTTGAAATTATTTTAATATTTTTTTTCAAAAATTAGGACGGAGGCAGAGTCTGTCTGAGCGCGTCTTATCTAGTGGACGTGCTATATTGACGCGTCCAGATGGCTGGACGCCTCCTTAAATATTATTATATATTTTTACTTTTGAATTCTGGTCAATGTAAAAGCATTTAAGAACGCGTCTTATCGAGGAGACGCGTTCATTAACGCGGACTGAGTTTTAACAGCCACGATTTTCTTAAGAAAAAACGTGAATACCCTTCAATAAAATAATAATAACTTGCTCATTGCTCAATGACATTTAGGGAAACAGGTATCAATGGAAAGAGTATTGAAAAATACACAAGATAACATGCTTTAATTAGAGTTTAGCCTGAGAGACACCTACCTTTAGACGGATCTAAAGAAATATCCCCAAATATAAAGAAACTCCTTGATCTTCCAAATGCTCCTTCCAATCTCCACTAATTCTTGCAACATCATAACCTTAGCCTCCAGGGATGAGTTAAGAGTCGAAAGGGACTCTATTTATAGCCAAAACTTGGCCAATTTTGTCAAGATTTCTCACCTAATTTCACCTAACCCATTAGCTACGAATTAGAAGAAAATTCACATTTCTTCTCTTAATCTAGCCTCAATTTGGTGTGAAACCAATGTAAAAATGGATGGTCTAAAGTTATAAGTTAGGTATAGTTTGATTTTTGAGTCAATCTTATAGAAATGAGGTTATTTTAATCCCTTAAATGTCATAGTAAACACATGTTACGAATTTAAAGTTATTTATCCTTTATTAATCCTTTAATCCATTAATCCAACCCATTATGAATTATCCAATGGGCCAATTATGATCCTAGTCCATTATATGGACTTTTATTAGACTTACTATGATTTATCAAAGGGTTAAAGCATTTAATTTCCTATTTACTTAAGTAAATTCAAGTAAATTCAATAAATTAGCTTATTTCATATAGTAAAAATGTAATTTGATTATTTCATGAAAATTTTAATTACATAATGAAATTAAAAAATTTTATTTCTCATTTTTAATTATCGGATTTCTACATCCTCCCCCACTTAAAAGTATTTGGTCATCTAAATTCACATTATATAACTAAAAGTAAAAGATTCGAGTAGAAATGTTGAATTTCTAACCTGAGATTAAATCCGGATATTTCTTCTTGATGGATTCTTCCAATTCCCATGTAGCTTCCTCGAATCCACGTTTGCTCCATTGGACTTTCACCATCGGAATGGCCCGATTCCTTAGTTGGTGTAGTTTCCAATACAATATCTTGATCGGTCTTTTTTCATATGATAAGTCCTTTTGGAGTTTCAACTCTTCAAATTGAATCACATGTGAGGGATCATAGACATATTTTCTTAGCATGGATATATGGAATACGTCGTGTACACCGGACAGTTGAGGAGGTAAAGCCAACTTGTACGCCACTTCGTCGATTCTTTCCAAAATCTCGAAAGGGCCGATAAATCTCGGACTTATCTTTCCTTTGATGCCGAATCTTCTAATTCCTCGTATCGGTGAGATCTTTAAGAAGACATGCTCCCCCACTTGGAATTCAAGATCTCTCCTCCGATTATCGGCATAACTCTTTTGTCGTGATTGAGCGACTTTCAATCTTTCTTGAATTATCTGGATTTTACTAGTTGTATCTTGGACAATATCGAGACCAAGCAATCCCTTTTCTCCAACCTCGCTCCAGCATAGAGGTGATCTGCAGCTCCGGCCATAAAGAGCTTCGAATGGTGCCATTTGAATACTCGACTGATAGCTATTGTTGTAAGCGAACTCAGCCAATGGTAAATGTTCATGCCAACTCCCGCCAAAGTCAATCATGCAGGCTCTCAACATATCTTCAATAATCTAATTCGTCCTCTCGGTTTATCCATCCGTTTGAGGGTGAAAAGCCGTAATAAACCTTAGTCTAGTACCCATAGACGATTGTAAACCCTTCCAGAAATGAGAGGTGAATCTCGGATCTCGGTCCGAAATAATAGAGCTTGGAATACCATGTAGCCTTACGATCTCCTTGATATATAAGGTGGCTAGAACATCCACGGTCGATTTAGTCTTGATAGGTAAGAAGTGAGCGGACTTAGTTAACCGATCAACAATTACCCATATAGCATCAAAACGACTTCGGGTCTTCGGTAAACCAACAATGAAATCCATACCAATACTATCCCATTTCCATTCCGGTATTTCGAGAGGATTGAACTTGCCAGCCGGTTTGAGGTGTTCGGCCTTGACTTGTTAACAAACCAAACATCGACTTACGAACTCAGCTACCTCTCTTTTCATGTTCGGCCACCAGAAAGTTCTCTTGAGGTCTTGGTACATTTTTATAGCACCGGGGTGGATAGTGTACCTTGACCGATGTGCTTCCTCCAGGATTTTACCCTTGATAGTAGAACAATCGGGTATACAAGTTCTTTCTTTGAATAATAACCTTCCATCATCAGCCAGAAGGAAATCCGGTCGTTGATCTAATTTCTCTTTAATTTCAACGATCATCGGATCATCATCTTGCCGTTCTTTAACTTCCGAGAGTAACTCGGGTTGGAGTCGAATATTAGCAATAAAGACTCTGTCTTCCTTCTCCTCCATATTGAGGTTTAAGTTGGCCATTTGCTCAAGTAGATGCTGTTGTGCCTCTTAGGCACAAGCATGTGCTATGTCGCCTTCATGATAGCAATGCTATTTGGTTTTGATGATAGCAAGACAGTGAGTGCATTTGAATGCAGTTGATATTGTATTTTGATGATAGCAATGTTATTGTGCTTTATGAGATTGTGTTTTGATGATAGCAACATAACTTGTCTTATGGAGAATGCATGTGTATGACTGATATAGTGCTTGATTTCTGATCTGTGCGTTGCTTTTCTATCTGCATGTAGTTTGATGACTAGCAAGTCTATACACTGCAGGGTAAAGCATTTCATTAGTCTATACACTCTTCATGCATGTGCATAGTCTATACATTGTGCATTTCGTTGACAAGTTTGCACACTCATGAAGTCTGCACATTGGACTCTTGATCAAGTCTACACATTCATTGTTAAGACAAAGTCTATACAACGTCAGTTCATGCATTGTCTTAGGCTAAGTGTGTACAGCGTCTTAGGCGAAGTCTGTACAGCCGTGTCATATGCTCCTAAGTCTATACATTGGTGTTGGGCATCAAAGTCTGTACATCGCCTTCAATCTTCAAGTCTACACATTGGTCTTTACTTGAAGTATATACACTGTTTCAATGCTCATCGCCTTTGGGCTTCAAAGTCTATACAATGGCTTTGGGTCTCCAAGTCTATACAGCCTTCTGATTCGTCAAAGTCTGTACAGCGCACTTCATATACAAAGTCCAAGTCTGTACAGCGTGAAGTATCACTTCGTGTTGCTTTCAGTGCCACTTGAGTCACACTTCGTGTTGTTTCCCCTCACTAACACGAAAAGATTTCGTGTAGTCTGAGCTTACGACACTTCGTGTTGATTTCCATGTTTGACAGGAAAAAACTTGTATGAGGTTATACTTCCTGTCGTTTCTGTTTTTATGACTTTGTGTTGTATCCTTGTTGTGGTTAGCCCGTGTCGTTTTCACCTCGTGTTGTTTCTTTAACTTCGTGTCGTGTTTCTGAGGCAGCTCGAATAGTTCTGATGAACTTCGAGTCGTTTCCCTGTAGACCTCGTGTCGTTCCTGTTTAGTAACCACACTTCGTGTCGGTTACTGTTGTTTCTTTGACTTCGTGTCGTTTTCCTTGTCTTTCGTCTTCGTGTTGTTTTCAACCCGTGTCAACTTCTGTTTTCGACTTCGTGTTGTTTTCAACTCGTGTCGGTTACTGTTTCGTCTCTGTGTTGTATCATGTCTTCGTGTCGTGTTTCCTACACCTCGTGTCTTTGTCGCCTTGTGACTTCACCTCGTGTCGTTTTCATCGTCTTCGTGTCGTTCTCTGTGTAGTGTGTGTTTCTGTCACTACTACACTTCGTGTCGTTCTCGTTTCACTTCGTGCTGTCTCTGCGTCTGAGTCTTCTTTGTTATTTTTGTCTTCGTGTTGTTTCGTTCTAACCTCGTCCAGGTTTCTTCTAAAATGCTGTTCTTCTGATAAGTCTATACAGAGTTGTTCTTTAAACTGTTGACTTATCCGATACTCTGTTTAACAGGTGCTTTGATCGTGAAGCTTAAGGAGAGCACGTGATCCGAGGAAGAACATTCCCCAGTGACTGGCAGCACGTGATCCGAGGTTGGAATGAAGCCTGCTGGGAGACTGCCACGTGGCCCGAATATCTGGGCGGGAAATGTGGAGGTCACACGTTGGGGCTGATCCTGCTGGCTGCTGCTATATATATGAGCTTCCTTCCACAGAAGAAGTAGATCGAGTTGGCGAGAAGAAAAGTCCATACAGAGAGCCACGATCCAGATAGAAAGAGAAAAGAGAAGAAGAAGAAAAGAAAGAGGGAAGAAGCAGAAGAGAAAAAGAGAGAGGCAGAGAGCTCGAGAAGAGTGTGAAGAGAAGAAGCAGAAGAGAAAAAGAGAGAGGCAGAGAGCTCGAGAAGAGTGTCAAGAGTATCCCACATCTCCTTCGCTGTCTTGCAGGATGACACTCTATCAAATTCAGTGTGCACTCCATCCCACTGAATTTGATAGAGTGTCATCCTGCAAGACAGCGAAGGAGATGTGGGATACTCTTGAGGCCATTTATGAGGGAACGTCTCAAGTGAGAGAGACACGGGCTAATATGCTAGTGACAAAGTATGAAACATTTCGGATGAAGCCCGGTGAGACAGTGACCGAAATGTATGCTCGTCTGACCATTATAACAAACGGTCTAAGAAATCTTGGAAAAGGCTATACCGATCATGACGTTGTTAGGAAGATTCTTCGATCACTGACTCCGATGTGGCATACCAAAGCAACTGTGATTGAGGAGTCAAAAGACCTACAAACGATGAAACCCAATGAGCTGATAGGCTCTTTGATGGCGTACGAGATGAATCTTCTACAAGTTGAAGTGCTCGAATACAAGAAGCCTATTGCTCTGAAGGCCAAGCATAGCTGTTCAAAACAGTCCAGATGCAATGGATCATCCAGTGATCGGAGCCAATCTGGATCAGATTTTGAAAAGGATGAACTAGCTATGATTACAAGAGAGTTCAGAAGATTTCTTAGAACTGAAGGGGAAAATGTCTACAGAAAATACCACAGCAGGAAGCAAAACAGGTATAAATTTAACCCTGCTGAAAAATCTGATGATAATGCTTGTTATCATTGCAGGAAGACTGGACATATGAAGATTGATTGTCCAGAGTTACAGAAAATCAAAGGAAGACCATGGAAGAAAGCGCCAAAGGGAAAGGCCATGGTCAGTACATGGAGTGATGAGGAAGAAGGCACGCTGAGCACTTCCTCAGATAGTGAGAAATCAGAAAAGGACATCTGCTTGATGGCCAGGAATGGAAGAGAAGAAGAAGATGAGTCTGATCAGGTATCATCCCCTTTCGAACATTATACTATTTCTGATTGGGAAGATGCTTATGGAGATCTGTTAGATAAAGCAAATGATATTAAGAAGGAAAACAGACACTTGAAGAAGAAAATGAATTCTCTGGTTAATGATAAAACACTTACTGATAAAGTTGCATGTTTACAATCAGAGAATGAAAAATTGAAAAATGCATGTTCTGAGTTTGATGAATTAAAACATGTTGTGATTGATTGTAGGAAAGAAAATGAGTTGCTGAAAAATGTCATTGATGAGCTGAAATTGTCAATTCAGAAATTTGAAAATCAAGTAAAGATTTCAACTGAAAAATATGAAGCTGTTTTGTCAGTGAATGATGAAATGAAGAAAACTGTTGAAAATTTAGAAAATGAAAATTCTGACAAACAGAAAATCATTGAAAGCATGACCCAAGGAACAGAAAATCTTAATGCCTTGCTAGGGTCAAAAGTCAATTTCAGAAAAGAGGGTCTCGGTTTTAATCCCTCAGCTAAAAAGAGCTTTGAATTGAAAACCATTTCATGTGTGGGAGAAAAGAATAGAGGACCACTCATAAAAATGGTCAATGAAAAATTTGTCTTCAATAATGTTAAATCAAAAGTGTCCAGTGCTAAGGACAAGGGAAAGCAGAAAGTTGTAGAGCCTAGAGCTGCATGCTCGTCTTCCAAGGATAAGTCCGAGGCTAGGGGTCAGCCAGCTAGCACAACAAAACCCCAGCTCAAGGCTGCTAAGTCTCCATTACCATCAACTGCTCAGAAAAAGACCCAATATAAGTCAGCTCAGAAACCTAGAGGGTCAAAGGTGGCAGGGATACTAGGTGCAGCTAGGAACCAATTTGCTCATCCCTATTTCCCTAGAGCCCAAGTCTATCATAACACTCATCCTCAATCACTTAATAGGTTTGGGTGGAACCCTGCATATATGAGGTCTGGGTATCAGAATTTCCCCACTTGGTATCAGCCATATAGACCTCAGCCAGCTAGGAGATGAGACAGTCAGTTTAGGACATGGAGTCCAAGTCATCAAGGGTTCTATGGTCAGCCTAGGACCAATTTGGAACACAATTTCCCGTACACTCTTTGGCCAAGGCACTGGCAGAAAAACAAAAACGTTTTTAATAAAATGAATGCCAGGACTACACAACAACCATCAAAGCATCAGAAAAAGAAAACTAAACCTGTTGGTGCTGAGAAAAAGAAATATAACAAAAATAACTCTCAAGCTGTAAAATCCACCAAACCTTCCACTTTCACACAAATGTGGATCCCTAAACAGCTTTTGTCATGTTTTCACTCTCAGCTGTCTATTTCTATCTTGGGCCCCAAACTGTCTTGGGTTCCAAAACCTGCTCCCTAAGTGTGTTTGCAGGTATGCCTGGTAGCCGGGAACAAATTGATGAAACAGAAATAGCTACTTCAGGCATAGGACAAGAGGCAGGGCCAAAATTCTAAGAGCTGAAAGAAATTGGAGGCCTTGTCAACAATATGATGCAACACCAAGGGTAAAAATAAATCAGTCAGGGAAAGCAAGTAAGTGATTTAACTTCAGAATTGAATTGAGAAAGCCATGTTGAATTGGTTGTTTAAATTCTGATGTTCTCTTCTTGTCTAGCTAATCAGTCTGCATTCCAGACTTAGCTACTGAATTTAATTCTGAATAAATTTGATATTCCTCTTCTGCCATCTATTGCACTGAGTTTGGATGGTTCATTTAATGCATATAGTTGATGTATGTGTCTAATGTCTGCATTTATCATTTGCATCAAGAAAATTGTTCAATGCATATAGAACTGCCTTGCACTGCATATATCACTTGCATAACCCTGGTATATCAAATGGTAAGCTACTAAAAGGCAGTGAAATCTGCCTGGAGGTTCCTACTATGTGTGAGATGGTCCTTGAGACCAGGTTCTCTGCCTAGTACCATGGGTCTAATTTTCATGTAGAACAGTGTACTGCATCATATGTTGAAAAAAAAATCTGAAAATTTAAAATGAAGATGATGCATTTGATAAATTCTCTCTCTGATTGAACAAAGCATGAATTCTTCTTGAGCATATTCTAAAATTATGAGCAGTACATTAATTCTATTTCATGCACTTTGTCAGGGGGAGTTTGACTAATGTTGCATAGTCTGCATGTAGAACAGTCTAATGCATAGCATATTTTTGCATCATGGTGTCAGGGGGAGCTGAGAGTTCTATTCAATTCATTGAATCCTTGGTACTTCTCATTGTCCCCTTTCAACTCATTCATATTCACTGTCATCAGATGCTATGGATCATAATGCTTATTGCTATCCTTTCCCCATTTCTTCACTAAACAACAGCTTTGCATCTGGTTTAGTACATTGAATGGTGATTATTGCAACTGTTCACTTATAAGAATCACATTTAAAAATTGAAAAGAACTAAAGGTTTAACCTTTATAAATTGGAGAGTTAAGTGTCTGCACTTCAGAATCTGAGATAAAAGAAAACTTTTATAGCTCTTAATCTTTGTCTCATAGCTAAAATAGAAAAAGTTTTTTGTAATGCCTAAATGTGTTGAACTGGATATGTCTAGAACAGGCTAATAAGAGTGTGTACTGGTTTTTTTTAAACAATCACTCTAAAAGAATTAAGGGCAGCAGTAAATAAGTTCATTAATGTTAAGAACTGAACATAGTGACAGAGCAATGGCTGATTGCACTGAGAAACTGTGAACTCCTCCAAAGAAGTAGGAAAATTCACATGTCATGAAGTGCTTTAGACTATCTCGGTTCATAGGGTCAAATCCATAGGGGGAGTCCTCACCAAGTAACTGAGGGTACTGGCCTCTAATCAAGGTGTACCCTTAATGTCAAAAGTGAAGACTATTCTTTGTAGGTCTTGATCTGAAATAGATCCAGTAGTTTATGCCTAGTAACTGGGGGTACCTGCCTCTGATCAAGGTGTACACCTAATGTCAACAGCATAAATGCCACAGGTCTATTCACTTAGTTCAGGTTCTGAAAAATTAAAAAGTAAAATCAAACTGCTGTAACCCTTCGAAAAATCAAAAGTCATTGAGTGAAAATTATTTTTCTCAATACATGTTCAAGTTGCCTCTCTTGAATTTCCTTGTTTAGACACAAAAGGGTATTATTTCAGACTTATCTATTAATACAATGTGCCCTAGATTCATTGCTATAAATGGAATCAATAAACTCTTTTTCAGAGGTCAGATGTTTTACTCTAGATTTATCACTGTTAAACCTGAATTTTTGAAAATTGTATGTTGATGATTCTTATACTTTAACAGTTGTTTATAATCATGCTTCCTCTCTGAACCAATGATTCAGCTGTTGTCTAGTGACCCTCCTACCTTTTCTACCTTGCTTATCTGTTCATATTCCTTCTCAAGGGGGGAGCTTTTATTTAGGGGGAGAATTAATTCAGGGGAGTCTTACATTCAGGGGGAGAATGTTCTAGAGGAATTTGCATGCATATTGCACTTTGCACTCTTATTTTTACTGTTTTTCTCTTTTTGATCATGGCAAAGGGGGAGAAAATCTTGTGTGTGACTCACTGTCACATTGTGTTGCCATCATCAAAAAGGGGGAGAATGTTGTGCCTCTTAGGCACAAGCATGTGCTATGTCGCCTTGATGATAGCAATGCTATTTGGTTTTGATGATAGCAAGACAGTGAGTGCATTATGCTATCTGTGCGTTGCTTTTCTATCTGCATGTAGTTTGATGACTAGCAAGTCTATACACTGCAAGGTAAAGCATTTCATTAGTCTATACACTCTTCATGCATGTGCATAGTCTATACATTGTGCATTTCGTTGACAAGTTTGCACACTCATGAAGTCTGCACATTGGACTCTTGATCAAGTCTACACATTCATTGTTAAGACAAAGTCTATACAGCGTCAGTTCATGCATTGTCTCTGGCTAAGTGTGTACAGCGTCTTAGGCGAAGTCTGTACATCACCTTCAATCTTCAAGTCTACACATTGGTCTGTACTTGAAGTATATACACTATTTCACTATTCATCACCTTTGGGCATCAAAGTCTATACAATGGCTTTGGGTCTCCAAGTCTATACAGCCTTCTGATTAGTCTAAGTCTGTACAGCGTGAAATCTCACCTCGTGTTACCTTCAGTGCCACTTAAGTCACACTTCGTGTTGTTTCCCCTCACTAACACGAAAAGATTTCGTGTCGTCTGAGCTTACGACATTTCGTGTTAATTTCCATGTTTGACAGGAAAAACTTGTATGAGGTTATACTTCGTGTCGTTTTCACTATTTTGTGAAAGGCTCTAATGTAGCTGGTACTTCAAGGTAATCCCCAAAATAAAATGAAAATCAGAAATCACCTTCAAAATCCGTTTTTCAGTTCAAAGCCCAGGAAATTGAAAAGCAAACAAAACCTGTTGAGGATAATCAGAAATTGACAAGAAAGAGTCAAACAAAAAGGGCAAAGAATAACTCTGGTTATACTCTGAAATTTGTTAGCTCTGCTGAATCTGATGGGTCAATGCAAAATGCTCATGCTTCTTGTACTCATTCACATGCATCTGTGAATTCATCTGATAGAAACCATGCCCCTAGGAAATCTGATGCTTCTTGCTATTACTGTGGTAAGTATGGACATATCATGGATGATTGTAGAATACTGAAAGAAGATGAGCATGCTAGTAAAACAGTGCATTCAAGGAAATCTTTTGATAGAAACCATGCCACTAAGAAATCTAATGCATCCTGTTATTATTGTGGTAAGCATGGTCATTTAATGAATGCATGTTTCAAACTGAAAGAAGATAACAATGTGAATTCTAGATCTTTTGCACATGCTAATGACCCACATAGACACAGAACTACTTCAGGCCAGCATACTATCTGTTTCACTTGCCACAAGCCTGGGCACAAGGCAAATGAATGCTGGTCAGGAAATCACAGGGGCAAAAATGAATCAAACAACAAGCATCTTAGATGCTTTGAATGTGGTAAGTATGGGCATGCAGTCAAGGACTGCTGGTTTGTTCGGGGAAATCATTTTAATTCCAAATTTGTAAGATTCCCTCCAAACAAAAATTTCTTGGGCAGAAATAAAGCTGGTCTTAAAGAAAAGACTCTTGTTTGTTATGAATGTGGAAAACCTGGCCACCGAGCTTCTGAATGCTGGTGGGCAGGTAATGGTAAATCAAAAATTCATGCTTACAATAGAACAATTCATGCTCATTATCATAGGTCTCATGCTGCTGTTGATATGCATCATAGGACCAGAAAATATGTTGTTTCATGTAGATATTGTGGTAAACTTGGTCACTCTATGGACAATTGTTTTCTGATGAAATTTGATGACCATGTTGCTAAGAAACTGTTTAGAACACCTGATAGGGGTAGTGCAGGACCCAAGACTGCTTGGGTCTCTGCAGGATCAACTTGATTGACTTACTGCAGGTGTGCCTTAGAAGGAGAAATAAAAAGGGTCAACCAAGGCACTCAAAAAGAAAACCCCATGATTCAATTCAGGTCAGTTCTGAAATCTGCTTTAAATTCCATTATCTGAAATTGTGAGCATGAAAATTATGAGTTTCATGTTGATTTGCTTGGTTGATTTTTTAATGAACTCTTCATGTCTAGCTGATCAGTCTGCATTCCAGACTCAGCTATTGAATTCAATTCTGCATATCTGATGCTCTTCTCTTGCTATATGTTGAACTGAAATTGAATGATTCTTTAGTGTATACAGTTGATGCACTATATAGACTCTGTGTCCATGCATGTGTTTTGTGGTAATGCATTGCATGCTTGTTATTGAATGCATACTTGAACTGATTGTGTATAGACTGATTGTCATTGCATGTGTCAATGATGCTGTTCAATGCATGAAGAACTGCTTTATGTTGCATTGTCCTTGTTAACCCTGGTATATCAAATGGTATGTTACTAAAAGACAGGGAAATCTGCCCGGAGGTTCCTACCATGTGTGAGATGGTCTTTGAGACCAGGCCTCCGCCTAGTACCATGGGTCTAGTTTTCATGTAGAACAGTGTACTGCATCATATGTTGAAAAAATCTAAAAATTTAAAAGGAAGATGATGCATTTGATAAATTCTCTCTCTGATTGAACAAAGCATGAATTCTTCTTGAGCATATTCTAAAATTATGAGCAGTTCATTAATTCTATTTCATGCACTTTGTCAGGGGGAGTTTGACTAATGTTGCATAGTCTGCATGTAGAACAGTCTAATGCATAGCATATTTTTGCATCATGGTGTCAGGGGGAGCTGAGAGTTCTATTCAATTCATTGAATCCTTGGTACTTCTCATTGTCCCCTTTCAACTCATTCATATTCACTATCATCAGATGCTATGGATCATAATGCTTATTGCTATCCTTTCCCCATTTCTTCACTAAACAACAGCTTTGCATCTGGTTTAGTACATTGAATGGTGACTATTGCAACTGTTCACTTATAAGAATCACATTTACAAATTGAAAAGAACTAAAGGTTTAACCTTTATAAATCTGAGAGTTAAGTGTCTGCACTTCAGAATTTGAGATAAAACAAAACTTTTATAGCTCTTAATCTTTGTCTCATAGCTAAAATAGAAAAAGTTTTTTGTAATGCCTAAATGTGTTGAACTGGATATGTCTAGAACATGCTAATAACAGTGTGTATTGATTTTTTAAACAATCACTCTAAAAGAATTAAGGGCAGCAGTAAATAAGTTCATTAATGTTAAGAACTGAACATAGTGACAGAGCAATGGCTGATTGCACTGAGAAACTGTGAACTCCTCCAAAGAAGTAGGAAAATTCACATGTCATGAAGTGCTTTAGACTATCTCTGTTCATAGGGTCAAATCCATAGGGGGAGTCCTCACCAAGTAACTGAGGGTACTGGCCTCTAATCAAGGTGTACCCTTAATGTCAAAAGTGAAGACTATTCTTTGTAGGTCTTGATCTGAAATAGATCCAGTAGTTTATGCCTAGTAACTGGGGGTACCTGCCTCTGATCAAGGTGTACACCTAATGTCAACAGCATAAATGCCACAGGTCTATTCACTTAGTTCAGGTTCTGAAAAATTAAAAAGTGAAATCAAACTACTGTAACCCTTCGAAAAATCAAAAGTCATTGAGTGAAAATTATTTTTCTCAATACATGTTCAAGTTACCTCTCTTGAATTTCCTTGTTTAGACACAAAGGGGTATTATTTCAGACTTATCTATTAATACCATGTGCCCTAGATTCATTGCTATAAATGGAATCAATAAACTCTTTTTCAGAGGTCAGATGTTTTACTCTATATTTATCACTGTTAAACCTGAATTGTTGAAAATTGTATGTTGATGATTCTTATACTTTAACAGTTGTTTATAATCATGCTTCCTCTCTGAACCACTGAAAACCTTTTCTACCTTGCTCATCTGTTCATATTCCTTCTCAAAGGGGGAGCTTTTATTTAGGGGGAGAATTAATTCAGGGGAGTCTTACATTCAGGGGGAGAATGTTCTAGAGGAATGTGCATGCATATTGCACTTTGCACTCTTGTTTTTACTATTTTTCTCTTTTTGATCATGTCAAAGGGGGAGAAAATCTTGTGTGTGACTCACTGTCACATTATGTTGCCATCATCAAAAAGGGGGAGAATGTTGTGCCTCTTAGGCACAAGCATGTGCTATGTCGCCTTCATGATAGCAATGCTATTTGGTTTTGATGATAGCAAGACAGTGAGTGCATTTGAATGCAGTTGATATTGTATTTTGATGATAGCAATGTTATTGTGCTTTATGAGATTGTGTTTTGATGATAGCAACATAACTTGTCTTGTGGAGAATGCATGTGTATGACTGATATAGTGCTTGATTTCTGATCTGTGCGTTGCTTTTCTATCTGCATGTAGTTTGATGACTAGCAAGTCTATACACTGCAGGGTAAAGCATTTCATTAGTCTATACACTCTTCATGCATGTGCATAGTCTATACATTGTGCATTTCGTTGACAAGTTTGCACACTCAAGAAGTCTGCACATTGGACTCTTGATCAAGTCTACACATTCATTGTTAAGACAAAGTCTATACAACGTCAGTTCATGCATTGTCTTAGGCTAAGTGTGTACAGCGTCTTAGGCGAAGTCTGTACAGCCGTGTCATATGCTCCTAAGTCTATACATTGGTGTTGGGCATCAAAGTCTGTACATCGCCTTCAATCTTCAAGTCTACACATTGGTCTTTACTTGAAGTATATACACTGTTTCACTGCTCATCGCCTTTGGGCTTCAAAGTCTATACAATGGCTTTGGGTCTCCAAGTCTATACAGCCTTCTGATTCGTCAAAGTCTGTACAGCGCACTTCATATACAAAGTCCAAGTCTGTACAACGTGAAGTCTCACTTCGTGTTGCTTTCAGTGCCACTTGAGTCACACTTCGTGTTGTTTCCCCTCACTAACACGAAAAGATTTCGTGTAGTCTGAGCTTACGACACTTCGTGTTGATTTCCATGTTTGACAGGAAAAAACTTGTATGAGGTTATACTTCGTGTCGTTTCTATTTTTATGACTTCGTGTTGTATCCTTGTTGTGGTTAGCCCGTGTCGTTTTCACCTCGTGTTGTTTCTTTAACTTCGTGTCGTGTTTCTGAGGCAGCTCGAATAGTTCTGATGAACTTCGAGTCGTTTCCCTGTAGACCTCGTGTCGTTCCTGTTTAGTAACCACACTTCGTGTCGGTTACTGTTGTTTCTTTGACTTCGTGTCGTTTTCCTTGTCTTTCGTCTTCGTGTTGTTTTCAACCCGTGTCAACTTCTGTTTTCGACTTCGTGTTATTTTCAACTCGTGTCGGTTACTGTTTCGTCTCCGTGTTGTATCATGTCTTCGTGTCGTGTTTCCTACACCTCGTGTCTTTGTCGCCTTGTGACTTCACCTCGTGTCGTTTTCATCGTCTTCGTGTCGTTCTCTGTGTAGTGTGTGTTTCTGTCACTACTACACTTCGTGTCGTTCTCATTTCACTTCGTGCTGTCTCTGCGTCTGAGTCTTCTTTGTTATTTCTGTCTTCATGTTGTTTCGTTCTAACCTCGTCCAGGTTTCTTCTAAAACGCTGTTCTTCTGATAAGTCTATACAGAGTTGTTCTTTAAACTGTTGACTTATCCGATACTCTGTTTAACAGGTGCTTTGATAGTGAAGCTTAAGGAGAGCACGTGATCTGAGGAAGAACATTCCCCAGTGACTGGCAGCACGTGATCCGAGGCTGGAATGAAGCCTACTAGGAGACTACCACGTGGCCCGAATATCTGGGCGGGAAATGTGGAGGTCACACGTTGGGGCTGATCCTGCTGGCTGCTGCTATATATATGAGCTTCCTTCCACAGAAGAAGCAGATCGAGTTGGCGAGAAGAAAAGTCCATACAGAGAGCCACGATCCAGATAGAAAGAGAAAAGAGAAGAAGAAGAAAAGAAAGAGGGAAGAAGCAGAAGAGAAAAAGAGAGAGGCAGAGAGCTCGAGAAGAGTGTGAAGAGAAGAAGAAGAAGAGAGAGAGAGAAGGAGTTCGTTCCTCAGATCTTTGGTTCAAAACCAGATCTGAAGTTGCTCATTGTTGAGCTATATTTTGTGCTTTATTGCTTCAGCTTTCCGTTGTTGTCTTGTTCTATTTTCATTTACCTTTATACATTTCTTCAAGCTGTTTGTCAGCGGTTTGCAGAGGTGCTGCCTCTGGACAGCAAGCTGTGTAGCTCAGCGGGCAGTGGAGGTTTCCACTGGACAGGTAAAGCTGTAATCCTCAGCTGGCGAGACTTGGTCTCGGACGGGTTAAGCTGTATTCCCCAGCGGGTTCAAGCTGTGAGTCAGCGATGGCTAAGCTGTATTGCCCAGCGGAAGCAAGCTGTGATGCTCAGCGGTTGGCAAGCTGTGAGGCCCAGCTGATTGTTGGCAAGCTGTGTTGCCCAGCGGTTAGTGAAGCCACACTCGGATTGAGTGTGGGGTGGATGTAAGTTTTCTGGACTGAACCACCTAAAAACCCTTGTGCATTGTGGTTTGATTTGTTCATTTGTGCTTCCGCTAGATGAATTCATAGGGGCGCTCCATGTGTTTGCTAACTGGTAGAACAGAATAGTTGATTAGCTTTTAGATTTGGTAAATCTGTCTAGTTAGCATCATTGTTCCTTTTTGAGCGAAATTTTATATTGGGTGAAAGTTTTTATAGGCCATATTCATTCACCCCCCCTCTGAATACTAGCACCGAACATAACAGATGCCATTCTTTAACCATCATGCTCGATAATAAGGCCATCGGCTTCCTGCTAAGTGCATCAGCTACGGCATTACCTTTTCCGGGATGATATTGTATAGAGAAATCAAAATCCTTTAAATATTCCAACCACCGTCTTTGTCTCATATTGAGCTCCTTTTGAGAGAATAAATATTTGAGACTATTGTGATCAGAATACACCGTAAAGGCTTCACCATAGAGGTAATGTCGCCAGATCTTCAAAGCAAAGACCACAGATGTCAGTTCTAGGTCATGTACGGGATAATTTTCCTCGTGTTTCTTCAATTGCCGTGAAGAGTAGGCTATAACCTTGCCATGTTGCATTAATACGCAACCTAGGCCAATTCCAGATGCATCAGCATATACTTCAAATCATCCTCCTCCCGTAGGTAATATGAGAATAGGAGTAGTTGTCAGACAATCATTTAAAGTTTGAAAGCTTTTCTCGCATTCCTCGGACCATATAAAAGGATTCTCCTTCCTTGTCAATCTTGTTAAAGATACTGCGATCTTTGAGAAATCCTTGATAAATCTTCGGTAATATCCATCCAATCCCAAGAAGCTTCGAATTTTCGTCACACTAGTAGGCCTTTCCCAGTTCCTTACAGCCTCGACCTTTGAAGGATCGACGGCGATACCATTCCGGGAAATTATGTGACAGAGAAAAGAAACTTCCTCCAACCAGAAATCACATTTACTTAATTTGACATAAAGCGTGTGATCTCTTAATAATTGAAGGGCCTTCTTGAGATGTTCTTCATGTTCTTCCTTGGACTTGGAGTAGATCAAAATGTCGTCATTGAAGACAACCACAAATTGATCGAGGTATGGCCTGAATACGTTGTTCATTAATTACATAAATGCGACAGGCGCATTTGTTAAGCCAAAAGACATAACGGTGAACTCGTAATGCCCATACCTACTCCGGAATGCAGTCTTGTGAATATCACCTTCCTTGATTTTCAATTGATGATAACCATATCGAAGATCAAACTTTGAAAAATATCGAGCTCCAGAAATCTGGTCGAATAATTCATCAATCCTCGGTAATGGATATTTATTCTTGATGGTGAGTTGATTCAATTGCCAATAATCAACACATAACCTCATCGAACCATCCTTCTTCTTGACAAATAAGACCGGGGCTCCCCAAGGTGAAGTACTTGGTCGGATAAATCCCTTCTCCAGTAATTCCAATAATTGATCTTTTAATTCTTTCATTTCCACGGCACACATCCGATATGGAGCTTTAGAAACTAGTGCCGCTCCCGGAATTAAATCAATAGAGAAAGCCACTTCTCTCTCGGGAGGAATACCAGGTAACTCGTCCGGAAATACATCAGAATAATCCCGAACGATAGGAATGTCATTTAGAACGGGTTCCGTATGCTCGGTCATTATGATAGAAACTAAGTAACCGGTACAACCCTTCCTTAATAATTTTTCGACTTTAAGGGCCGAAATGAGAGGTATGTGCTTGGAATGCCTGATACCCGAAAATAGAAGGTCGGGGTAACCCATGAAAGTTACCATCCCCAACTTGCAGTTGACACTAGCACCATGTGTAGATAGCCAATCGGCACCCAAAATAACATCATATCCTTCCATTTCCATGCATACCAAATTAGCGAGTAAGTTATAACCGCTAATTAGAATTTCACTATCAGGATAGAAATGTTTGATTTCTGTTCCCGTTCCAATAGGTGTAGTAATGGTGAGTGTAGAATCTAATGGAATAGGCTTCATAGGTAAAAGACCAGTAAATCTTCTAGATATAAATGAATGCGTAGCTCTGGTATCAAATAAGACAAAGGCAGGCTTGGAGTATATGAAAATAGTACCTTCCATGACTCCTCCTTCCTCGGTAGGTTCCGCATTCATTAGAGCTTGGAGTCTCCCTTGCTTCTTTGCAATAATTGGAAGCTTTGCCGGTGATGGAGCTTGCTCATTAAGAAGAGGGCAATTCGGATCCTATGCTCCCGACTCCCGCATCGAAGACATGCGTCGAGTTTTCTCCAGCATTCCTCGGCTTTGTGTCCGGGCTTCTCGCAGAATTTATATAATTCTTTTGATGTTACCGATATAGGGACAATTTGCTTGTCGAATGTCCTCGGCTTCTTGTCCCCTTGGAAATTACGTCCACCCTTGCTGAAATTACGCCCGTCATTGGGCCTTTTCTTCCCGAAGGAAGGTTTGAAACTTCCGGTCCCAGTAACTTGCTCTCTCTTGGCTTCCCTTTCTCTGATGCGATCGATAACTCCGTTGCATCTTCTAGGAGTTGAGCTCTTCGTACCATATCAGAATATGATTGAATATCCATCGGGGCGAGTTGAGTAATATATTACGGCTTAAGGCCATTAAGAAATCTCTGTGCCTTCATTTTGTCGGTACTCACGAGATGTGGAGCGTACCGAGATAATCTTGAAAATTGAGCTTCATATTCCGCAACCGATAATCCCCTTTGTTTTAAGGCGGAAAATTCAGCGGCCTTCCTTTCTTGCACCCGGTCGGAGAAATACTTGCTATTGAAGTGTTCCACGAACTCTTCCCATAATACTTGGTCGTGCGGTAAAGTTGCTTCGACCGATTCCCACCAGGCACGTGCATCCCTTTCCAGTTGGAAAGTAGCGAGTAGGACGTTTTCCTCGTCGGCACATTGCATGACTCGGAATATCCTCTCGATCTCCTTAATCCAATGTTCGGCCTCGTCCGGGTCCGTAGATCCCGCGAACCGGGGAGGGTACATGCTCCGAAAATTCCTATGTAGATCACCCGCTCCTCGGTTTGCTCCTCCTTGAGCAACCTGTTGGATAGCTTGGGTTAAGCCTTGAACGGTGCATTGCATCTCGCGCCATTGAGCTCTCTCGGCGGCCATTTGCGAGAATTAATCTGCAACCATAATTACAAGGTTTAATTGTTTCATTTTGGTATTCATTTCTTGATTAATTTTTTTTTTCTTTAAAACTTAACTCATGTTTCTACCCAATCTTACCAGGAAGGTTTTAAGACCTATCCAATTTCTAGATATTGATCTAAACCTAACCTAAGTTTAAGAATGAACCTAAAATTGTGAAACCTAGGATTTTATGTAACCTAGGCTCTGATACCACAAAGACTGTCACGCCCCGACGCGGAATATCGAGGGCGCGACGAGTCATAAACAAGCGTGTCGATCAGAGCAAGTACAATTTTATTTCTAAAGACAGAAATGAACGAGAAAATGATACTTTTATTCCATCAAAATGAAGTTTACAACACTAATTGATAAGCCATAAAGACAACTACAAACTTATAATCCAAAAAACATCATCCTTACAAAAACATTAATGACCTACATAAACCTAGGTAAAAGGAAAATCACTCTCTCACTCTTGTCCATTCCCTTGATCATTTTCATTCCCTGCAACAATTAACTAAAACGTAGGGTGAGCTAAAAGCTCAGTAGGATTTTATATCTCTAAAAACCAGGCAATCTTTAAGTATTAACAATTTCAGCAATTTTTGAAGTTGTATCGAGAAGTGTATAAACATGAATGGAATTCCAAGTAATTGGGATAACAAGATATCAAGAGAAATTTTCAAGTAATGAATTTGACAAGTAAAGACTTTTCATGTAATTTGGCCATTTCATGCAAGTCAAGTAAATCATGTATTGATCGAATAATCATGTAAACAAGTAATCAAATACCAATAACGAAATGTGGAATGCCGTATCAAGTAAATCTATCATGCACTTCGGTGCAATGCCACACCGTGGTTAATCAACTCCTATGGGCACAAGTACTTTTGGGCGTTCCCCCCAGGACCAGACCAGGTCCCCATTAATGCAAGGCATTGAGTCATATGGATCAAAAGATCCCAAGTACGTCTAGACATCCACTTTAATGTATATGGCCAATGAATTTCAAGAAATAGACTATTGTAAATAAGTACATATCTAGCAAAAATTCCAGAAGTTACAAGAAATGTGGACAATAGTTTTGAGGCATAATGTTTAACGACATTAAGTCGTAAAATTCAAGAACGAACGGTAACTAGGAAGAAAATTCAAGTAATTAGAATTATTGTAAATTTCATAGTCTAATCTGATGTGTATTTTTCATAATTAAGTGTTTTAGGTAAGAAGTAAAATTTTCAGATTTTAAAATCCTGATTTTTGGTATTTACTATTTATTCATCAATGTACTAGTTATTTGATAAGAAAATAGAGCTTATGTACAACAAATAAGTTTTACTTGCTGAAAATAAATTTCATGTGTCACTTTACTGCGGAGATGATAAGATAGACTTTTCGTCCTGGAATTAACTTTTTATCATGCTGAAAATTATTATTTAATATATCAATATGAATACTTAACATGCTAAAAATCCTCGTACACTAACATACTGATGAGGTGACAAACATAAGTTTACCATGCTGTTTTTCTAAATTTTATGATAACAAAAATAAATTTTTGTGCTGAAAAATAATTTTTCTACATTTATTTGCTAATTATTTATTGAGAAAATAGGTTTATCATGTGAAAAATAATTTTTTTAAATAGCTTTACCATGATGAAATTAATTCTAACATGCTAAAATCATCATGACATATTGTAAATGATTTTATCTTACTGAAAGTAATTTTTAGCATGCTGAAATTAATTTTTATACATTTATTTACTATTTTCTTGCTAGAAAAAAATATGCAAAAAATAAGTTTTAAATAAATTTATCATGCTGAAAAATAATTTCCTATCTCAATATGCAGGAGGTACATTTAGCATACTATAAATAATTTTTAACATGCTGAAATTAATTTTCATGTATTAATTTACTAATTATTTCATAAAAAATTTAGATTTAACAAAAACAATATTTTTTTTCTGATATATGATAGAAAAGATTTTTATCATGCTGAAAATAATTTCAATATATCAATTTTCTGATAACCAGATTTTTAGATGCTGGAAATAATTTTCATGCATTAATTGACCAATTATTTGATAGAAAAATAGATTTTTCATGCTGGAAATTAGTATTTAATTAGATTTGTCGTGCTAAAAATAGTTTTCAGATTTAAGTATGAATAAAATTAATTTTACCATTTTGGAAGTAATTTTTAACATGCTGTAAATATTTTTAATGCATTAAATTACTAATAATATGGTAAAAATAGGTTTTTCATGTAAAAAATATTTTTATTACACAAAAATAAATTTTAACATGCTGTAAATATTTTAACATGTTAATATGGATTTCCAACATTTTTGGTTACTGTCTATGAACGCGTCTAGGAGTCTGGACGTTTTCTGTAGACACGTCCATGGTTCTGGACATGTTATAAAAATTATTTTTACGTCTTATATCAAATTCGTTGAGGCGTCTAGGCATGTGGACGCCTTTATAAATTTATTTTTAATAAAATTTAAACTTTATTATTATTATTATTTTATTATTTCTTTTATGGAGGCGTCCAACCACTTGGACGCCTTTATAAATTTAAACTAATAAAATTTTAAATTTTTTTATATTGAGGCGTCTAACCAGTTGGACGCCTTTATAAATAAAATATTAATTTTTTATAGAGGCGTCTAGGCAATTAGACGCCTTCTTGAAATTATTTTAATATTTTTTTCAAAATTTAGGACGGAGGCAGAGTCTATCTGAGCGCGTCTTATCTAATGGACGTGCTCTATTGACGCGTCCAGATGACTGGACGTCTCCTTAAATATTATTATATATTTTTACTTTTAAATTCTGGTTAATGTAAAAGTATTTAAGAACGCGTCTTATCGAGGAGACGCGTTCATTAACGCGGACTGAGTTTTAACAGCCACGATTTTCTTAAGAAAAAACGTGAATACCCTTCAATAAAATGCTAATAACTTGCTCATTGCTCAACAAAATTTAGGGAAACGGGTATCAATGGAAAGAGCATTGAAAAATACACCTACATTTAGACGGATCTAAAGAAATATCCCCAAATATAAAGAAACTCCTTGATCTTCCAAATCCTCCTTCCAATCTCCACTAATTCTTGCAACAGCATAACCTTAGCCTCCAGGGATGAGTTGAGAGTCGAAAGGGGCTCTATTTATAGCCAAAACTTGGCCAATTTTGTCAAGATTTCTCACCTAATTTCACCTAACCCATTAGCTATGAATTAGAAGAAAATTCACATTTCTTCTCTTAATCTAGCCTCAATTTGGTGTGAAACCAATGTAAAAACGGCTGGTCTAAAGTTATAAGTCATGTATGGTTTGATTTTTGAGTCAATCTTCTAGAAATGGGGTTATTTTAATCCCTTAAATGTCATATTAAACACATGTTACGAATTTAAAGTTATTTATCCTTTATTAAATCCTTTAATCTATTAATCTAACCCATTATGAATTATCCAATGGGCCAATTATGATCCTAGTCCATTATATGGACTTTTATTGGACTTACTATGATTTATCAAAGGGTTAAAGCATTTAATTTCCTATTTACTTAAGTAAATTCAAGTAAATTCAATAAATTAGCTTATTTCATATAGTAAAAATGTAATTTGATTATTTCATGAAAATTTTAATTACATAATGAAATTAAAAAAATTTATTTCTCATTTTTAATTATCAGGTTTCTACAAATAGGGTGAGGAAAACTCTATTACCTCGAATCCCAAGCACAGATTCACTCCTAAATCTGGCAATCCTCTGCAACACTGCAGGCTCCGAACTGCCACGCATCGGAAAGTTCTAGCACCAGCCAAGAATTCAAACACCGCCCAACCAGCAGTCGTCCTTCCGGAACAGCGCCAGCACCCTTACACACCAGGGGAAATGGGCACAACTTCTCATAGGCAACCACCTTGCCAAAACACGGATCACGTCTTGCACGGGCTTCATGGCACATGAGGCCAACCAATCCGAACACGCAATGTAAGATGACGAACCTTAGCTAAACACAATCTCTCCAACCAAAGGAGAAACTGACATACCTTCGACCAATGGAAGAATCTCCACGCTCGACCTGATCTTAAACCTCGCGCATGTTGAGAACATAACCTTCCAACACTGAGAAAACCATTACCTCGTCAGGTCATCGCCACCGACACACTCAGCGAGTGTCACGTCGGACCATGATCACAGCATCTCTCGGTACACCACCACTGCAATTCCTCGAACTGCAACACACCACGCCAAGAGCCGCAACACGAGCCATAAACGACAACCGTCAACGCTCATCCTCGAGTCCCGAACTCGCCATGGAACCTTCACAACTCAAGCCAAATCTAGGTGAACACAGCCTATTCGCACGCAAGAGCGTAGGAGTAAGAACTTACTGGGACACCATAGCCCAATCCTGCCTCAAAATGTGAAAGAATAACCGAGACCGACACGTCATTTTTGACGCCACAGAGCACAACAAGAACATCAGGCTCGACGAAACAGCAGCTCACCGAGAAGATCCTCAGCTCACCCGAGCACACTTCTCGATCAGAGCACTCGCTCTGCCACCTTAAACCACAACCTTAACACATCAGGGGCTAGTAAACCTCAAGCTGGAGTGGCCAGACTCAACAACAGCTCCCTCAGAGCACGCTCATGGCCACATAACCACAACCAATCCTCGCCAGCCACCTAACCTCACCTCAAACACCTCGAACACAGCACCACAACGACGCACCTGCCGACAACTTCTGCTCAACGCAGCATGACCGGGGTCACAACCCGTCGGGAAGAAATCTCTCTATTACCTCCCTTTGGCCCCACGCCAGCACGAAAGTCGCGAACATCAACCATCTTTACAGCGCCGCGCAGCGCACTCAAGCTCTCAACCTCTGCTCGATGCAGCATGACCGGGGTCACAACCCGTCGGGAAGAAATATCTCTATAACCTCCCTTGGGCCCCACGCCGGCACGAAAGCCGCGAACAGCAACCATCTTTACAGCGCCGTGTAGCGCACTCAAGCTCTCAAGCGAGAAACCAAATGAAAAACATGCACGAAACCCTATGCTAGCTGTCGACTGTACTGGACCTTATGGACTCTGATTACTGCAATATCTCAAATTCTTATATACATCCACAACCACCGCTCTGATACCAGCTGTAACGACCCAAGATCCGGATACCGAGGAGAGCCTGATACCATTCGAATCCTGGCCCGTCACCCACGAGCCGGGAGGGCTCAGAAGGGCGAAAAGGAGTGTGGAGGTATAAAGAAATAGGAAATAAGGCAGGACAATTCAACAATTAACAGAAACAAACAAATAACTACTACAACAAAGTCCAGTCCAACAGAAAGTACAGCCTAAAGCTGTAAAACGGACCACATGCCAAGTGAACACACGGCCCGATGAGCTGGCAACTAAGAACCTCTGAACAGCACCCTCGAATCACGAGGAAGAATCGCCGCACCTGAAAAGCAGGGGTGAGCCTCATGTCACTGGCTCAGTAGGGATCTCGCGGAACCCCAACTGAGAAAAATGGCGGTAACGGAAAGAAAAAATAGCTACAACTACATCAGGAACAGCGAACCAGTGGCCGGTCAAAACTTGGCACTACATCTACTCCTACTGTACCGGTCAAGTAGAAAGAGAAATCCCGATCTCACAATTGGGAACCGGACCACTCTGACACCATGCCTACCGAGGAAACACTCACGGTAGCTCCGCCGTGAAGGCCTGTCCTCCCAGACAAGGCCAACCTGGACCACACTGTCCAAGGTAGGGTGTGACGACCCAGAGTTCAGGATATCGATATACCGATAACATCGATACACCGATACCAAGAAATGGGGAAGCCACCCAAGAGGCTGATGAGACCCCTGAAGGGTTAGTGGGGGTTTGTCGAGGAGGTGCATAACGAATTGCAATTTGGAACGCACATATTACAATTAAGCAATAAAATTAACAGAAGTGCGGAAGCAATTCAAAATAACCAGAGTGATACATATATAAACTAGTCCAGAGAAACAAAAGTACTAGTCCAAAAAGGTACAACTACACGGGGCATACCCCGGTAAAAGTACAACAAAGGCCCAAAAAGGCAACCCGTCTACTGCTGGCAGCTAAGCACGTTCTCCGAGTAACTCACGAAACACCGGGAGACGGAGGGCTCGACTCACCTGAAAGAAGAAGGGTGAGTCGCAGCCAGACTCAGTAGGGGTCACGCGGATCCCTACCTTGCACTAAACAAGCATACATGCAAAAATAAAGGCAATTAGAGCATGCATTTAAATAAAATAACAGACATTGGCATGAATAAACTAATCACAGAAAAGTTGTAAACTCTAACTAAACAGGTATAACAGCTAATACATGCCAATAACAAGTAAGTCCAAACGACAGAAACTAAATCTACCAGTAGAATATGCCTCAACTAATCCAAGCAGCAGGGAGTAGGACAACCACTAGGAACAGAAACCAGATGCATCCACTGACGACTTACACTGCGTCTCAAGCACTCGCAGTCGGCAACACGATAAGCTGAGCGCGTAAACAGTACCAAACCAAGTGACCAGTCAGAGTGACATTCGTCAATGTCAGTCCACAGCCTCTGACCACGTGTGCACACACTGACTCTCGCCTGAGCCAGGCCCTCTAGCTAGTTTTCTCCCTCGGTAGGACGCTACCGTTGGCCAGGAGCCCACGAAACTAGCGTACAAACCGTGTACGGGAATGCCCCTCCGCTATCCCCAAGCGGGTCGGTACTCAAAGACCTTAGGGTCACAACAGTGGTTCCATTGCAAGGAAAGAAAAGCTACTCTATTGGGATTTACAAACATGCCATTATATAATAAAATAACTCAACATGGCATATAAACATTTTGGAATGCATAAAGAATAAGCCGGCAACTTTTTGAACATGACAGGCGAGTGGCAGCCTACTGCCACCGCGTCACAAGGGTGTAACGGTTGGAGACTGGCGCGTTATATCAACAATGACGTGTCCGCCCCTATCCGTTACATCTACCGAAGTTCCAGCTCAAAGCAAACCAAACAGAGTGTAACGCGCTTGCCCAGGCGCGTTACACCGCCCTGACGGCCGGCCGATAGGCCGTCAGATCCACCCGAGGCTAAAATTCAACTAACAATTTTTAATCGCTCAGAACACGAAGTAACGCGCTCGCCCAGGCGCGTTATAGCCACCTGACGGTTGCCTGACTGGCCCTCAGGCCAACCGCCAAAGCAGGTCAACGTAAATCAACAAACGAGTAACGGTTGGGAGCCCCACCGTTACTCTCAATATGACGCCCCTTCAAAGGGCTGTTACGTTTATGTAACGTGTCCCTTATGGACCGTTGCTAGTGTGACGGTTCCTGGAAGGACCGTCACACCGTTTGGGTCACGGACGGGTTATGTTTGAAAACGGTTCCCTCCCGGATGACCGGAATCACCGGGTAACGACGAAACAAACATGTTCCTGTCAAACCACACATCCTAAACAACAATATAACAACTAAAACTATCACATGCAATGCCCACAAGTGATTAAACATGAAGAACAAAGCTTAAACCCCAAAAATGGAAAATAACCATTAAGCATGCCACGGGGTTCTAACTAAGCAAACGAGGTATAGGAAATGATCCTAGCGAGATCGAGATTCCATCCCCCTACCTCGTTCGAGCCGAAACGGCCGGAAAAGCTGCATGCAAGGAGGAGGGTTCACCGGGCCTTCTCGCTCCGCCTCGTCTCCACAAGCCACGATCCGCGTCAAGATGGGCGTCCACGCGCTCCACTCGACGTGAGGATTCCAACGACGCGCTCCACGCCTCCAACCGACGTCGTCTCGCCTGAAATCCCTAGGAGAGGGGGAGAGGCGATCGGCCAAGAGAGAGAGAGAGCGTGAGAGATTGAGATCGACGAGGGAGAGAGAGAGTGGGGGGTGAAGGGTTAGGGAAAATAAAATAAAATAAATATATATAATATAATCATTATATATAAAAATCTTATTATTCCCATAATCTCAATTAATTCCAAATAAATTTGAAAAATTCTAGAAAAATTCCTAAAAATCCAGGAAAATAGCCAGAAATTCCAGAATAAATACTAGATCCAAGCCACTAAGGATCCACTAAGGCACGAGCCTCACAGTCCCTCCCTTCTAATAAAAATTTTGCCCTCGAAATTTTCAACAAAGGATAAGGAGGAAACTGAGAAAAGAATTATACCTCACTGGAATAAGAAAGGAAAAAGCTGACGCATCTCATCTTCACGTTCCCAAGTAGACTCATTACCAGAGTGACGCTGCCAAGCAACTCTTACCAGAGGAATAACCTTATTTCTTAACCGCTGCTCACGACGGTCTTCAATTCTGATAGGAAACTCTGGCGTGGACAAATCAGCAGTCACTTCGGGCCAAACTGAATTATCGAGAACATGGGATGCATCTGGCACATACTTCCTCAACTGAGAGACGTGGAACACATCATGAATAGCTTGCATAGCCGCTGGTAGTTGCAGATGATAAGCCACTTGACCTACAGCTTGAACAATAGGAAATGGGCCAACATACCGCGGACTGAGCTTTCCATTCTTCCCAAACCTGGAAACACCTTTCATCGGAGATACCTTGACAAAAACCATATCTCCTTGCTCAAACTGTAGTGGGCGTCTGCGCTAATCTGCATAACTTTTCTGTCGACTCTAAGCCGTCAAGAATCTCTGTCGAATCATACGAACTACATCTGAACATTGCTGCACCATGTCAGGTCCCGTCAAAAGTCTATCCCCAACATCAAACCAGTTCAGAGGAGTACGACAAGGATGACCATATAGTGCCTCATAAGGAGCCATGCCAATACTGGAGTGAAAACTATTATTATAAGCAAATTCAACAAGTGGCAAATGTTGACTCCGCGAACCTTGCCAATCAAGGCAACACGATCTCAACATGTCTTCCAGAGTCTGAATAGTCCTCTCCGACTGTCCATCTGACTGTGGGTGATACGTTGAACTGAATGCTAACTCAGTGCCCAAGGCTCTCTGAAAACTACGCCAGAAGCCGGAGGTAAAACGTGGATCACGATCTGACACAAGTGAAATTGGAATTCCATGCAGTGGCACGATCTTCTGCACATAAAGCTCGGCCAACCTCTGCACATTCCAAGCAACTTTTATTGGCAACAATCTGGAAGTCTTAGTCAATCTGTCAACAAGCAACCAGATACCATCAAAATCTTGAGAAGTCCGAGGCAAACCCACCATAAAATCTGTAGTAACATGGTCCCATTTCCACATTGGAATCTCTAAAGGCTGAAGTAATCCACCTGGCTTTTGATGTTCGGCTTTAACCTGCTGACAAGTCAAGCACTTGGAAACAAACATAGCCACATCTTTCTTCATACCTGGCCACCAGAACTGCTTATTCAAATTCTGATACATCTTGGTGACACCTGGGTGAATAGTAAAGCGGGAACCATGGGCTTCACTCAGAACCTCAAGTCTCAATGCATCATCAGCGGGAACATATAATCTGCCCTGGAAATTGACAACCAGCTCATCATCAAATTCCACATCATATCTTGATACAACACGGGCCAAATCAGAATCAGCTTGCTGGGCTTCTTGAATCTGCTGATACAAAGCTGAACCCAAAGCCAAACTAGCACAAACTGCCATCCTCAGATCGGCAGGAATCTCTATACTAAATGCCTCGCTCGGAAGCTATTCATCATGAAGCAACAGATGATTGACTTGCACCTTCCTGCTCAGAGCATCAGCCACAACATTCATTTTACCTAGCTGATAAGAGAGTGTAAAGTCATAATCTTTCATGTATTCCATCCATCGCCTCTGCCTGAGATTCAGATCTTTCTAGTAGAATATATACTATAAACTCTGATGATCAGTAAAAATCTGAAATTTCTCACCATACAGATAATGTCTCCAGTTCTTCAAGGCAAAAATAACTGCAGCTAGCTACAGATCATACGTAGGGTAATTTTCTTCATGTTGTTTCAATTGTCGAGATGCATATGCAATAACCTTACCATGTTGCATCAGCACTGCACCCAAACCCACTCGAGAAGCATCTGTACAAACAACAAATCCACCCGAGCCGGAAGGCAAAACCAACACTGGAGAAGAAGTCAAGAGCCTTTTCAATTCAACAAAGTTGTCCTCACACTGATCCGACCAGACAAAAGGTACATCTTTACGAGTCAGTCAAGTCATTGGGGCTGCAATATTTGCAAAATCCTGGATAAATCTTCGATAATACCCAGCCAAACCTAAAAAGCTTCTAATCTCCGTTACAGTTCTCGGTCTCTGCCAATTCAAAACAGCTTCAATCTTTGCAGGGTCCACTGCTACTCCATCACCAGAAATCACGTGGCCAAGAAAATGAATTTCCCGAAGCCAGAATTCACATTTATTGAATTTCGCATAAAGCTCGTGACCTCTTAGAGTCTGCAGAACGATCCTCAAATGCTACACATGATCTTCATCAGAAGTAGAGTAAATCAAAATATCATCAACAAAGATCACCACGAATTGATCGAGAAATGGACGAAAGATACGCTGCATTAGGTCCATAAAAGCAGCTAGGGCATTCGTCAATCCAAACGGCATTACCAGAAATTCATAATGACCATATCGAGTACTGAAAGCTATCTTCTCCACATCAGATTCCCGGATCCGCAATTGAAAGTAGCCAGACCGGAGGTCAATCCGTGAAAAGACAATAGCAGGCTGTAACTGGTCAAACAAATCATCAATCCTGGGAAGCGGATATTTATTCTTGATAGTCACCTGATTCAACTGTCTATAATCAATACAAAGCCTCAGGCTTCCATCTTTCTTTTTCACAAATAGCACTGGAGCACTCCACGGGGAAAAACTGGGGCGAATATAGCCCTTTTCCAACAATTCAAGCAATTGTGCTCGCAGTTCTTTCAGTTCAGCTGGAGCCATTCGGTACGGTGTCTTTGCTAACGGGCCAGTTCCAGGAATCAGTTCAATCACCATTTCAATCTCTCGCTCTGGAGGCAAGCCTGGCAACTCGTCAGGAAACACATCAGGGAACTCACAAACAACAGGAACCTCACTGACATCTTGTCGTGGTTTCTCAATAGCAACCACAGAAGCAAAGAATCCCTGGCAACATGCACTAAGCAACCTGTAGGCTCGAATATCAGAAATAATCAAATGAGAAGAACGGGATCGAATACCTTGGAAATAAAAATCTGACTTTCCCTGTGGCTGAAAATAGACTTTCTTCGATCTGTAGTCAACCACAGCTCCATATTGCTCCAACCAATCCATTCCCAGAATAATATCATAATCTGCCAGCTGCAACGCATACAATCTCGCCGGTAACCGATGATTATTAATCATAACAGGAGACTCTTCCAAACATAGAGGTGTAATCATGAAATCTCCAGAAGGCAATTCAACAAATAGCTCACAAGTCATTTCTGATGTCGGCTCCTCAACACATGCCATGAAATCCTCAGAAATAAAAGAGTGAGAAGCACCAAAATCAAATAAGACACTAGCTGAATGACCATAAAGCATAATCGTACCTTCCACCAGATGGGATGCAACCGCTTCAGCTCGAGTTATATGCGAAACCTTGCCTTTCTGCTTCTTTGATCCGGCTGAAGATTGCTGAGAAGACGCCGAAGCTTGAGAATAGAACTGTTGTTGAGGTACAGGAGGTCTGAATTGCGATTGCTGAGGCTAAGAGAACTGGGGAGCTTGCACCTGCTTCGGTCTCAGCGGGCAATCACGAACGACGTGACCAGGCTGGTCACAGCGAAAACAAACCACAGGAAGAGAACACGGCTGACCCTTATGGTGACCACCGCATCTCCGACATGTCCACGGCTGACTGACAGCAGAACTCTGACAAGTCTGAGAAGAAGGCGCTGTCGGCTGCTGAACAGTATCTGTACCGGACGACGGCTGCTGGAAAAACTTCTTCTTCTTCTTGAACCTCTTAAACTTGGTTTTGGAAGGGGAAGAAGCACTGCTAACATCTGACTGGACCGAGTGAACACCTGACACCGGCGGTCGGTAAACCTGCTGAGACTGCATCGTCGGCTGAACCGACCCCACCTGTGGATATCCACCTGGTCTCGCCATCTCCAGCTCAAGTGCCACGGCTGCCTGGCACGCACCATCTAAATCAGCAACACGACTCGCGATCAAGGGCAATTTCAACTCTGGCCTCAATCCTCGCAAGAATTGTTGAGTCTTCAAAGCTTCATTAGCCAGCACATGGGGCGCATATTGACCCAATTCCATAAACTTGTTCCGATATTGAAGCACAGTCATACTTCCTTGAGTCAGCTCCATGAATTGATACATCTTAGCCATCTGCAAGCAGGCAGGAGTGTAGGCGCGCTCGAAAGCAGCAACAAACTCTGCCCAAGTGATCTGCCGAAGAGGTCTGGAGTGAAACGCAATCTGCCACTCGGCATTCCACCACGTAATGGCTGTACCTTGGAGTTGAAACGCAGCAAGCATAACCTTCTCATCCTCAGCGCACTCTATAGACAGGAACACGCGTTCAACTGCATCCAGCCACTGCCTCGCAACCTCTGGATATGGCTGTCCGTCGAAAGCAGGCGGATTGAACAGAAGAAATTCTTTCAAAGCCTTGCCTCAACTACCAGGCACTTCAACCAGAGGAGCAACGACGGGCGCTGGAGGAGGAACAACAGGAACAGCGAGAACTGCAGGAGGAGGTGCAGAACCACTTTCTTCCCTGGGCGCATCTCTAGGAGCTCGAGGAACTCGAGGAGGTCTTCCTCGATGAGGTGGCATCTTGCATCGCCGAAAAACACAAAACAACAGCAATTCCATCAATCATATGGAAAACAACTTAAGCCAGCAATAGACGACACGAAGGGCTAGCTCTGGACAAGCGCAAATTCTAATTCCTTATACAAATCCTCAACTCCGCTCTGATACCAGCTGTGACGACCCAGAGTTCAGGATACCGATATACCGATAACATCGATACACCGATACCAAGAACTGGGGAAGCCACCCAAGAGGCTGATGAGGCCCCTGAATGGTTAGTGGGGGTTTGTCGAGGAGGTGCATAACGAATTGCAATTTGGAACGCGCATATTACAATTAAGCAATAAAATTAACAGAAGTGCGGAAGCAATTCAAAATAACCAGAGTGATACATATATAAACTAGTCCAGAGACACAAAAGTACTAGTCCAAAAAGGTACAACTACACGGGGCATACCCCGGCAAAAGTATAACAAAGGCCCAAAAAGGCGACCCGTCTACTGCTGGCAGCTAAGCACGGTCGCCGAGTAACTCACGAAACACCGAGAGACGGCAGGCACGGCTCACCTGAAAGAAGAAGGGTGAGTCACAGCCAGACTCAGTAGGGGTCACGCGGATCCCTACCTCGCACTACACAAGCATACATTCAAAAATAAAGGCAATTAGAGCATGCATTTAAATAAAATAACAGGCATTGGCATGAATAAACTAATCACAGAAAAGTTGTAAACTCTAACTAAATAGGTATAACAGCTAATACATGCCAATAACGAGTAAGTCCAAACGACAGAAACTAAATCTACCAGTAGAATATGCCTCAACTAATCCAAGCAGCAGGGAGTAGGACAACCACTAGGAACAGAAACCAGATGCGTCCACTGACGACTTACACTGCGTCTCAAGCACTCGCAGTAGGCAACACGACAAGCTGAGCGCGTAAACAGTACCAAACCATGTGACCAGTCAGAGTGACATTCGTCAATGTCAGTCCACAGCCTCTGACCACGTGTGCACACACTGACTCTCGCCTGAGCCAGGCCCTCTAGCTAGTTTTCTCCCTCGGTAGGACGCTACCGTTGGCCGGGAGCTCACGGAACTAGCTTACAAACCGTGTACGGGAACGCCCCTCCGCTATCCCCAAGCGGGTCGGTACTCAAAGACCTTAGGGTCACAACAGTGGTTCCATTGCAAGGAAAGAAAAGCTACTCTATTGGGATTTACAAACATGCCATTATATAATAAAATAACTCAACATGGCATATAAAAATTTCAGAATGCATAAAGAATAAGCCGGCAACTTTTTGAACCTGACAGGCGAGTGGCGGCCTACTGCCACCGCGTCACATGGGTGTAACGGTCTGGGACTGGCGCGTTATATCAACAGTGACGCGTCCGCCCCTATCCGTTACATCTACCGAAGTTCCAGCTCAAAGCAAACCAAACAGAGTGTAACGCACTTGCCCAGGCGCGTTACACCGCCCTGACGGCCGGCCGATAGGCCGTCAGATCCACCCGAGGCTAAAATTCAACTAACAGTTTTTAATCGCTCAGAACATGAAGTAACGCGCTCGCCCAGGCGCGTTATAGCCACCTGACGGTCGCCCGAATGGCCGTCAGGCCAACCACCAAAGCCAGTCAACGTAAATCAACGGACGAGTAATGGTTGGGAGCCCCACCGTTACTCTCAATATGACGCCCCTTCAAAGGGCCGTTACATTTATGTAACGCGTCCCCTACGGACCGTTACTAGTGTGACGGTTCCTGGAAGGAACGTCACACCGTATGGGTCACGGACGGGTTATGCTTGAAAACGGTTCCCTCCCGGACGACCGGAATCGCCGGGTAACGACGAAACAAACCTGTTCCTGTCAAACCACACGTCCTAAACAACAATATAACAACTAAAACTATCACATGCAATGCCCACAAGTGATTAAACATGAAGAACAAAGCTTAAACCCCAAAAATGGAAAATAACCATTAAGCATGCCCTGGGGTTCTAACTAAGCAAACGAGCTATAGGAAATGATCCTAGCGAGATCGAGATTCCATCCCCCTACCTCGTTCGAGCCGAAACGGCCGGAAAAGCCGCATGCAAGGAGGAGGGTTCACCGGGCCTTCTCGCTCCGCCTCGTCTCCACAAGCCACGATCCGCGTCAAGGTGGGCGTCCACGCGCTCCACTCGACGTGAGGATTACAACGGCGCGCTCCGCGCCTCCAACCGACGTCGTCTCGCCCGAAATCCCTAGGAGAGGGGGAGAGGCGATCGGCCAAGAGAGAGAGAGAGCGTGAGAGATTGAGATCGACGAGGGAGAGAGAGAGAGGGGGGTGAAGGGTTAGGGAAAATAAAATAAAATAAATATATATAATATAATTATTATATATAAAAATCTTATTATTCCCATAATCTCAATTAATTCCAAATAAATTTAGAAAAATACCAGAAAAATTCCTAAAAAACCAGGAAAATAGCCGAAAATTCCAGAATAAATACTAGATCCAAACCACTAAGGATCCACTAAGGCACGGGCCTCACATAGGGTCACGACCACACTATCGTTAACACAACTCTAACAAGACACAACCTCGGTGAAGCCACTAGCACCCTGGTCACTACCTAGGAAACGTCAGACGGTCCAGAAAATCACGTCTCGCAGACGGGAAACGAAACCAGAACAGGAGAGTCACGTCTCACGTGACAGGAGTACCAACCCACTAGAAGAAAGGCCGGATGCGTCCACTGATGACTTGACCGCGTCTCAGGTGTCCCCCTCGACCTCTGGTGGAACAGGGACACCGTGCTAGTAACCACAGAACAAGAACTAGCTGGGATTGCGCTCGTCAGTGCGGGTCCAACTACCCTCAACCACGTGTGCACACTCAGACCATGCATCCTAGGTTTGGCTCTCTGACTGGTTTTCCCCTCAACCGGACTCTAGCTGCAAGACGTGGGACCCGACGGTAACCAGCCTAAAAAATCGTCTCTCTGGGGTAGCCTCGCCACCACTTCCTAGTGGAACCACTCGCGTGTTGAAAGACTACGACTAGTGGAGAGTCACTGATGTGACCACTCTCCAAGGAGAAACTCCGAGAAGCACACACGCACCCTACGCGAACGTCACGACGAACCAAGTGGCGCCGAGCCACTGGACTCTTGACAGTCCTCTAGACTCACTAAATCCAACAGTCCTTGAGTCACAAGACTCAAGGGTTAAGACCGTCGTACGTGACGGCACAATGCCGTTAATCTAGCCTAATCCCTAGGTCTAAAATCACGATAGCATAAAAACTGAGGCAGCTCACGAGCCGCTGAGACCATCCCCTCGGAAAGGGAACTGAGAAGCCTTCCAGCCCCAGGCTGGGCAACTGGACTCACAATCGAAGGCCACACTGTAGATATATTTTCCTACCATTTTAAAACCCTTCTTATCCCTCTACTAAATCAATATGAGAAATAAATGGAAAGTATAAGGGGACATAAGTATGTGAACCTGTGTGATCGCCACCAAGGTACCAAACGCGATGAACAAACCATACCTTGGAAAAGAAGGGAGAGACTCACCTTTAACCAACGCTGTAGAGATGCGCAGCTGTGGAAGAACCGCTCGGATGATGCACGGCCGCTCGATAGATCGTCTAATAGTGCTGGGGGTGGAACGCGGGACGAAGAACAATGGCAGAAGAACGGTTTGGAGATGAGCACAGGAAAAAGATAAACGGCAAGGATGAAGCCGCACGACTCCTCAAACGGACATAAAATGACCGCTCGACGCCACCACCTTCCAAAGCGTAGAATCTCAACCTCCACTCTTTCCGGCCGGCCAGAAGGTGTGGGCCTCGTGCTAGGACGCTGCTGACCCTCAAGACAAGGTGTAGAACACAAAAATAAACCCAAAGTCAGAACTGTGAAGTGTAGAAACTATAGAAGAACATGGAAGATAAACTAACCAACATGGAATGGGGGATACCTGGGAGTTTTTAAACCCCTAGGGGTGTCAAAAGGTATGGGGGGGTGTGTGTAATGCATTAAAAGAGTAGGAAAAACATGGATAAAAAAAAGGAATCAAGCATACAAATGAGAAGAAAAGAACGGTGGGACTGATGAACTAATGACACAAAAACATGCTACTCCCTGAAATCGGAGGCCTGGACGGACGTGGAAGGCCTCTCTCCCTGACTTAGGGTCGCTCCAGAATCTGGCAGGGCTTCGCCGTGACCTTGAAATCTCCCCCCCTCTCAAAGCTTGGCATTAGGGTCTATTTATAGAGCCCCTAAGTCCTAGCTCAAAATTAGGGTTTCCACCCATTTTTAGGTCGAGATAATAACATAAAATGTGTAGATAATTGAATTATCTCTCAACCAAAGGAAACAGCACCCCATTTGGTGGAGTATCCACGGAGAAAATGATGGGAGAAGTTGGGGATAAAACCACGAATGGAGAGAGAAAAAAACCTTTAAAATCTCTGGAATCCGACCGTTGAACGTTCGTACGATAGACCACTCATCTTGTTGAGCGGCTATATCTAGGCCGTCCATCCCTATCGGTGGAAATTCAATAATTCATAAAATAATCAAATTATCCATCGAACTGACCGAAAATGTCACCGTTGGACTCTAATCGATTACACGACTACATATAGACCGTTCATGACCTTGTCGGGGATAAATCCAAAGAACTGACATAAATAGATAATTATCTGAAAAGACTGCCGAGCTCAGGACTCTGGGACTTGAATGGCTAAGGATACACCGCACAATGTGTTTGGGCGGCTAAACTCAGGCCGTGTGTCAACTTGTCGGTGAAAATTCAGCAAATTAACTAAATATCCAAGAAATATATGGACGGCCCAAGAACGACCGCTTATAGGATGAACGGCCAGTAAACTGACCGTGCATGCCCTGGACGCTTAAAATTCATAAAAAAAATAGATTAAACAGAATCAAGGCCCATTAAGCCCTGAATTGAAGCGAAGGGAGGCTACCTGTAAAATAGGCCCAAAGATGTGCCAGAAAAATGACCCAACGAGTCAACAGATGCCCCTCCTTAACGTCCTCTTTGCAGGGGAGCGAGCGGAGGTGAAGCGGAAGCAAGATGGAACATAGAGATGAAGCGAAAATGAAGCGAAGCGGACTGAAAAGCGGGCGTTAAGGTAAAACGACACCCGTTTTCTCGCCAACAAGCGATAGGAATCTTCAGGAAAACTCTAAACCATCCACAAGGAATAGTTAGACTAAAAGCGACCACCAATCTGGAGGAACTAACTAAATAAAAGGAAACACACGATCAACCTCATGGGGGACACAATCCCTCGGACCAATGAGTAGACCGGAATAAGCTGCAAAAAGGTAAAGAAACGGACTAAAACTCAAGACGGGGACCTCTTAATCAACCAAACCGAGTGAATCAATCAAAGAGAGCCTTCCAACTCAGAGTGGAATTGTTCCTCTTACTCAAACACTGAACGCACAGCCATCCATCACTAGTGGGATATTAATAGGCAAACCATGGGTCATGAATGCTCAAAAGATGCGTATGATGCATGCTGGGCTAAAATAAAAGAAATCATCAAAACGAATGTAAAAAAAGGATAAAATATAAAATACTCGAGAATAATAATGTTAGACTGGGCAAATCAAGGTCAAGACACTATCTGCAACCACAGTGTACGAGATAGAACCGTCGTCCCCTAATTTTCCCAACCTAACGGCCTATCTGATGGTTATACACATGAACCTAGATCATCCTTACTTTTGTTAAAGGGGAACATCAGATCCTGGAATACGCAGATAACCAGCTGGTTCTCGAGATAATATTACATAATACCATATAGTAATGCGATAAGGGATACAGGGATAGAAGGCCATACCTGACTTAGCTGTGCAGGCGAAACGGCAAGTGAAGGTGACACTGCACATAAGATCATTAACAAGATTTGTAATATAAAGTAATTACATTTAACAATTTAACCATATGATGCAGCAACCATTATTTCACCATATGAACGGCCAATAAGGGGCCGCTTATGTTGAAGAACGGCTAAGGACAAGCCACTTATAAGCAGAAAATTTGACAGTGGAATAGGAAGATGAACGGCTCATCTTAAACCGCCAATAAGGCAGACGGCTAGAATGCTACCGCTCATGATGAAATATCGTTGAGGTTCAAACGGCCAGGACAGAACAGTTCTAAGGATGAACGGCCTTGCGATAGACCATGCACCAACTGGGGTTTCGAAAGCTTAAACCCTTCGTCTCCCTCCTCCACCGTAACCCACGGTGGAAGAGGGAGAATGAATCGAAGCACCTCCCCCATTCCCCCCCTTTCTCTTGATCTCTCTTGTTCTCGATCTCTCTCACTCTCTCATACTCCCTCCCCCTTGCTCTCGCCCTCATTTATGCGCTTCAAACACCAAGCCAAGCGTCTGTGAATGGCTCGAGAAAAAGGAGCACCGCCGTCGCCGGCGGCCGCCGCTGCAGAGGTGCTCATCGGCGGGGTACCACCGGCCATTCCCGAGGAGGAGGAGGCTGCGTCGGAGGTCGAGGAAATGACCGCGCCCGCACAGGAGGGAGAAAGGGCAGCCGACGAGCCACTGGGGGCGTCCACAGTGACGACCAAGCCTCCCAAAACTGACGAGGTAAGTCGCCCAAACCTTGGCCATTTTAATTTTTAATCAATGCATGCTAGTCCTAGGGTGATGACAGAGGCAAATGGCCTCTTCGGGACCGGTTTGGGGGGCTATGGTGGCCTCACCGCTGGTGGGGAAGGTTCGCCGTTGTCGGGGAAGACGACGGACGAACGGTTCAATACGAACCACTCAAAAGGAGACATGAGGCTCACATAGAGTCTCCCATGCCACATGCGGCCCTGCGGTGGCTGTCTAAGTCCAGAAAATGATAGGGATAAAAAGAAGAATGGTGAGGGAGCTACCGTGGGTAGGAAGAACGGGCTATAATGGTCCGTTCGAATACACAAGGGTTGAGAACCAAACGGCCCATACCGGTCCGTGCAATAGGAAGAGTGGTCCATGGGGAATCGTCCTTCTGACAAAAGTGATATTTTTATTATTTTTATTTATTTGTTGATCACAATGCATGAACCTATCATTAAATGTGTGCAATTATAAAAAATGAATGCAGGGAAAGTGTAGGACCCGCATTTCATGGCTGTAAGTTCGGGCGGTGTACTTGGCACTGCCTGACTTTCAGCGAGAGCGGTTGACAGCCATGGGGTTCTCCCTATTCTTGAGTATCGAGGTGAGCCGGTTCGACACCGCCCTCCTTTACGCTTTGCACGACCCATGGGAACCAGTGAGTCGTACCTTCCTTTTTCCTTGGGGGCATATGGTCCCCACGTTGGAGGACGTGGCTCGACTCACGGGCCTACGGGTGCATGGGTTGCCGGTCAGTGGGAGCACTTATCCCGACTACCGCGAGATGGCCCAGGAGCTACTGGGCTTGGAGCTACGGTGCCCTAAGCGGTAGTATACTTTCCTTCCCCGGGTGAGTCTACAGGACAGCCTTGGGCTACGACGTGCTGGGATAGCGACGGGGGAGCAACCGGAGCAGCACCTCCAGAGGTTGGTGGAACTGGCCAGATCGAGAGTTACGGCGGAGCCGGGAGTTGAGGCGGACAGAGTGCTGAGGAGATTCTTGATGTTGCTATTCGGACGACTCCTCTTCTCGACGCGTGCGGATGTGATCCATTGTCGCTTCCTTCCACTACTCTAGGACCTCGACCACGTCGGTGACTACGCGTGGGGAGCGGTGGTCTTGGCTTTCCTCTTCAAGACCCTGAGTTCGACCAGCAGGAGGACCATGCTCGGGGGCTTCTCCCCTCTTCTCCAGGTACGACCTCTACCTTAGACTTGATTATGCAATTCCTATATGCTTCCTATATGCTGATGCAGTGTGATGTGATGCAGGTTTGGGCCTATGTGAGACTTCGCGGACTGGGGAGAGGCGACGAGACCTACCCGGACCTACTGCCCGTTGCCCAGAGGTGGACCGCACCTCGAGAGACCGGGGCCCTCAGGAGATAGGTCCGGGAGCTACAGGATGACCTGGATGCCCTACCGTACACTTCGGTACGATTCTAAACTTAGACTTATTAAATGCAGTTCTATATGTTGATGATGCTGATGCAACTTTCTATTTTGCAGGTACGGTGGACACCATACGTAGAGGAGCAACAGGAGGGCCAGTCCTGGGTGGTAGGGGCCCTCGCCTTCTCTGGGCGTGATGTGTGGCTTCACTGCATGAATGTGGTTGAGCCACTCTACTTCTGACTGGTGATAAGGACCATTGGGGTCCATCAGCCAGTAGTAGAGTTCCCGGTGCCGGAGAAGCCGGGGGAGCGTGTTACATGGACCACACGGGGCCTGGCGACGGCCTTCGACTGGACGGAGCGGAATGCCGCACAGATTGCTGACTGGACAGCACTCGGGCAGGTGGTGACCGCTCGAGTAGAGAGTGACTCGGCGTTGATGCGGGACGGACTGAGGAGATGATGCTATATGAGACGGACACGACTCGACCAGCAATGACACGACTACTAGAGCGACCTCAGCTCGACACTAAGAGCTCTTATGGGATACATGTCGCTAACAGAAGTGCAAACTCACTCGTCGTCCCAAGTGAGGGAAAGCGTGGATCGTGCGCGGTTAAGGAACAACTTCCGGACTCGGATCGAGTCGCGGGATGGGTCACTTTCACACTCATAGTGGCGACATGAACACACGGGCTAGGAACCTACACTCTCGCAGCGGCATAAGACCGTATACTAGCTAAGCAAAGTAACGCCGAGAAGTTTAGACCGTTACCTCCACGCACCCAGCGTGGCGAAGACAACCCTGACCGATTTACGGACTCTCGGTTAAACAATTTTACAGCGGTACAAATATTTGACCCACTCCACGCAGGGAGGTAAAAGGTCACATGTGGGGCCCGGGAATCACGCGAATCGGGTTGACGGGCAGCATCTTGATGTCGCCCGGCGGTGCAGAACACGCGTCTAAAGTGCTGTCCGGACGGCACGATCTACGGGTCCGTGGGGCCCACCGATGGTGCTATCCTCCCAGCCTGCTGGGGTGGGGCCCAATGTGATAGAGACCCCTGGTGGCGCGCCTCCTCGGACGGCGGTCGGCCGGAAACGCCGATCGGTGGTCGATCGGCCCCGATCTCTAATTCTTGAACTAGCTGCCCACGGATTTCAGGTTCTATTTTCCAGCGCGCGCTCCGGCGAGAACGGCCACTGCGATCAATCCCGATGTTGGGTCGTGGCGCATGAGCTATCGTTGGAAAGCTCTCTTGAAATCCTTCAATCTAGACCCAAAGAGATCTGCTGGATCTAGCCGGATCTGGACTTTATTGAATTTTCAAGTTCATGCTGTACAGTACCCGAATTCTCAGATCTGCAGGTGAGTTGTCTGAGAACTGTCATTGACCGCATGGTAGATGGCCGATTCAGCTCCTGAGCTTTTCACCAAAGTGGTAGGGTTTTGAACAAGGAAACCGGAGATAGTTTTTGTGGAAGGATTGGATGAGGCTAAGAATTGTTATGAGTTTAACACTGGAGGGTGGTCGGATATGGGAACTGGTTGACAGCACTATAGATGACTCTGAAAACGATTTTTGAAAAATGGATGGAAGGATGATAAAAAATCAAAAACAATCGTGGGTGGAGGGATTAAGGGGAAGAACTCCCAGTAAAATTCGGAGGTCCAGAAAAAATCAAAAGGGTGATCGAAGACTGGAAACTCAAGAAAGGTGGAAATCAGATCTGAAAACTGGTAGAACTGAAATTGAAAGTGGACGAAAATAGAAAATTGGAAAACGTGAACTAGAAGGCCAATCGATTTTTGTGTGATGTGGCTGACATCCCTAGAACATCCCCTCCAAATTTGGTGCCCAGAAGATCACGAGGGTGAGCTGAAAAATTCGGACAAGTTGCTGCTGCACTGCGCGGACAGAATACCGATGAAGACCGTGGCGGTGCGAGGGCGGCACGATGGCGGCGGCGGCGATCACCGGAACGATAAGGGAGGCATCACACCTCAGAAGAGCAACCGTCTCAGCTGCAAGGGGGAGAGGGAGGAGAGAGGAGGGGGGCGCCCAAGGGCTTGCTCCAAGTAATTTTCAGATTTCAAATGCATTAATTCATCCAAAATGAAAAATACAAGCTTAAATAGGTTACATATCTAATCCATCCTCCACCGTTGGATCTAGGGGAAGGGGAATGGAGGGCTTGGATTGAGTGTGATCAACACACAAAATTTAAATAAAATATACAAGGGGGGGCGCCCTATTGACCAAGGGAGACAAGGTAGAATTGGTAGGTAGCCTACCTTGGACTTTAAAGTCCAATTGTCTCCCATGTGTCTTTTACCATTCAACCTTCTAGATGCCTCCATTTGAAATGTTGACTGACCCCACATGGGGCCCTAGGCTGAGGTGGATCAATGGGAGGGGTCTGGGGGGGCCCGTGGGACCCGGGGTCCCATTTTACAAATAAACCCCTCTTACAATCAAAATTAAAAACCGAATAAAATGAAACAAACACACATTACACAAATAATGTCTGAACAAATATGATAAATGTCGAGGCCCAAGGGGGAGTCTCCAGGCTGTCTCCGAGCCAGATGGACGTTGAGGTGGCTCGAGTCGTGCTCCGCATACAGTATTGGTGGCTCGCCGGCTCGTGCCTCTCGCGTGCTCTGGTGTCCGCACCAATTCTCCCCGGGTGGGAGAAACTCGACCCTGTCGAGTAAGGGTCTGCATCGCTCTGGTATCGCTCTAGAAGGTCCGGATCAATCCGCTGCAACTCGCCATGCGTGATCCATGTGTCCTCGGTAGCGAGCCATCCTCTCCATCGCACTAGGTAGTGCGGGTAGGATCCACTCCTGGTAATTGCCACCTGCTCATCTAGTATATGATCGATATGCTCACGCTGCCGTGACAAAGGGGCTGGAGGTGGAGACTCAGGTGTGGGCTCAGTCTCAATGGGAGGAGATGGCTCAAAAGGCTCACTAGGGATCACCGTTGGGTCCCTATATGCAACTAGATCCGAAATATTAAAAGTAGAGCTTATTCCATTTTCCTCGAGCAGGTCCACAACATACGCATTGGATCCAACGCGTTTCAACACTCTAAATGGACCGGCTCCGCGAGCTTGCAACTTCTTAACAGTTCCAGAAGGAAACCGTTCAGGTCTTACCCTGATCATGACATATTCTCCCTCTTGGAACTCTCGGTGGTGTCAGTGAGCATCGGCTAGCTCTTTGTAACGTGCATTGCTGACCTCAATGTGACGACGGACGTCGTCATGCAGACTCCTAACATGCCTAACAAAACGAAAAACACACAGATGCACACACGACCCTACACAAACCTAATGTTAGTCAAACCCAATCATATGCAAGGTGGTCCAGGACATCCGAATGTGTGCCATGCATGCATTTGACATAACCGGAGGTTAATGTCATGGTGGACTCCTAGACATCCTATGATGCACCAATCATGGACATTGGGTTTGGATGTGGGAAGTCCGGGAGGTTTGGGCGGTTTAGGTGGGCCGGGGGAACCAAAGTCTTCATTACCTCCAAATAATGGTTCAGAACTATTGCCATGTGAAGGTTGCCAGGCCCGAGTAGGAGGGGTGTGATAGTAGACTTCCTTAAAGAGGTGGAATGGAGGTTGTGGACCAAGGGGCCCACTAAGAAAGGGATCGAAGGGATCAAATAATGTGTGAACCCTCGATATGGATTCCCTCATCTCAAGATCCCATGTGTGGAAGTCTAGAAGGTGTTGTTGATCTCCTTCATCCATGAAGGGAGATGAGACGATGGGGGTATGATGGTGGACTCTCTCAAAAAGGTGGAGTAAATATGGTGGGTCACGGGGTCCATAAGAGAATGGGTCGAAGGGATCAAAGAAGGTATGACCCCTCGGACTAGGCTTCCACAAATCACTGTCCACATTTGAAAATCTTGGAGGTGTAAATGATCACCTTCATTCATTGTGAGAGGTGGGACGGCAGTCATAGGTAGAAAGTAAGATTCCTCCCTTGGGCAAATGGGAATGAAGTCGGGCTCGGCCGGCATAGGGAGGAGTAGAAGAACCTCCGTGGTAACATGACCCACGGTGTACACAGAGGTGATGGACCCTAAAGCGGGATGAGTGAAACTACGACCTGTGGGTCGGTCGAAGCCTGGAGCCAACACGTGCGTAAATGTCAATTGCCGGTCTAACCCTTTAAGAAGGTCATACAATGTATCCACATAGTGATTAGACCGGAAAGTGGTGTGAAACGAATTGATTGGCACCAGAGGTAGGATAGGGTCCATAGATGGGAGGGGAAATGGGGCCAGACCACTCTTAAGCCAGCTAAGGAGTGGCTCGGCTATAAGTAACCTTCCCGTTAGAAACACGGGTAGCTGTGGCTGAGGTGGCTCCGAATAAAGATCGGAGAGTGAGGCTTCTCCAACCCTTTTGTCCCCTAGGGCTAGAGAGGTCTGAGTGGGACACTGCCCGGAAAAGTGGCCAATCCCCTGGCAGCGATAACACTGCTATCGTGATCCACTACGCTCCCTGATAAGTGTGTCCTTACCCTTATCCTCCTGATGGACCGGGGGTGTAGGCAAAGGGGCTCTCATGGGTGGGGAAAGAGGATCCACTATGATGGGGAGAGGACCTTGGGATGGAGCCATAGATGGCACTGGGTTGGGACTACTGGCGACTACCTCCTTAGGCTCATGCTTGGTTCTATCTCGGCTAGGAGGTAGGCAAGGGGGAAGCAGGGACTCAATATAATCACACTTCCTATCCACTTTATCCAAAATGATTTGGAAGAGTTCGGCAATGGTAGGATTTGGAGTAGGAGTAATGTGGTGGACTCTCCCATATGAACTCGGCTTAGTCATGGACCTAGGCTCTTCTACATGCGCGGCGCATTGCCTCCGATTATGGCCCACTTGGGTGGGGGTGATTGGGTGGGGTCGGTTGGAGGTGACCGGGCCGAGTAGGTAGACCTTCCTAAGTTCTCCCTTCATCTCATGCCACGACTCGATGGGTCTTTACCTCTTAACCTCTCTCATGCGCTCAATGCTATCCCATTTCCAGGCGGCTTTGTGGGCAAGCCTCTCTCGGGCAAAACTAACTTGCATGGCATCGGACATGGTGTAACATTCAAAATATTTGTCCATGGCGGCCTCCCAATTGAGGTAGTCGCCCGGATCATCAGAGCCATAAAAATCAGAGGCTTCGGGCCTACGAAAGGGGAGAGGATGGTTGCCAAGCCCATGGGTAGACCAACGGCCATATGGCCCGGGTGATTGGGAATCCATGGGAAATTGGGGGGAACTACATGTTGAACATGTCGACTCTTGGACACGACACTAGACCGGCTATGCAAGGTTGGAATGCACTAACTAATGCAAACACCGACTAATGCACCTAGACCTAAACCAATATCCGGTACGTGGCGGAGTTAATCGATCTGAAGATCACTCCCGCAAGTGTGCGACATCCCGATAGGCGTAGCCTAACGTTCGGACAACACCTTTTAAGATACCGAATTATCGGGATGAAATGTAATTTTAAAACACCTTTTTTTGTTTTAAAATAATGATGATCCTAGACTCGACTTAGACTATGCAAGACTTATGCAACGACTACCCTAGACTCAACTCGCTCTGATACCAAACTGATGTGGGACGGACTGAGGAGACGACGCTATATGAGACGGACACGACTCAACCAGCAATGACTCGACTACTAGAGTGACCTCGTGTTAGCGCTGCAAGAGTGATATAGAAGGGGGGGTGAATAGATCACTCCCAATTTGCAGAAACTCAGGCGGAAAATAGATTCTGCTGCTAACGCACCTCCTTAACCCGTACACAGAGAAAAGTAGATGAGAGTGAAGAACTGATCACTTGAAGGCAAAGGAACAAGCAGATGAAGAGCACAGAAATCAATAGCAAACCACAGAGGAGGCACTCAGTTTTTTAGGTGGTTCGATTGCAGTCCGTAATCTACATCCACCCCTCACTCCAACTAGAGTGAGGATTCCACTAGACGATGCTAGATCAATGCAGACTCAGTCTGCGAACAACATGCTGCCACACAGCTTGAACACCAAGGGAAACAAATTCCTCAACCAAGTTCTGCTACCCACAGAACTTGAAACATGTTCTAGCTCCCAGCTAGAACACAACAGGAGAATCCTCTCCCTTCCTCCACACACCGGAGGAGAACAGTTAATGACAACCTGTCACTAACACCACCAGAGATCACCGATCTCTCTTCCTCTGCAATTCAGAGGGAAACTGGAGTAGTACTCCCTTCCTCCACACACCGGAGGGAAACCAATTCAAATCAGAATGGAAGAACGAAAATAAACGAAAGCAAAGAAGAAACAAAAACAATGAAGAAGAAATCGGTTCTGAAACCCAATACAAATGTAGCTTCAAATGAAGCAATTCATCAATCCACACACACTCTCTCTCTCTCTCGAACAATCTCCTCTCAGATATGGAACTCTCTGCCCTTTTTTCTTTTCTGGATCGTGCAGACTCTCACCAATGGCTTCTGCTTTTTCTTTTCACGATCTTGCTTCTACTGAAGGATGAAGCTCTATATTTATAGCAGATAAGGGCGTGTGGCTGCCAGGTTCCCGCCTTAAGAATTCGGACCACGTGGCAGCATCCAGCAGGCTGTCAGAACACGTGTCCTCATCTGGGCACTCTCCTTATCCTCGGATCACGTGCCCAACACTAGTACGCTCAGCAACTAGAGTTAGATGGCGTCAACTCACTTGCTCCAAAGAGTTGACGCAGCCATCAGATATCTTCAACCTTTTTAACCGCTGCGTCGACTCCATCAGCCTGCTGCGTTGACGCAACGGTATCGGCAGTCCAGTGATCAAGCTTTCAACATATGGGCGTGCTGCGTCGACGTTATCAGCATGTTGCGTTGACGCATTGAAGACATGTACATTTGTATACTGGCGTCTCTTAAGCCGCTGCGTCGACGCTGCTTGTTGATGGCGTTGACGCAGTAGAAGATATCGTGAAAGCTTCGTCGCTTGTAAGAGTCTCTGCTTCTTTAACTACTGCGTCGACGCTGCTTGCTTGTGGCGTTAACGCAATAGAAGACATCGTGAAAGCTTCATCTACTGATGCGTGGACGCTTTAAGCTTCAGGCGTCGACCCTGTTCCCTTCAGCAACAATAATGAAGTGTATAGACTTAGTGTTAACGTGAAGCATTGTATAGACTTCAGAGATCAATATAGCAAGTGTGTACATAGTGTGGGAGTGTATAGACTTAGCAGTCTAGGTCTCTAACAACGAGTGTATAGACTTGCAACTCTTAATGAGATCTCAGTGTAAAGACTCAACCAATGTATATAGTTGAAGATCTAACAATCGAGTGTATAGAGTTAGTTATGTGAGCAAGCATTGTATAGACTTCACATATGAAGACAAACAGGCTGTACAGACTTGAAGAGTTGAACCCAGTGTACAGACTTGTTGATATCAAACGAAGAGCTTCCAGTGTATGGACTTTGCAGTGCAGACAACAATGTATAGACTTAGAGAAATGAAGTCTAGTGTATAGACTTGGAGAACTGTTCAATGTGTTGGGTTGGCGTTGTATAGACTTGGAGAACTGTTCAATGTGTTGGGTTGGCGTTGTATAGACTTGGAGAACTGTTCAATGTGTTGGGTTGGCGTTGTATAGACTTGGCGAACTGTTCAATGTGTTGGGTTGGCGTTGTATAGACTTGGCGAACTGTTCAATGTTTTGGGTTGGCGTTGTATAGACTTGGCTTTGAGCACTTGGGCTGAAGGCAATGGGCAGACTAGGCGATGTGTAGACTTTGCCCAAGGAACCGAATGTATAGACTTTATGAGATGCAAACGGCTGAACAGACTTGAATGAGTATAGGGTGTATAGACTTGAAAGTCTGAAGGCGAAGTGCAAACATGCTGAGTTGACGCTGCAGCCCAATGAGTTGACGCTGCAGCGTATTACTTTTATGTTCAACTGATGATGTATAGACTTAATTAAATGAAGAACCTGAACAGAAGAGTCTACGCATCAGCACACTGAGTTGACGCACTGGTGTGAGAACAGAGACATACAATGACTGAAGGGTCGACGCATCAGCACACTGAGTTGACGCACTGGTGTGAAGACTGTGCAGACAGAGTGTAGGCAGAATTAAGGTAAAGCATGTTATCTGACAGCCATTGAACTGTACTCACTCACATGATGAAACAGTATTAATCTAGAGATAGAAGATTGATTTATAGTGTGAGACATCATCAAAACCATAGGGATGCAACAATCTCCCCCTTTTTGATGATGACAACACTATGAATCAAGCAATATCAACTTTCAACAAGAAATTTATATCAGCTGCAACAAACAGATTAAATTCAAGGCATGCTCATGCAAATGAATTAGACATTCCCTACAGCATTCCCTACAGCACACTCTCATCTCCCCCACAACTCATAACCATTTCTTCCACGAAACAACATGACTCCCCTCAAAGCTCAAGATAAAACGAATACTCACTGATATTGCAAACTTCTCACTAAAATTGCAGATATTGCAAGCTTCTCTCCCCCTTTGACATCAGCAAAAAGAACTACAGAAAGTGTGACAGTGCTGGAAACATGAGGACTAAGGGCAATTACTTCTTAGTGCAGAAAGTCACGAGTAGGTCTTAAGAGAATAAGTGAGTTTCTAATCTCAAGAGAGGATTCTTTAGACTTCAGTACATAGTAGAGAAGTAGAATGATAGACAAGTTTATCAGCATACATAGTGGATGATTGAGAGCAGGAGTTCACAAGTATGGCCAGATATAGCTGATCATTCAACTATTCCACAAGACAGCAAGAGACTAAATCAGAGAGGTGTTCTCAAGGTATTGAAGACAAGCAATCCATTAGTTGCATAACAACAAGGAATTTTTGTTGGAGATGATTTTCAAGAAGATCAATGAGTAAGTTGGTAGTTCACTTCCTTTGACATTAGGGAGACACCTTGATTAGAGGCCTGAATCCCCAGTTACTCAGAGTGAGTACCTCATTACTTCCTTCCTTTTTTTTTATTAAGGAACAGAGTTAGTAACTGTGGCTTTTGACATGAGGAAACACCTTGATTAGAGGCCAGAGTCCCCAGTTACTCACCAGCAAGCCACCATTGCTCTGTCATGACTTTTCATTTATTTTAAGCATTTGACACCTCATGACTTGGGAGAAATATTCATTTCATTGATGAAGCTCCCAGTTTCTCAGTGATCAAAATAGAACATGTTTGTTCAGTTAAGCCCTTGAGTTAAAGAGATAGAATGATTGAAGACAATACCAAAAAGGACTTTTCTTGAATTGAGTCTTGAAGTCTAGATTTCAAGTTGATTGGGTCAGATATCAAGACATACAAGTTTTTGGCCTGAACCATAATCAATGACAATGTAGGAAGATATACTTTATGCAATTAGTCCAGATCTCTGAAGGAGTACCAAAGGAAAGATTCTAACTTGGAGATTAGAGTCACTGACTTATAGACTTAAGAGATAAGTGACACTCTACTTTCTGAGAGAACCACACTAAATCAGTCATGCAAGACCAGCAAAGGTACACATCTGGACAGCCCTTTTGAATCTTTCAAAGAACTTCTCTTCTCACATTACAACTCAGCTCCCCCTAAGACATAGCATTCCTCAATGAAATATTCCAGCAAAATCTCAAGGCTTTCCTTTATTTAGAACATTCCTGAAAGCTAACCAGTAAGCATTCTGAACTCCCCCTTAAACCAGCATGCAAGAAGGCTAAACATCAGATAGCCACAACTCCCCCTCACAACAAGAACAGGCTTCATAATTAAGACAATTTGTATAAGCCTAATTCTCTTCTCAATGTGGAAAATTTTTCATTATCCAGAGGTTTTGTGAATATGTCAGCAATCTGATTATCTGTGCCTACATGAATCAGTTCAAAATTATTCTTAGACACCTCATCTCTTATAAAATGATGTCTTATCTCTATGTGTTTGGTTCGTGAATGCAAAACAGGATTTTTAGCAAGATTGATAGCACTAGTATTATCACAGTAAATAGGTGTGCACCCCAGGTCTACTTGATAGTCCTGAAGCTGGTGTTTAATCCATATGACTTGTGTTCCACAACTCCCTGCAGCCACATATTCCGCTTCTGCAGTGGAGAGGGCCACAGAATGTTGTTTCTTGGAGCCCCAAGACACTAAACACCCACCCAAGAATTCACAATGGCCACTTGTGATTTTCCTGTCTAGTTTACAGCCTGCATAGTCAGCATCTGTGTATGCTACTAGGTTAAGTGTGTGAGATGCAGGAAACCATAAACCAAGAGAGTGACTAGCTGACAAATATCTGAAGATTCTTTTAACTGCAGCTAAGTGTAGTTCAGTAGGTCTAGACTGATACCTTGCACACATTCCTACACTGAATTGTATATCAGGTCTAGAGGCTGTCAAGTAAAGTAGTGATCCAATCATACCTCTATAAAGTTTGGCATTTACTTCTTTACCTGTCTCATCTGCATCCAATGAAGTATTGGTGCCCATGGGTGTAGTAATGTGCTTTAAGTTTTCATGCCAAACCTTTTGAACAGTTCCATTGTGTATTTGGTTTGGTTGATGAAGCACCCATCTTCTAGCTGATGTACCTGCAATCCAAGAAAATATTTTAGTTCACCAACCAAGCTCATTTCAAATTCAGCAGACATCATGGTAGAAAATTCATCACATAGTTCATGCTTAGTTGATCCAAATACAATGTCATCTACATATACCTGAACTATGATGAGATCTTTATTCATGCCCTTGGTAAATAAAGTCTGATCAACTTTACCTCTTTTGTAGCCCTTGCTGATCAGAAATTCAGATAATCTTTCATACCAAGCTCTTGGAGCCTGCTTTAGACCATACAAGGCTTTGTTTAACCTGAAAACTTGGTTAGGTGAGGAGAATATTAAATCCAGGAGGTTGTTCAACAAAAACTTCTTCTTTAATGACTCCATTTAAAAAGGCACTTTTAACATCCATTTGTTGGAGTTTTATGTTCTTGAGCATGCAAAGGCAAGCAACAGTCTTATAGCTTCCATCCTAGCAACAGGTGCATAGGATTCATCAAAGTCTACACCGAATTCCTGACAGTAGCCTTTGGCTACTAGTCTGGCTTTATTCCTCGAGATAATTCCATCTTCATTCATCTTATTTTTGAACACCCACTTGGTTCCTATGACATTAATACCATCTGGTCTTGGGACAAGCTCCCAGACATTATTCCTTTCAAACTGACCTAATTCCTCACTCATAGCATTGACCCAAGCTTGATCAGCTAAGGCCTCTTCTACTGTTTTGGGTTCAATTTGTGAGACTAAAGCAATTAAGTCATCATTATTCACATTTCTAAAATGAGACCTAGTCCGAAGAGGATCTTCAGGATTGCCTATGACTTTATCTAAAGGATGGTCTTTAAGAAATCTGATATTTGTTGAAGACTCACCTGTTTCTCTTGGCCCTTCCTGATTGGGGGAATTTGTTTCTCCATTTGGCTGAGTCTTCTCTTCTTCCTGTTGGTCTTCTAGAAAGTCTCCACCATGATTGGAATCCCTGTCAAGATTTTCAACATTAGAGACATCTTTCTTTTCACTAAAAAGGATGTGTGGAGATTCTTCACTTTCTGATCTGATATGTTAAATACCCTATATGCCCTTGACACTTCAGAGTAACCCAAGAATATTCCAGGTGAACTCTTGGCTTCAAACTTGTCTAAATCTTTCTTATCATTGTTATGAATAAAACATTTTGATCCAAAAATTCTGAAATGAAACAAGTTTGGTTTCTTACCTTTTAGAAGCTCATAGGGTGTTTTCTTGTGTATGGGTCTTACCATGGCCCTGTTGATTATGTAGGTTGCTGTATTGGCCGCTTCTGCCCAAAACCTTCTAGGTAATTTGCTTTCAATCAACATGGTTCGGGCCATCTCCACCACTGTTCTATTTCTTCTCTCCACAATCCCATTTTGTTCAGGTGTCCTGGGAGAAGAAAACCTGTGAGTTAGTCCTTCTTTGTCACAAAGTTCAGTAAACATGGAGTTTTCAAACTCACCTCCATGGTCAGATTGAATAGAACTAACCTTGTACTTCCCTTCTTGTTTGACCTTATTGAAAAACAGATTAAACTTTTGAAATGCATCACTCTTATTTGCTAAGAAAAATATCCATGAGTACCTAGAGAAGTCATCTATGATGACATAGCCAAACCTGTTTCCATTAAGACTCTGAGTTCTAGTTGGACCGAAAAGGTCCATATGAAGAAGTTCCATTGGTCTAGAAGACAATGGCTCAGATCTTAATTTAAAAGAATTTCTGGTCTGTTTGCCTAGAGCACAGGCATCACATGCTTTTGATATTGAGTTGAATTTAATTCTAGGCATGCCTCTAACTAAATCATGCTTGACCAATTTATTTAAAGTTGAAAAACTAGCATGACCTAGACGTCTATGCCATTCAAAGGCATCATTTTCAGAGTTGACAGATAAGCAAATAGTAGATTCAGAATTCTCATCTAAGTCTACAATGTAGACATTATTAATCCTGTTGGCTACAAATTTAACCATGTCAGAATTTGTTTCAAGGATTTTACATGAACTATCATCAAATACAACCCTGTGACCCCTGTCACATAATTGGCTAATGCTAATCAGGTTGTGTTGAAGCCCTTCCACAAGTAATACTTTTTCAATGGAATTTGTGGAAGACTTACCTACTGTGCCAACTCCAATTATTTTACCTTTGTTCTTTCCTCCAAACTTGACCAGACCCCCTGGCTTCATCTCTATCTTGCTGAACTTGGATCGATCTCCTGTCATATGCCTGGAGCAGCCACTGTCGAGGTACCACTTGTTGTCTTCAGCTGCCAGGCCGACCTACACAAATATATCAAGCAGATTGATTTGGAACCCAGGATGAGTTGGGTCCAAGGACATTGTTCAAATCTCTGATCAAGTGTTTAGGTATCCAGATTTGTTTCAGCATGGTTTTCTCTGGCATCTTCCTTTCTGGTTTATTAAAGTTGAATCCAGCTGAACTGGAGAAGTGAGTTCTATTCCATTCATTAGTCTTCCTATTCCTAGGAAATTTCCTGTCGGCTTGTTGATTAGCATATCTTTGACCATGAAAGTTATTCCTCTAGTAGGTCTTGTTTGGACCCATCTGATTGTTATAATTCTAGCTCTTATTCTGATTTATTTTCTTAGTCCAGCTACCATTTGTGTTCTGGTGAGTGGACTTAATGTTATTCTTCATAAAGTTCATTCCAATCTTAAATGGTTGTCCAGTACTGATTTTTGTGTTTTCTTTGGGACTTTGAGTTCCCTTAGAGCTGTTTGAGCTGGATGGTGTGTCCAGCTTTTCTTTTCCCTTCTCTGGACAGAAGGTGATGATCTTGAATTGCAAGGGTCTCTTGTTGGTTGGGTCATAGCCTAGACCTTCCTTATTGAAATTGACCCTAGTCCCTAGTATAGCATCTAGGCTAGTCTTTCCTTGGACAAACTTTTCTAAGATTTTCTGTTTGTCTTCCAGCTCCTTTTGAAGAGACTCAGAATTCTTTAGGAGTTCAGCATTTACTTTCTTCACAGCTTCATATTTCTCTGAATTCACTCTAATTTCATTCATGCTTTCTTCAATTTTAGTTTTGAATTCATTGAGCTGTTTTTGACTTTCTTGAATTTCTCCCTTAAGCTTATCATTCTCTTTCCTTAGTGAGGTCATTTCTTCTAGTTGTTCTTTTAGCTTTTCATTTTTCTCATAGACCAGAGTTTGTTCTTCAATATTTGTGTTAAATTTTCTTTTCAGAACTCTGTGCTCTTTGCTAATAGAATTAAATTTATCTAGTAAGTCACCATAAGCATCCTCCCAGTCATCAATTGAGAAATTTTCAAAAACGTTTATTACCTCCTCTTCACTGTTTGCCATAAGGCAAATTCCATCGCCATATTCTTCTGAGGAAGCATCTTCGGGATCTTCTTCTTCCTCGCTCTATGTGCAGACCATTGCCTGTGGCTTCTTCTTCTTCTGCACCTTTATGTTTTTCTTCTGAAGATAGGGACCCTTCTTCTGGAGGTCTGGGCATTCGCCTCTCATGTGTCCCTGTTTGTTACAATTAAAACAAGTCAGTTTCTTAGGATTTCTATCCCTGTAACTGGTAAATTCAGCATTCTTGTTAAAGGGTTGTGGCTTCTTCTTCCTAAAGGTCTTTCCCTTTTTCTTCAAAAATTTTCTGAACTGTCTAGTGAGCATTGCCTGCTCCTCCTGGTCGAGATTTGATAAACCTTCAAGCTCGGACTCAGACTCGGGGCTACTGCTGCTGCTCCCACTATTACTAACCTTGTTGCGGGAAGCTCTTAGAGCTACATTTTTACCCTTCCTCTCACTTCCTTCTCCACCTCCTTGGAAATTCATCTCATAGGTCATCAGGGATCCTATGAGTTCATTCACAGTTAAGACAGTCAAATCTTTTGACTCCTCAATCACAATGGCCTTAGTGTGCCATGCCGGGGATAAAGATCTAAGGATTTTCCTGACTATATCTGCCTCAGCAAGATCCTTCCCTAGCCCTTTAAGAGTGTTAGTGATCAAGGATAACCTGGCATACATTTCGGTTATATTCTCATCTGCATTCATCTTAAACATTTCATACTTAGAAGTGTAGAGGTTTACCTTCGAGGCTTTCACTTGAGCTGTACCTTCATAGATCAATTGCAGCTCATCCCACATTCGCTTGGCAGTTCTGTATGCAGATATACGAGCATATTCCTCTGGATGAATAGCACACTGGATTATGTTCAGCGCCGTCCAGTTGAGTGACGAGAGCTTCACATGATCATCTGTCCAAGCATCCTCGTTTGGTGGCAGCTCATATGGCCCCACCGTGATTACTCTCCACAATTTATGACTCTGAGCTCTGATGAACACTTCCATCCTGTTCTTCCAAAACAGATAGTTACTACCATCGAAATAAGGAGGGCGACTAATGGATTGACCTTCGGCCATGAAGGTTCTAGGACCACCAGCATTTCCTTGACCGTTCGTCCACATGGCGTAAACCTGCTCTGATACCAAATGTTAGCGCTGCAAGAGTGATATAGAAGGGGGGGATGAATAGATCACTCCCAATTTGTAGAAACTCAGGCGAAAAATAGATTCTGCTGCTAACGCACCTCCTTAACCCGTACACAGAGAAAAGTAGATGAGAGTGAAGAACTAATCACTTGAAGGCAAAGGAACAAGCAGATGAAGAGCACAGAAATCAATAGCAAACCACAGAGGAGGCACTCGATTTTTTAGGTGGTTCGATTGCAGTCCGCAATCTACATCCACCCCTCACTCCAACTAGAGTGAGGATTCCACTAGATGATGCTAGATCAATGCAGACTCAGTCTGCGAACAACATGCTGCCACACAGCTTGAACACCAAGGGAAACAAATCCCTCAACCAAGTTCTGCTACCCACAGAACTTGAAACATGTTCTAGCTCCCAGCTAGAACACAACAGGAGAATCCTCTCCCTTCCTCCACACACCGGAGGAGAACAGTTAATGACAACCTGTCACTAACACCACCAGAGATCACCGATCTCTCTTCCTATGCAATTCAGAGGGAAACTGGAGTAGTACTCCCTTCCTCCACACACCGGAGGGAAACCAATTCAAATCAGAATGGAAGAACGAAAATAAACGAAAGCAAAGAAGAAACAAAAACAATGAAGAAGAAATCGGTTCTAAAACCCAATACAAATGTAGCTTCAAATGAAGCAATTCATCAATCCACACACACTCTCTCTCTCTCCAACAATCTCCTCTCAGATATGGAACTCTCTGCCCTTTTTTCTTTTCTGGATCGTGCAGACTCTCACCAATGGCTTCTGCTTTTTCTTTTCACAATCTTGCTTCTACTGAAGGATGAAGCTCTATATTTATAGCAGATAAGGGCGTGTGGCTGCCAGGTTCCCCCCTTAAGAATTCGGACCACGTGGCAGCATCCAGCAGGCTGTCAGAACACGTGTCCTCATATGGGCACTCTCCTTATCCTCGGATCACGTGCCCAGCACCAGTACGCTCAGCAACTGGAGTTAGATGGCGTCAACTCACTTGCTCCAAAGAGTTGACGCAGCCATCAGAAATCTTCAACCTTTTTAACCGCTGCGTTGACTCCATCAGCCTGCTACATTGACGCAACGGTATCGGCAGTCCAGTGATCAAGCTTTCAACATATGGGCATGCTGCGTCGACGTTATCAGCATGTTGCGTTGACGCATTGAAGACATGTACATTTGTATACTGGCGTCTCTTAAGCCGCTGCGTCGACGCTGCTTGTTGATGGCGTTGACGCAGTAGAAGATATCGTGAAAGCTTCATCGCTTGTAAGAGTCTCTGCTTCTTTAACTGCTGCATCAACGCTGCTTGCTTGTGGCGTTAACGTAATAGAAGACATCGTGAAAGCTTCGTCTACTGATGCGTGGACGCTTTAAGCTTCAGGCGTCGACCCTGTTCCCTTCAGCAACAATAATGAAGTGTATAGACTTAGTGTTAACGTGAAGCATTGTATAGACTTCAGAGATCAATATAGCAAGTGTGTACATAGTGAGGGAGTGTATAGACTTAGCAGTCTAGGTCTCTAACAACGAGTGTATACACTTTCAACTCTTCATGAGATCTCAGTGTAAAGACTCAACCAATGTATATAGTTGAAGATCTAACAATCGAGTGTATAGAGTTAGTTATGTGAGCATGCATTGTATAGACTTCACATATGAAGACAAATAGGCTGTACAGACTTGGAGAGTTGAACCCAGTGTACAGACTTGTTGATATCAAACGAAGAGCTTCCAGTGTATGGACTTTGCAGTGCAGACAATAATGTATAGACTTAGAGAAATGAAGTCTAGTGTATAGACTTGGAGAACTGTTCAATGTGTTGGGTTGGCGTTGTATAGACTTGGCGAACTGTTCAATATGTTGGGTTGGCGTTGTATAGACTTGGCTTTGAGCACTTGGGCTGAAGGCAATGGGCAGACTAGGCGATGTGTAGACTTTGCCCAAGGAACCGAATGTATAGACTTTATGAGATGCAAACGGCTGAACAGACTTGAATGAGTATAGGGTGTATAGACTTGAAAGTTTGAAGGCGAAGTGCAAACATGCTGAGTTGACGCTGCAGCCCAATGAGTTGACGCTGCAACGTATTACTTTTACGTTCAACTGATGATGTATAGACTTAATCAAATGAAGAACCTGAACAGAAGAGTCTACGCATCAGCACACTGAGTTGACGCACTGGTGTGAGAACAGAGACATACAATGACTGAAGGGTCGACGCATCAGCACACTGAGTTGACGCACTGGTGTGAAGACTGTGCAGACAGAGTGTAGGCAGAATTAAGGTAAAGCATGTTATCTGACAGCCATTGAACTGTACTCACTCACATGATGAAACAGTATTAATCTAGAGATAGAAGATTGATTTATAGTGTAAGACATCATCAAAACCATAGGGATGCAACACCTCGGCTCGACACTAAGAGCTCTTATGGGCTACATGTCGCTAACAGAAGTGCAAACTCACTCGTCGTCCCAAGCGAGGGAAAGCGTGGATCGTGCGCGGTTAAGGAACCGGCAGAGTTCAAGGTAGTCTGACTCAACTTCCGGACTCGGATCGAGTCACGGGACGGGTCACTCTCACACTCACAGTGGCGACATGAACACACGGGCTAGGAACCTACACTCTCGCAGCGGCATAAGACCGTATACTAGCTAAGCAAAGTAACGCCGAGAAGTTTAGACCATTACCTCCATGCACCCGGTGTGGCGAAGACAACCCTGGCCGATTTACGGACTCCCGGTTAAACAATTTTACAGCGGTACAAATATTTGACCCACTCCACTCAGGGAGGTAATAGGTCACATGTGGGGCCCGGGAATCACGCGAATCGGGTTGACGGGTAGCATCTTGATGTCGCCCGGCGGTGCCGAACATGCGTCTAAAGTGCTGTCCGGACGGCACGATCTACGGGTCCGTGGGGCCCACGGATGGCGCTATCCTCCCGGCCTGCTGGGGTGGGACCCAATGTGATGGAGACCCCTGGTGGCGCGCCTCCTCGGACGGCGGTCGGCCGGAAACGCCGATCGGTGGTCGATCGGCCCCGATCTCCAATTCTTGAACTAGCTGCCCACGGATTTCAGGTTCTATTTTCTGGCGCGCGCTCCGGCGAGAACGGCCGCTGCGATCAATCCCGATGTCGGATCGGGGCGCATGAGCTATCATTGGAAAGTTCTTTTGAAATCCTCCAATCTAGACCCAAATAGATCTACTGGATATGGCCGGATCTGGACTTTATTGAATTTTCAAGTTCCTGCTGTACAGTACCCGAATTCTCAGATCTACAGGTGAGTTGTCTGAGAACTGTCATTGACCGCATGGTAGATGGCCGATTCAGCTCCTGAGCTCTTCACCAAAGTGGTAGGGTTTTGAACAAGGAAACCGGAGATAGTTTTTTTGGAAGAATTGGATGCGGCTAAGAATTGTTATGAGTTTAACACTGGAGGGTGATCGGATATGGGAACTGGTTGACAACACTATAGATGACTCTGAAAACAATTTTTGTAAAATGGATGGAAGGCTGATAAAAAATCAAAAAAAATCGTGGGTGGAGGGATTGAGGGGAAGAACTCCCAGTAAAATTGGGAGGTCCAGAAAAAATCAAAAGGGTGGTCGAAGACTGGAAACTCAAGAAAGGTGGAAATCAGATCTGAAAATTGGCAGAACTGAAATTGAAAGTGGACGAAAATGGAAAATTGGAAAACGTGAACTAGAAGGCCAACCGATTTTTGTGTGATGTGGCTGATATCCCTAGAACATCCCCTCCAAATTTGGTGCCCAGGAGATCACGAGGGTGAGCTGAAAAATTCGGACAAGCTGCTGCTGCACTGCGCGGACAGAATACCGATGAAGACCGTGGCGGTGCGAGGGCGGCACGATGGCGGCGGCGGCGATCACCGGAACGATAAGGGAGGCGTCACACCTCAGAAGAACAACCGTCTCAGCTGCAAGGGGAAGAGGGAGGAGAGAGGAGGGGGGCGCCCAAGGGCTTGCTCCAAGTAATTTTCAGATTTCAAATGCATTAATTCATCCAAAATGAAAAATACAAGCTTAAATAGGTTACATATCTAATCCATCCTCCACCGTTAGATCTTGGGGAAGGGGAATGGAGGGCTTGGATTGAGTGTGATCAACACACAAAATTTAAATAAAATATACAAGGGGGGCGCCCTATTGACCAAGGGAGACAAGGTAGAATTGGTAGGTAGCCTACCTTGGACTTTGAAGTCCAATTGTCTCCCATGTGTCTTTTACCATTCAACCTTCTAGATGCCTCCATTTGAAATGTTGACTGACCCCACATGGGGCCCTAGGCTGAGGTGGATCAATGGGAGGGGTCTGGGGGGGCCCGTGGGACCCGGGGGTCCTATTTTGCAAATAAACCCCTCTTACAATCAAAATTAAAAACTGAATAAAATGAAACAAACACACATTACACAAATAATGTGTAAACAAATATGATCAATGTCGAGGCCCAAGGGGGAGTCTCCAAGCTGTCTCCGAGCCAGATGGACGCTGAGGTGGCTCGAGTCGTGCTCCGCGTACGGTATTGGTGGCTGGCCGGCTCGTGCCTCTGCGTGCTCTGGTGTCCGCACCAGGCGTACTACACGGCGTACGCCAGACACTACCGGGACCAGGTGTTCCGGGGTGCTCACCGACCCGTAAGACCTTTAAACTTAAACTTTGTTTATTATGCTTATGATTTCTATATGATGACGCACTAACACTTGGACTTCTAAATGCAGATCGACCCTGAGGGACGGCTTGCGAAGCTGCATGGGCTTCTCCACTCCACGATCCGGGAGCGAGATGAGGCCCGATAGGCCCTGACCCTACTGTTGAGTTTTCTAACCCTTAAACTCAATTATGCACTTCTATTATGATTATGCTATGAGATGACTGACCCTGGAGTTTCTAAATGCAGCGAGGCGAGGGGACCCAGCGACAAGGGGCGGATGCTCCTTCTTCTTCTTCACAGACGCCAGCCAACCGAGCTGAGCGGGAGGCGGAGTTTAGATGGACGGTGGCCCGCACCAAGGCAGCCGAGGCAGCACTTTCCGAGAGGGTATGTTTACTAGACTTTCCCTTGTTTAATTATGCTTATATGAAATGTAGTTGACTAATGATGATGATGCATGCACGCAGGCGACCGAGCTGACAGTGGCCCTGGGCGAGAGTGCCTGACTGTGGGAGGAGCTTGTAGCGGCACAGGACGAGGCTGCCCGTCTCCGAGAGGAGATGGCACGGAGTAGACCAGCAGACGCACTTGAGACGGCGCTTCTCCACGCGAAGATCGAGCGACTTCGAGCTAGCACGGGAGAGGCAGATCATTACCGGATTCAGGTGGCAAAGTTGGAGGGGCTAGTGGAGGGCTTGAGAGAGCGCAACAAGGCTCCGAGACGCAGCCACACCCACGGCTCTGTTGGGTGCTACTTCACGACTTCCTCTGGTCGGCGGAGGAATGAGGACAAGGAGCGACGTGGGCGTCGGGAGAGAGAGGAGGCGAGTTCTGCGATGGGCCCGCCATCGAAGAGACAAGAAGGAGGAGGTGACAGCGACAAGCCGGAGGGAGGGGCTTGACTTTGTACCTAGACACACTTGTACATGAGATGGCATGATATGATATGACATGGTTTTTAGTTGTTTTTTCTTTTGTTATAAATGCGAATGTATGAATGTAGATGCAAATGCTAACTAACTGACTTACGACTGACTCGGGAGAGCGGGGAGGAGAGAGACGTACTGACTTACGAGAGAACGGAGAGAAGAGAGACACCGACTCAAAGTGAGAGAGAGACACCGACACAGAGTGAGAGAGAGACGCCGACTCAAAGTGAGAGAGAGACGCCGACTCAGAGTAAGAGAGGGACGCCGACTCAGAGTGAGAGAGAGACACCGACACAGAGTGAGAGGGAGACGCCGACTCAGAGTGAGAGATAGACACCGACACAGAGTGAGAGAGAGACGTCGACTTACGAGCGAGGGAGAGACGGAAGAGTTTAAAGTAGTGTTGTAGGGGATGAACGGTCACAAAGTGGCCGCCTAGAGGATGCATGGCTCGTGTGGGACCGCGTGAAGGCTGTTTGACTTCGACCAGTATAGACAGATAAACGGTCCTAGATCGACCGTTCAAGTAGAAGAACAGTGGGGTTTTGACCGTGCGAAGCCTAAGATTCGAACTGTCTAGAAGTAGATGAACGGTCCTCTGTCGACCGCTCGAGGGAAGGGCGGTCTATCGCAAGACCGTCCAATCCCACGCACTGGGAGTCCGATCGGGACTCTCTTGGAGAGTCCCAAGCCAAGGTATGGTGTTCTAATCCAACCCAGACACTAGCCTATCCCTATCTAGATGTATCCTAGCTTAGTCCTAATGGGTTTAGGCTTCTATGCAAGCTCTATAAGAAGAGGGGGATCCTAAATTCGCAACTCACACCACACCCCTCTTTCTAGGCCTCAAACTTTTACTATTCTTCAAACCATCATGAAAAGATCCTTTGAGGGGAGTTCCATGGAGGGGGCAGCTTATGAAGGGCCAAAGCCAGCCAGGAAGGAGAGTGAAGTGCTCCAACGGCTGACTATGATCCCTCATCATCTCAGCTCGAGCCCTTTCAGAGAGGTATGTTAGCATGATTTCATTCAAATCAATTTATTCATTCACTTACACGTTCTTCCTCTCTTTCTCCTTTTCTTTTTCTTTTCCCTCCATCTCAGCTTCTTCCTGGCTCCAGGCGCTATTCCACTTTAAAGTGGATTACTCCTATGGTCCGTGCATTGCCCCTAGGAGTGATATCTGGAGAGGGGGATTTCCGCAGCCCACCACAAAGGCAGTCCAACAAGACCCACAAGGTCCAACCGGGCGAGCCCACCCAAGTGATAGCCCATAGGGCCCACTTAGGGAGAAAAGCCCAATAAATAAGACTCGAGGAACTAACTCTCCCCGGTGGCCTTCTAGGCTCGGAGGGCCCGAGACAACGGTCAGGTCCCAAGGAAGGTCCGGCCTAAAGCCCTCTCCCCGTCCGAGAGAGATAGGCTCCAGCCGACCTATCCGACCCCACCCTCGTCGGGTCATGCCTATCGCTCGGACATGAGCTAACATCCCCGAGGCTCGGTAAGGCCGGTTGATTATCTGCAGGTGCAGCCGTTCAGAGTCCTCCGCCAGCGGGAGAGTCAGGGGAGCCGCCGGATTCCAAGGGGATAACGTTCCCACGATCAGGCCATGAAAGCCCCCGTTAAAGACGTAACTCCCGCCGGGAACCCCTCAGCTTACAGGACTCCTGAAGGCGGCGCACTATTTAAGCAAGGGATACCCTCCGGAAGATGGTAAGATGAACTAAGCATTCACACACCCTAAGCTCCTGAGCACGATTCGCTTCACCCTTTGGTGGAGAGGATTCTCGCGCATCAGCTCTCTCCTCCCCCCATTATTGCTTCCACCATAGCTCTACTGACTTAGCCATCGGAGGGTTTTATCCCAGGGAGATCCCCTGGGCCCTCTGATACGTTTCCCTATCTTGCAGATTCATCTTCTGGTGATCCATAGCCCGCTCATGATCCTGCGCGAGATCTCGCCTCTTCATCTGGCGCCGTCTGTGGGAAACGCACGAAAAGTCGAGATGGTGAGAAGAAGCTCAGGGAGGAGATCCGCTGGTGGGGCAGGTAACGCTGTGGCGACGGTGGGAGGCGCCCCCTCTAGGGTCTCGCAGAGCCCCCCCTCCAACGCCAACATCCCCACCAACAGGCCACCACCCCCCCCGGCGGAGACAGGGGCACCCCTCAACGGCGGCGCCAACGCCTTCCAGGCCCTCAACAAAAAGATGGACGTCCTCGTGGAGCTCATGAGGGCCCAGGCGGCCAGGGACGCAAGGTCCCGCGCCCCGTCAGGAAGTCCCCTTCGAAGGAGTGCGACGCAGCACACCGCCGGAGGCGGCTTCACCCTCTGCGGCCGACAGCTCCTCCGCAACGACGTGGAGGAAGCCTCTTGCTCCGCACGAAAAGTCGAGATGGTGAAAAGAAGCTCAGGGAGGAGATCCGCCGGTGGGGCAGGTAAGGCTGTGGCGACGGCGGGAGGCGCCCCCTCTAGGGTCTCGCAGAGCCCCCCCTCCAACGCCAGCATCCCCACCAACAGGCCACCACCCCCCCCGGCGGAGACAGGGGCACCCCTCGACGGCGGCGCCAACGCCTTCCAGGCCCTCAACGAAAAGATGGACGTCCTTGTGGAGCTCATGACGGCCCAGGCGGCCAGGGACGCAAGGTCCCGCGCCCCGTCAGGAAGTCCCCTTCGAAGGAGTGCGACGCAGCACACCACTGGAGGTCGCTTCACCCTCCGCGGCTGACAGCTCCTCCGCAACGACGTCGGAGGACCCTCGCATGCTCCGCCTGCGGAGCAAGAGGCTTCCTCCACGCCGAGGAGAGGGAAGCAGGGGGCGAGGCCGCCGCGCCCGGGCACTAGTGCCCCGGGAGATCGCCAAGACGCCCCCCCCCCCCAGCCCCACGGTGCGACTGCAGCCAGAGCTGTCCCTCTGGCTGCGAGATTTCGAGAGACGGTTCGCAGAGCAAGAGCGCGCCCTCCGCGCCCTGCAGAAGACCTCTCTCCCGGAGGACGAGGAGAAATCCCCTTTCTCCGAGTACATCTTGAAGGCAGAGGTCTCTCCCAGAGCCTCCATTCCAACCTTCAAGCTCTACGACGGCCAGGGCGACCCAGCCGACCACTACGATAGCTTCGACGCCCTGGTGACCCTTCATGGAACGCCGGATCCCATCAAATGCCGAGCCTTCGCGGCCACCCTGGTCCAAGGTGCTCAGGCATGGTTCCGGGCCCTCGCCCCTGGGTCCATTCGAGACTTCAGGCAATTCGGGCGAATTTTCAAGGAGAGTTTCGCCGGTAGCGCCCCCCCAAGGTCAGTAGCGGGGCTCCTGGCCCTCAAACAGGCGCAAGGGGAGAGGCTCCGGACTTACGTCCACCGATTTAAATCGGAAGCCCTCAGGATCCCCCGCCTGGATGTGGCCTCAGCCACAACCGCACTGACCGGGGGCACCCGGGACGAGAATCTCCGCCGCGAGCTTGTCCTCCACCCTCCCTCGACCCTTGCCGAGCTAGTGACTCTGGCACTGCGCCACGCCGAGTGCGAAGAAGTACTCAGCGCCTGCCGAGACGCAACCGGCTCGGGTCGGGAGGGGGACAAAAAGCGGACCTCCGAGCCAAACCCTGGCTCGAGTAAGAAGCGCGATCGAGAAGGAGAGCGCAAGAGAAAGTACGAGCGGTACACCCCCTTGACCGCGCCAGTCTACGAGATCTATGAAGACATCAAAGACTCGGGACTTCTCCGCCAGCCCGAGCCAATGAGGTCGAAGAACCGCAAGCGGGACAGGCATTGCCTGTTCCACGGCGACCACGGGCACCACACCGGAGATTGCCATCAGCTCCAGGACGAGATCGAGCGCCTCATCCGTCTGGGGCACCTAGCCCGGTTCACGACCGGGCACAAAGAAGACCGAGACGCCGCAGAGGAGATCGACAACGCCCCCCGAGGGGTCCACATCAACGTCATCTCCGGAGGAGCGGCATCGGGCGGCGACACCAGCCGAGGGAGGAAACGTCATGCCGAGCGAGCCAGCCGAGCCTTAGAGCCCCCCAGAGGCCCGCCGATGGAGCCCCAGGTCATAGTCTTCTCCGACCAAGACCTGGAAGGGCTGAGCACCCCGCATGACGATGCCCTCGTTATCTCGGCCACGATAAATCACTGTAATGTAGACAGGATTTTGGTTGATAATGGGAGCGCCCCCGATGTATTATCTTATGACTGTTTTCTCAAGATGGGGGAAGACCCATCCAAACTCCGCCCGATCCGAACGCCCCTTTGCGGGTTTAATGGCCTGGCCACCTACCCCGAGGGAGCCCTAAGCCTGCCGGTCACTATCGGCACCCCACCCAAAACCGTTACGGTCATAGTGGACTTCATAGTGATTAAAGGTATGATAGCGTACAACGCCATTTTCGGCCGAAAAATTCTCAGCCGAATAAAGGCCGTACCATCTACCTATCACCAAAAAATGAAGTTTCCCACCAAAAACGGGTTGGGGGAAGTCCGAGGTAACCAGGCCACGGCTAGAAGGTGCTACAATATCTCGGTGGAAGCCTCAAGGCCGGACGGGAAGGATAAGGGCCCCAGGGGAGTCGAAGGAAGAGCCGTGACCACCGAGCCCGGTGGCGAGTTATTAACGGTATTCCTGAACGACGACCCGGCCCTAGGAGTAAGGATCGGCGCCGACCTACCACCAGAGGAACAGCAGCAATACAAGGAGTTTCTTTCTGAGTATGTTCGGGTCTTCGCTTGGTCCGATGATCAACTCCCTGGTATACCAGAGGAGACTGTGACGCACAAGCTCAACCTCGATACCACCGTGAGACCCGTACAGCAGCGGAGAAGGAAGCATGCGCCCGAGAAACAGGCGATCATCAAGGCGCAGGTCACCAAGGGACAAGAAACTGGTCTTTTCAGACCGGTCCTGTACCCAACGTGGCTAGCCAACGTCGTCCTGGTGCCGAAGACTACAGGCAAGTGGCGAATGTGCGTAGACTTCACCGATCTGAACAAGGCCACCCCCAAGGACTGCTATCCGCTACCGAGCATCGACCAATTGGTTGACTCAACCTCGGGCAACGAGATACTCAGTTTCCTGGATGCCTATTCGGGTTATCATCAGATCCGAATGAGCCCTGAAGATGTCGAGAAGACCGCCTTCATCACCGACTACGGCGTGTACTGCTACACCCGGATGCCCTTCGGATTGAAGAATGCTGGAGCCACATACCAGCGACTGGTCAACCACATGTTCGAGGGACAGTTAGGTCGGAACGTCGAGGCCTACATCGACGACATGCTCGTCAAGACCCCGAGGGCCCAAGACCACTTCACCGACCTCGCCGAGACTTTCGGCACCCTCCTGAAGTACAGCATGAAGCTCAACCCCGCCAAGTGCGCCTTTGGAGTAAGATCCGGGAAGTTCCTGGGTTTCCTGGTCACTCAGCGAGGGATCGAAGCCAACCCCGACAAGGTCCAGGCCATCCTGGACATGCGCCCGCCCACATGCATTAAAGACGTCCAGCGTCTGACGGGGCGTGTCGCTGCTCTCAGTCGTTTCCTGTCCCGTGCGGCCGAACGATGCTTGCCCTTCTTCAAGCTGATGAGGGGGCCCAAGATAGCATCTGCTACGTTCGCATGGGATGGGGAATGCCAAACAGCGTTCGCCGAGCTCAAAGAGTTCCTGGCTTCGCCCCCGGTGCTTTCCAAGCCCGTCCCGGGCGAGGTCTTGTTGCTCTATCTCTCGGCGACGCCATCAACGGTCAGCTCGGTCCTAGTCAGAAATGACTCGGGAGTCGAGAGGCCGGTCTACTACACCAGCAAGGTGCTCGGCGAGGCCGAGCGGAGGTACCCCGCAACCGAGAAACTCGTGCTAGCGTTGGTTACCTCCGCAAAGCGCCTCCGACCCTACTTCCAGGGGCATCCCATCACCGTGCTAACCGGCGAGCCACTGAAGAAGATTCTGGCCCATCCCGAAGCCTCGGGGCGACTCGTCAAATGGGCCATCATGCTCGGGGCCTACGACATCTCGTATCGGCCGCGATCAGCTATCAAAGGACAAGCACTCGCCGACTTCATCGCCGAGAGCACCGTTCCGGTCGAGGACAGGCCTCCGACAGCAACCGGGCCAACCTGGGAGCTGTTCGTCGATGGATCGTCCAACTCGGTCGGTAGCGGCGCAGGGATCCTCCTAAGGTCCCCCGAAGGAATAGAGTTGCAATACGCCCTAAAGTTCAACTTTCTGGCGTCCAACAATGCTTCCGAGTACGAGGCCCTTATCTCGGGAGCCCGCATGGCCCGACGGTTGGGGGCCGAGCGAGTCAGGATCCACACCGACTCCCAGCTAGTTGCAAGCCAGGTCAGTGGCGAGTACGAAGCTCGGGAGGTACCTATGATCAAATACCTACAGTTGGTCCGGAGCCTGGCCCAGCAGTTCGAGGAGTTCGAGGTAGTCCGAATAGCTCGAGAGCAAAACTCTCGGGCGGACGCCTCTCTCCCGACTGGCCTCCTCCCTAGACCCGGAAGGTACACGATCGGTCCTCCTAGAAGAGCTCGAGCGCCCGAGCATAGACTTGGAGCTCCTCGCCATTGACTCGGCCACTCCCGGCGACTGGCGCTCCCCCTACCTGTCCTGGCTACGGGACTCCCGGGAGCCCTCCGACCCTCGGGAAGCCCGCCGAATGAAGTACCAAGCCCGGCGCTTCGTCATCCTCGACAACGCTCTCTACCGAAGATCGTTCTCCGGGCCCCTTCTGAAGTGTCTCGGTCCCGACGAAGCAAGCCAAGCTGTTGAAGAGATTCATCAAGGCCTGTGCGGAGCACATTCAGGAGGTCGGTCGCTGGCCAGAATCCTGCTAAGACAGGGTACTGGTGGCCGACCCTGCAGCGCGACTGCACGGCCTACGCACAACATTGCGACCGTTGCCAGCGGTTCGACCATTTGGTCCATCAGCCGGCCACGGAACTTATCACCCTTACCGAGCCCTACCCTTTCGCTCGGTGGGGGATCGACATCCTTGGGCCATTCCCAACGGCTCAATCCCAGAAGAAGTTCATCATCGTCGCCATCGACTACTTCACCAAGTGGATCGAGGCTGAAGCAACAGCTAGGATCACCGAGACAGTCGTCTGGGGTTTCGTATGGAAATCGATCATCTGTCGCTTTGGCATCCCCCGAGTGATAGTGAGCGATAACGGGCGGCAATTCGACTCTCGGTACTTCCGAGACAGATGCGCCGACCTAAATATCCGCAACCACTTCACTTCGGTCGCCCACCCTCAGGCCAACGGGCTGGTTGAAAATGCCAACAAGACCATCTTGAAGGGCATAAAAACCAGACTCGGCAAGGCTAAGGGTAGCTGGCTCGAGGAACTGCCTAGCGTACTATGGTCGCACCGAACGACCCCCAGGACGGCAACCGGTGAGACCCCTTTTCAGCTGGTATATGGCACCGAAGCCGTCGTTCCGTTAGAGATCGCCAATCCGTCTCTCCGAGTGATCAGCTTTTCGCCCGAGGCAAACGAGCAGAAGTTGCTCGAGAACCTCGACCTGGCAGACGAACTCCGAGAGATCGCGAACGTCCGAGCTACGGAATACCAGCGCCGCCTCACTCGGTACTACAACACCAAGGTCCGAGGCAGACAATTCCAACCAGGGGACTTCGTCCTCAGGAAGACCGAAGCCTCTCGACCACTGGAGGCGGCGGGCAAGCTATCCCCCAACTGGGAAGGCCCCTACCGAGTGATCGAGACGCTCGGGAAAGGTGCGTACAGGTTAGCCACAATGGAAGGGGAACCCATTCCCCGACATGGAACGCAACCACACTACGCAGATTTTATTTCTGAAAACTGTATCGACAAATCGGGTAAAATAAACCCCCTTTTTTGCATTCATTCAAGATAACTGTTGGTACATCAGAAAGGCAACTGCCAGTACATTACATAGTGAAAAGCAAAAATCCATCTAGCACCGCGGCAAACGGCCATCGCCCGACCGACCCGGTCTTGACCTTCTCGCATCCAGCCACTGACTCTGCCTCGCGTAGAAACTGGCTCGGACAAGAGATGGTCGACCCAGTTGGCTCGGGTGGACCGTGACAAAGGTGACAGAGGGACAGCAAGGAGAAGGCCACCTTTCACGCGAGGAAGGCTACCTTCCAAGTTGGCAACAACCTGGAAAAAGGAGCGCCGTGAAGGTCTCCTCTCTGCCAAACTACCAACTCTTTGGAGGCGAACAGAAAGCAAGCAGCCCCCGAAGAGTGAAAGAAATGAAGAACAAAAGAGAGAGAAAGAGGCTGCGGACAGAGGTGAGGAAGGAACTGGAGCCGCCTCCTCCCCTCCCACGGAGGGGAATGGCGGCCGGCATCCCTAACTCCCCCATCCGCCCTCCATCTCGGCGTCCGCCCGGAAGCCTCGCCGGAGCCAAGAGGAGGCAAACGGCATGCCCCCGCACGTCGAAGCCCTCTCCAGATCCGCGCGGCGACCGTCGGACCCGTCTCATGCACGCGCGGCGACCGTGGGACCCGACCGATATTCCAGGACAGCTGGAACCGGCCGCTCCCCGTCGCCTGCGGCGTCATCTTCTGAAGGGTCCTCCATGCTCCGATCGCGGCGGCGCAACGCAGAGCGAAAACGAGGGAACAAGAGCAAACCGCCGGCGAGAGTCCTAAGTGTTAAGAGGGAAGGAGCACCCTTCGGTCCTTTTTATAGGCCAAGGGAGGCCACGCGCCTTAAATGACTCCCCCCTCGAAAACACGCTATAGGACCTCCCTTGGAAGGTCACCTCCAATTCCTCGGCCCCCGCCCTAGCGGGATTCGCGAAGCGCCTCGACTTTCAAAGCATGGTGGAATGAAAGGACGCCCCGCCAGAAGTCTCCCGAATCGGCATGCGAGAACGGTGCAGAAAATATCGGCACCTTCCAACTGCCCCCGATACGCCAGCCAAATCACGGCAAAGATAACGATCAAACGAAGTAAGTCCTTTATTGCCTCCCATAAAGAAATCCTCTTACAAAAGGAAAAACAGACAAAAAGGGGAAGGGGCAAAATAAAGCATAATACATCAGGCCTCGGGCCCACTTTGAAGCTCGGGAACAGCAGTAGGGGACGCGTCACCCCCGGTGCCTTCGGTGACGGCCGGCCCGGACACTGACCTCGCCTGTGCGAGAACTGTCCCGGTCGTGAGCCCTCCTGGAGCCTCCGGAGTTGGTGACCCCGCTGGAGATGACTCCTCCGGTTCTTCCCCGGCCGAGGATGAGGAGCTGGAAACTGACTCATCCGAGTCATAACTCTGGCCGTAAGGAAAATCACCCCCGGCAAGGTGCTCATTGGCATAGCTCATCGCCCGGTGATAGCCCTGCCTGAATCCCTTTCGGGCACCCCGGCGGAGCGCTACCTCGTAGTAGGGTAGGGCAGCTTCAATCAGGTCGGCCGAGTAAGCTTCCGAGCCTTTGTAGCGCTCGATCGCCTCCGCCTCGACCTGCCCGTCCCGAGCCCGCTCCGCCTCGGCCGCACGCTCTTCCGCCCTCGCCAGACGCTCCTCTAGCTCGGTCATCCTCCGCTCGGCTTCGATCGTCCGACCCTCCGCCCGGGCTCGGTCCGCCTCGGCCTCAGCGCGAAGGCGCTCCGCGTCCTCCGCCCGATCCTGCAGCTCGCCGCGCTCAAGCTCCCAGAGGCCGTCCAGCTCGATGTGACGTTGACGCTCGTCTTCTAGACGTTTGCTCTTCCTCTCGAGCGATTCTCGGGCCCTTGCTAGCTGCTCGGCCAGCGCCTCGGCTTCCCGTCGGCTCGACCGCGCCAACTCCCTGAATGCGAGGAACTCCCGCTGGAGCCCCTCATGCTCCCCCTCGAGCCGGGCTAGTTTCCCCTCGCATCCACCAAGGGTCCAGGCGAGCCTCGACCGCTCCGCCTCCGTCCGGGCGTGCGCCTCAACCATCACGGCCGCTGTCCGAGCTATGACCAAGCCGCCCTCCATCAGGACATCAAGGACCCCGGCGGGAGTGCTGCGCCTTTCTCTCCCCCTCTCGGCGATCGACCGACAGAACCGGTACAAGTCACCCGAGATACCGAGCCTGACCAGAGGTTCCGGCAAAGGGGACTGCTCCACCCTGGGCACCCCGCCAGAAGACCCTGTTCGGGCAGCGAAGCTGACCACCCCGCGCGCCACGGTCGGTTGGGGTTGCAACGCCTCCCCGGGCGAACCCCCACCCTCGACCGGTGCCGCGGGATCAACCGCACCAGCAACTACCAGCACTTGGGGTTGCGACGCCCTCGCGGGCGAACCCCCATCCGCGCCGACCAATCCCTCGGTCCCAGCTCCGGCCACACCGGCACCGGCCCCCTCTGCCCCCACAGAGGGGAGAGCTGACCCATCACCTCCCTCTGCGGGGCCCCTGGTCTCCTCGGCCCCCTCTCGCCCGGCGGATGGGAGAGCCAGCCCGGAGGGGTCGGCCCCATCCTGCCCCCGAGGGGGGAGCGCCGCCGAGCCAGAGTCGCCCCCTACGGCGGTAGGAAAATCGGCTTTCTTGGCCCTTTTCCCGGCCTTCGCGGCCTCCCGCAACTTCCCCGTCAGGGGATCCTTGCGCTTCAAGCCGGTCGATCGAGAAGTCCCCTCGGGGGCTGCCCCCTTGCCCTTATCTCGGGCATGGACGCGACCCACCAGGGCATCAGGCTCATCGGCTGCTGAGTCATCTCCCAGATCGATGACCTCGGCCGCCTCCTCCAGAGGCTCCCGCCTCACGTCTGTAACAAGAAGAAGCCCCGGTCAGGAGGAGGAAAAGAGCTACCACCCCCGAAAAAGAGCCTCAAGAGCTGTACTTGCCGACGTCAACCGCGAGAGAAGACACCGTTCGATGTTCTCTAGCGTCACCAGCTCCTCGGTCGATTGACGGTTCTCCAGCAGACGGGCAGCCTGCTGCTCCACGTGGGGGGGGAACTCCTCCTGGCGAGGGGGAAGATTCGGGTGAAAGTTGGGTGAGGTCCGACATCTCCAGATCTCGTCCGTCGCCACCGCCTTCACCCAGAAGAATTGGCTCTTCCACCCCTTGTGCGAGGAGTCCTTCGCCGCAAGCGAGATGCAGCTCCTATTCCGTCGCGCCTGGATGAAGTAGAAGCCTTTCCCCGCCGACTGGTGTGCTTTCAACTCAAAAAAGAAGTGGAAGAGGTCCAAAGAAGGAAAAATGTCGTGCTGACGACAAAGAATCCGGAAGGCCGAGAGCAGCAGATATGAATTGGCCACCAACTGGATAGGCGCCAACCGGAAAAAATTAAGAACCTGCAGCACGAAAGGATCGAAAGGGAGCCGAAATCCACTCTTCCAAGCCAGAAGGAAGGTGCAAATGAGCTCATCACGATCATCCAGACTCGTCTCGTACGGAGTGGCGGCGACAAAGCTGTATCTGAGAGGCAGGCGGAAACGATGCTCCAGCCTCCGCACCTCCGCTTCCCCCAACTCACTACAGTTGGGGACGGGTTCCCGCCTCACCGGCACAAGCTCCGGACTCTGATCCGCCATCGAGTCGGGAAGAGATCCCTCGTACGAGCTCGAAGACTCCGGGGGAGAAGGAAGTTGCCGGACCGCCTCTGCGGTTATCCTCGCCAACTCCTCGAACGCCGCCGCAAGGCTCCGCGTCTCCGCTGTGCTCTCACGGCGCATCAAGAAGCAAGGAAAGCCTAAAACCCTGGAAGCCTAGAACGATGAACAGCGCCCCCTATAAACCCCTGAGGGTGGCGACGCGCCGTTCCGTGCTCCGAGAAAAAGGGGGGGCCCTTCGTTTCGAATCCGTCAGGATCATCATTACGGGCCTCGGCGACCGCTATAAGCGGCTCCATAACGCCAACGAAATTCCACCCACCTGAGCCACGCCGGTCCAAAGCCTCGAAAAAATACTCATCCGAGCCTCCTTGGCTCGGGAGTAGGAGGGGGACAAGTGGAGAGGGGGATTTCCACAGCCCACCACAAAGGCAGCCCAACAAGACCCACAAGGTCCAACCGGGCGAGCCCACCCAAGTGATAGCCCACAGGGCCCACTTAGGGAGAAAAGCCCAATAAATAAGACTCGAGGAACTAACTCTCCCCGGCGGCCTTCTAGGCTCGGAGGGCCCGAGACAACGGTCAGGTCCCAAGGAAGGTCCGACCTAAAGCCCTCTCCCCGTCCGAGAGAGATAGGCTCCAGCCGACCTATCCGACCCCACCCTCGCCGGGCCATGCCTATCGCTCGGACATGAGCTAGCATCCCCGAGGCTCGGTAAGGCCGGTTGATTATCTGCAGGTGCAGCCGTTCAGAGTCCTCCGCCAGCGGGAGAGTCAGGGGAGCCGCCGGATTCCAAGGGGATAACGTTCCCACGATCAGGCCATGAAAGCCCCCGTTAAAGACGTAACTCCCGCCGGGAACCCCTCAGCTTACAGGACTCCTGAAGGCGGTGCACTATTTAAGCAAGGGATACCCTCTGGAAGATGGTAAGATGAACTAAGCATTCACACACCCTAAGCTCCTGAGCACGATTCGCTTCACCCTTTGGTGGAGAGGATTCTCGCGCATCAGCTCTCTCCTCCCCCCATTATTGCTTCCACCATAGCTCTACTGACTTAGCCATCGGAGGGTTTTGCCCCAGGGAGATCCCCTGGGCCCTCTGATACGTTTCCCTATCTTGCAGATTCATCTTCTTGTGATCCATAGCCCGCTCAGGATCCTGCGCGAGATCTTGCCTCTTCAATATCCATCTTGAAGTCTTGGCACCTACACCCACTCTTAGTGCTGGGCAAAAATTATCCAAATCTTTCCTTTGACTGGCACAGCATCTCGGCTCTAGTAGAATTCTGGCACCCTCAGACCCATACATTCATATTTCCATCATTTGAGGTCACTATCCTACTGGAAGAGGTAGAGACCTATTTTTCCTTTCCTAGGTCTGAGGTGGGTGAGGAGGACCTAGTGTGTCACACTGTTGTCCCTATAGACCCTAGGCTTATCTTGGGAGGGATTATACCAAATAGTAAGGACATCCATACCTTCATAGGCCCACGTCAGATCCACCTTCTTCCTCTTAGCCAGTGGGTAGTTGAACATTGTAGGAATAGGTGTGGGTGGGATGAGGCCATAGCCAAGGCCGCGTCTATTTGCCTGTGTGGGACCATCTTGTTCCCCTCTGTCGACCATGTGCTAGAGACTCCTATCCTTAGCACCATTAGTGCCATGTGGCAGGGTCTTTCTATCTCCCAGGCCGTCCTTGCCTACCTATATGAGGGTCTGAGCTCAGCACCCCTAGGAGATCCTCTCTTTGGTTCCATGATGCTCTTAGAGTGCTGGATGGGCGTCAGGATGATATTCATTCATAGGGAAGATATCACTTCAGCCAGTCAGATCTTCGGGAGCCATCCCCTTTTCTTCCTAGATGGCAGCTTCAGGTTTTCTCCCGAGGTAGAGTGCATGACATTGAAAAAGAAGACCAGGGATGAGTGGCGACACTACATCAACACATTGCCCATGGATTGGTTCGTGATGCCCCCTGACTTCCTCCACGGCACCACAGTCAGGCTTCCTAGGAGGCCAGGTTTAGATTTGAGGCTCGTGAGCGATACTGCACTGGCGACGTACAGCCCGCACCAGTGCTACCTACAGGTTGGACTATCTAGGACTGTACTTCTAGCACTACCCCACCTTCTCGCACTACAGGCGAGGAGGATTGATATAGAGGAGGATGAGCAAGTGGTCAAGAGTGCCCTGATCATGTGGGAGGTGAGCAGGGTGCTTACCCTTCCAGGGGAGGTTGCAGAGATTCCAACGACACGTCAGGCTTATGTTAGGGAGCTGAGGGAGATACGTCCCCATGGGGATGCCCAGCGGAGGATTGAGTGATTTTTCTTTTCTTTCATGATGTTGATGTAGAGACTTATGCTTAGAAAGGTTTGGTATATAAATGAATAAAATTGATGACTTGATTGATTTGTTTGGCTTTTCTTATATGATTGAGTGAATTTGGGATATGACCTCAGGATGCACATGGTCACACACAGACCGTTCGGTTGAGTAAACGGTTAAGCACTAACGGCGCAAGGGATGGAGCGGCAAGACCAGGGCCGTGCGTTAGATCAATAGCAGAGTCAAGAACAGGGAATTGAACGGCTTATCGGTAGGCCGTGAACATGGTTAAATGGTCAAGAGTCTACCGTGTATCTCTGTGAATGGTCTAATGATGACCGTAGATTTTTGAAGGAGCTTGAGATTGGAATGGTCTGAAGGAATCCGTGTGAATGTTTGAACGGTCTGATTGTGGCCGTGGAAAGGAATAAAATGGTCTCCAGAGGACCGTTTCTTGACAGAAGTGCTAAACCTTGAACTTCAACTTGCCCCTGCGCACACACAAACAAAGAAAACAGATTAAATTTGTTGTAGACTTAACCCCTTGCCTATAGCAAGTCAAGAGATGACCAGTTTTCTTGATTTTTGATCAAGGGGGTAAGCCTTATCAAATTGGCAAATGATAAATGAAAATGAATGCAATGCGTGTCATGAATGCAAATCATGATGATGAGAATCTTTTGGATGTTTTGAAAATATTTGATTTTTTTAGATTTTGAAGTATTTAATTTCTTTTGGATTTTGAAATATTTGATTTTTTTAGATTTCGAAATATTTGATTTTTTTTGGATTTTGAAACATTTGATTTCTTTTGGAATTTGAGATATTTGATTTTTTTTTAGTTTTTCAGATATTTGATTTTTTTATTTTTTCAAAAATATTTGATTTTTTAAGATTTTGAGATATTTGATTTTTTGTTTTTCTGAAATATTTGATTTTTTGTTTTTTTTGAAGTCAGCTCAAACCCGACGACGGGGAACCTCATATCTCACTAGGGGTTTCCTAGGTTCAACGTGCGTTATAAATGACCACCCATGGCCGGGATCCACTTCTTCTTAATGGTACTTCTACCGAGGCCATACCCGGGGTAGGATTCAGTCCTTGGAAAATAAAAAATAATTTGATAGGAAAGCCATCAATATGTATAGAGTTTTTTTAGGGCTTGAGTTCTTCTCACGACACCCCTTTTCAAAGAATTTGATCTGTTGCGCCGGGGTTATGTTCGTCATCGAACCTACATCCGCTCTAGGCACGCATATGATCGGGCTCATAACGTCCCGCGGGAAAATTGTACTGCCACTCTTGCCATGCCTAGTTTCATTGTTTTGGGGTCATTTAGACTTTTGAGCTTCGAGCTTTTGGATGAGCTTTTAGCTTTGTCTTTGATTTTGTCCCTTTTCTCCATTTCTTTTCTTTCTTTTTATTTTTTTGAATGCGGAATAAGGCCATAACGGACTGTCCCTATTTGACACCTCTTTTTATCGGGGGGTCTAGATCAGTTCTCGCCCCCTTATTCACCACTTGCCCCTATTTTCAGCCGAGAGAGGAGAAAAACAAGGATTTTCACTTTCCCCTAAGCATGGCCAAGGGAGAAATGGTGTTGCGAAAAAGAGGAAAACCGAACCACAGGGGGTCGTGTAGTGTGTGAATGTTGAACCGGGGATCTCCCTTCATGATCAAGTGGAGGCACACCCCGCCGCCGGGCCATTGCTGGATTGACTCTATGGATAAAATGATGCAGGATGGACACGCGACTTGGGACTCTAGCTCGCGATCGCCCTTGAGCGAGGGAAGACGTGGGACCGGGCGCGGTTGAGAAACCGACCGTGAGTCTCGGGTATTGGTCTTTCCGCGTGAACTCGGATCGAGACACGGGACGGGTCACTCACTCTCTCGCAGTGGTGATAAAAATAGATATCGAGCTAGTTACCTATCACATGCAGCGGCATATACGAATAAATACGAGTAAAGCAAACATCGAGTAAGAGAGCGAACACGATACCTCCACACTCCGGGCGTGGGAAAGACGATCCCGGCCAAATACGGTAACTCCCGGCAAAAATAATTATACAATAATTATAGAAGTGAAATTATATGCCCACTCCATGCAGGGAAGTAACGGGCTACAAATGGGGCCCGGGAGGACCGATCTTGGGTTGACTGGCAGCATTTTGATGTCGCTTTAACGGCACACGTATTCACGAACGTGGGGCCCACGTGCTCATCGGCGGGTCCGAGTGGGCCCGGAGTGGTACCGCTGTGACGTCGGCTCCTGGAGAGGTGCTCCCTGGGACGGCGGCACGCCGGTTCATCTCGTGGGAGGCGAGTCGGCTCCGGCCTCACTTGTTGACTGTGCTGCCTACGGATCTGAAGTTGATGTTTTACGGCGCGCAACCTGGCGAGATCTACTGTTGCGATCACTCCCGACTTCGGATCGAAGCATAAGAGGTACCGTTGGAAAGCCCTTTCAAAATACTTCGATCTAGGGCCAGATAAATAATTTTGAATTTCTCAGATTTGGCCTTGATTGATTTTACAAGCTACTATTGGACAGGACCCGAAATCTCAAGACAGAAGTGGTTTTTCCTGAGAACTGACTTTGACCGTGGTCCAAAGTTCAGATCTGGAAGTTGACCTCTTCATGAAAGTTGTAGAGGATGGAACAAGGAAAACGGGGATAATTGTTTTTTGACTTTTGGTGGAGGTTTCGATTTTTGAGGATTTTATACTGACTAGGGGTCGGATCTGAACTGCACAGGACAGAACAGATTTGGGAAAAGATAGCAATTTTAAAAAATAGTAAGAGGACTCTAGAAATTCTAAGAAAATTTGTGTATGATGGGGGTGGTAGACAGAACTCCCAATAAAATTGGTGACTCAAGAAGATAAGAGAAAGGGGGTCAAAACGTGGAAACACATGGTTGCTACGACAAGATCTAAACAGAAGACAGAATTGGAAGGTGGAAAAACATGAAAATGGAAAAATAGAAAATGAAGGGTAAATGACTGGATGTTTTTTATGGAGGCTGGGGTTGACATGGATGACTCACTCTCTAAGTTTGGACTCGATCTGAGCTCCTGATGGAGAGCTAAAATTCAAGCTTTGAGGCTCTGTCCTGATGTAGACAGAACTCCCACGATGAAGACGGCGGTGCGATGGCGGCGGCGACAACGGCAGAATCAGAAACCAGAGGATCAGAGGGAGAGATAGAATAGGTCTCACACCTTAGAAGGCTGGAGGAGGAAGAAACATAGTAGGGAGAGAGAGGGGAGGGGCGCACCCTACAAGGAGCTCTAAGAAATTCACACAAGTTTCATCATTAATTCTAATAAAATGTTAATTACAATATATTTGTATGAAATGCCAAAAGACACTAAATAACCCTAGATCTAGAATTGGGAGGGGTAAAAGATGGAGTTGAAATATTTTTATCCCATGTGGTTTGGAACCACATTAAAATACATTAAAGGGGGGGGGGGCCTTGACCAAGCTAGCTTCCAATGTGGACTTTGTATTCCACTTGTCCCCCTTTGAAAGTCCAAGCATCTAGAAGCCACCTAGGATGGTTGACCAGCCCCACATGGACCCAAATGGTTTAGGTGGACCAATGGGGAAGGACTGAGGGCCCCCTTGCTGGACCTACTGACATTTTGCAAAAAAACCCAAACAATCTTAGGGAATGACACATTGACTTATAAAGCCTTACAATTTCACATATGCTTTCCCAAGGATATAAAAATAAACTAAAGGACACAAATATAAATTAAAATGTTAGTGCTCTTGCTCTGATGTCCGCATCATAAAAATGTTTTAGATACAACCTATTCCATGGATTTGGCAATTCTTCACCCTCCGCGTTAACTAAACGGTACGCGTTATCAGGATAGACTTCTTTAATTACAAACGGCCCTTCCCAATTAGGTTGCAGCTTAGACCTAGGACCTCTTGATCTGATAAATTTGCATTTCAAAATCATGTTACCCACTTGAAATTTTCTTTCAATAACCTTCTTTTGAAAATGCCACGAAACACGTTTTTGATAAACAGAGACGTGATTGGCCGCATTAAACCTCTTCTCATCTAAGAGTTCCAGTTAGACTAGCAACGCCTCTCGACTCTCGTCGAGATTAAGTTCTTTGTCTAGCTGCACTCTTAGGGAAAGGATCAAGATCTCGTACGGGAGTACCGCCTCCATCCCATAGGTGAGAGCAAAAGGAGTTTGCCCCGTGGGAGTACGGACGGAGGTGCGATAAGCCCATAGAGCTTCTATTAATTTGTCAACCCAATCAGTGAATTTGTGTGACTCGCATGTTTTCTTAATGATTTTAAGAAGGGTTTTGTTCTTGGCCTCGGCTTGACCGTTATCTTGAGGGTAGTATGGTGATGAATGATGCAATGAAATATTAAACTTCTTATAGAGGTACTGAAGTTCTTGAGACACGAATTGAGGCTCGTTGTCGATGTCGATATCACTTGGCACTCCAAACCATGAGATGATATTCTTGAGAATAAAGCGGCATACCGTGGTGGCTTTGATTTCTGCATAAGCTTCAGCTTCCGCCCACTTGGTGAAGTACTCCGTAGCAGTCAGAATAAAGGACTTTTGTTTGACCTGAGCATTAGGATCACCAAGTGGTCTAACAATATCAAAGGCCCACCTGGAGAATGGCCAAGGAGTAGAAAGAGGATGGAGAGAAGAAGTAGGAGCGTGGATTTTGTCAGCATGAAGCTAGCATTGAAGACACCTACGGACATAGGTGGAACAGTCTTCTTCTAGGGTTGGCCAGTAATAGCCCTGCCTAAGAATCTTCTTCGCCAACTTCTGTCTATTAACGTGCCCTCCGCACTCGCTCGCGTGAGCTGCTTCTACTACCTTCCAAGCCTCTTCGTCATCCAGACATCTCATTAGAACTCCATTGAGAGCCCACCTATATAATTCTCCTACAATGATGTTGTATTTGGTGGCGACTCTTCTAATGGTCTTGCGCTGCTTGGCATTCGCCGTTTTTGGGAAGGATCCATCCCTGCAATACTACTCTATCTCGTGGTACCACGGTAATTCTTCTTCTTCTATAATCTCCTCAAGCTCAGTCAGTGACACTTCTTTCAAATTTTTCCTCTCGACTCTCCTTTCTACAGACTTCCTAAGGTTGTCAGACTAGGGATCCTGAAGGGAGGGAGCATCTAACCGCTGGACCACAATGGTCTCAATGGCGCGACTGAGAGGGAACGAAAGAGAAGAAGCGAGCGATGCAAGTGCTGTGGCTAGAATGTTCTGAGAATGAGGAGTGTGAATATAGATGAGTTTGCGGAATTGCCTAGCCAAGAGTGTGACCAAATCTTGAAAAGGCTTGAGCTTACGGTCACGAGTGCGGTAAGTCGACAGAACTTGATGCAGCACTAATTGAGAATCTCGTATGATGTTTAAGTATCGTGTGCCCATGATGTAGGCGTGCTTCAGTCCAGCAAGGAGAGCCTCATACTCGGCTATATTATTAGTGGCAGGAAAAGAGAGCTGATATGCAATAGGGATAGTTACTCCTTCGGGAGTGAGGAGAACGGCGCCGATTCCACGGCCCTGAGAATTGAGAGCACCGTCAAAATGAAGAGACCAAAAGGGAAGATGAGTGATTATGGCAAGATGTTCATCAGGAAACTCGTCCTGGATTGAATCAGTGAGAGAGATAGGAGAATGAGCAAGATGTTCAGCAATTGCGTATCCCTTGATCGCTTTCTAGACAACGAAGGTGATATCAAATTGGGAAAGGAAGCTCTGCCAGCGAGCTAATCTGCTAGAAAGGACGGGCTTCTCTAAGAGGTAACGAATTGGGTCCATTCTAGAGATCAACTTAACCTCGTGGGCAAGGAAATAGTGTTTGAGTTTCTGAGCTACCCATACTAACGCTGCACAGGTCTTCTCCAATGCAGTATACTTAGATTCAGCAGGATTAAACAACCTCGAAAGGTAGTATGCTGCCCTTTCCCTTCCTTCATCGTCCACTTGAGCCAGGACAGCTCCCAGGGAGTCCTCAATAACAGAAATGTACAAGATCAGGGGTTTCCCAGGGATGGGTGGTTGCAGAACCGGGGGATTAGAAAGATAAACCTTAAGATCCTCATAGGCCTTCTGACATTGCTCATTCCATTCAAACTTATCTCCCGCCTTCAACAACTCATAGAATGGGTGGCATCTCTGCGAATGTTGAGATATAAATCTTCTAATGAACTGCAGATGCCCAATCAAACCTCTAAGTTCAGTGATGTTCTTAGGTGGTGGCATCTCCATAACGGCCTTTGCTTTATTTGGATCAATCTGAATCCCTCATTTACTAACTATGAACCCTAGCAATTTCCCTGATGCAACTCCAAATACGCATTTCTTTGGATTCATTTTTAATTTGTACTCCCTAGCCCTTTACAACACTTTGGCTAAAATGGCGGGGTGCTCTTCCTTGGACCTCGACTTCACCATGATATCATCCACGTAGGCTTCCATGTACACATGCATCATGTCGTGGAAGATAGCCATCATTGCCCGCTGATACGTGGCACCTGCATTCTTCAATCCGAATGGCATAACAACATAGCAGTATGTGCCCCAAGACGTGGTGAAAGAGGTCTTCTCTTGATCCTTGGGAGCAAGACGGATTTGGTTATAACCAGAATAACCATCTATAAATGAGATGGCCTCATACCTAGCCGTGTTGTCCACCAACACATCAATGTGAGGTAGCGAAAAATCATCTTTCGAACATGCCTTATTTAAGTCCCTGAAATCAATACAGATCCAGATTTTTCCATTCTTTTTCATTACCGGGACTATGTTCGCCACCCATTGCGGATATAAAACAACTCTAATAAACCTAGCCTTGTGTAATTTATCAACTTCTTCCTTTATCCTTAAGGCCATTTGGGGGTGGAATCTTCTTACTTTTTGTTTTACGGGCGTTGCCCCTGGTTTAAGAATAAGTCGATGTTCAACCAAAGTGGGGTCAAGACCCGGCATGTCCTCATAGGACCAGGCAAAAGAATCGATGTACTCCCTCAAAATCTTGATCAGCTCCTCTCCAACCTAAGGAGGGAGATTAGTGGAAATGATTATGGGCCTGGGGTCCTCTTCCGTTCCAAGATTGACCTCTTTAGTGGGTTCATCCACTGCCATTGACGGTTCATCAAATCTCTTTAATCTCTGTGCGTACAGATCGGCAGTGTCCTCCAAATCACTTTCCTCATCATCGGCTGGGTCCTTCTCATCTATGATTTCATACACACCTAACCTGTCATTGCTCCGCACCCCTTCTATTTCCTCATCATCTTCTAGAACAATTACGGTCTCTACAAACTCAGGGCATTTGAGAAGGGCGTGACATCTCTGAGCTAAATCTTGCAAAAACCTATCTGGAATGAATGTAGAATGACGCATCACAGGGTGCGCCGCAGACGTGGACGGGCTGACCATACTAGAGCTAGACTCTACCCCGACTAACTCAATTAACCTAGGAGATTCTGTAGAATGTACATCTATCCTAGAAGACATGAAGTCTATTGGAAATGAACCAGGGACCTCGTGCCCCTGGGGAGAGGATGGACGAAAAGTAGCATAATCTTCCACCGAGATGAGCGTTTCAAATTTGGCATTTTTTTGGTCAATCTCGGTGGTCAACATGCAATAGGAGGAAGAATCTATAGGAGGAGGAGGAAGGGCCCGAGGGCACAAAGTGGGGAAAATCACATCGAAGAATGGGTTGGGGGACCGGAACCACATTCTTGATAAATTAGCAGGTGCGTCGGGCGACCACCTGGATACTAAATCAATCGGCGGACATCGCCCGCAAGGACAATCAATTATCAGAAATTCAATTGGCCTCTCAGGCCAAAAAGGGGATCAAAACACGGATGGATCAAAGAGCAGCGGAGGAGGGCGAGGAACAAAAGTCAGCCTCTGAAAAATAGAGAGGATGTGGGAAAGGGACCAAGTGGTAGTTGAGCTCCCCACTTCTCATAGATGTTGGGCTGGCTCAAGCGGAGAATGCTTCACTAGCCGCATCTCCATCTTCTTCGGGCAAACTTCTTCTTCACAAAATAGCTTCTCGAAATAACTGCAAAAGTCTTCCATGTCACCCACTAGCCCCTTCGGCGGCGGCGGTGGGTCAGCAACATCATGATCAGCATCGGCCTTTTCATAAGAACAGGGCGGCGGCCTCTTCAAAGTACCTGGCTGTAATGGGCCTTTCATGAAGTGTTGACGGTAGTCCCACGTCAGTGGCCCGGAATCTCCCAGTATAGACAGTGTCGATTCTCGGTAGCCGAGGCCTCTTTGACTCATCTTTCTTCCATTAGGGATGGGCTTAGTCCGTCCTTGTAACTGTGCGCCGAGGCCCAAGCCCGGGTGATAGCCTAACTTCAAAATCATGTACCACCCTTTTGAATCTCTAAGGCTTGGACTTAATTTTAACATTTGTCGGTGCAGTGGCGGGCTTGCGTGACGCATATGCCCATGAATAGTTTAAGTCCATAACAGAAAGAACTGGCCTGTTGCTTGGCCACAAAGTAGGAAGGATCTTGTCTACAATTGCATCAACAGATTGGACTGTGGAGATACTCTTCACCTTAACTACCTGACCTTGAAATGGGAACTTAAGGCATTGGTGGGCAGTTGAGGGCACGGCATTCAGACTGTCTATCCATGGACGACCCAGAATTGCCTTGAACATCGGGTCGATGTCCAGTACATAAAACTCCACATCCATTACCAAAGGCCCTAGCTCGGCCTGAACTGTCACAACCCCATGGCAAGCTCGTCTGGAGTTATCATAAGCCGCAATTATGGTTGGCGTTGGCCTAAGCATGTCTTCTGAAATATTGCAGGCACGCAATGTGCTTAATGGACACACATTTATCGACGCTCCCGTGTCCATAAGGGCCGACTCAACCGCCACTTTCTTTAAGGAAATAGTAATGCAGAGTGGCATCTGCCATGCCTCTGGGGGTGCCAATTCTGATTCGAAAAATGAAATGGAAGGCCCCCTCGTGATAGTGGCCAACACCGATGGCAAACTGTCTGCCGCCACGTCCTCGCTAACCATAACTTTCTGCAGAAAAGCCCTGAGGGCATCTTGGTGTAGCGTGGACCGTTTAATTAACTCCAGAACTAAAATCTTGGCCGGCATCTGGTCCAAGTGCTGTAGCAAATCATACTTTGTGCCAGGCACGGGGTCTACTTCTTCTGCTTCAACTGTTGAGGAAGGAACTTGAGGGTTGGGTGCAGATGCACAGGGGAAAGGGTAACTTCTATGGAATGGACGCCCGCTCGGGAGGGTGCAGTGTCGTGCGGGCACAGCCTTAGATGGACCCCCAATTGGCCCGGTGAGGTGGGTGGAAGGGGTAGAAATAGGGGTGAGGATGGCGGAGGCTAACCTGACGGGCCCTGGCGAAGTGGTGATTGGTGCAAGGTTAAGTGGAGGGGTGATGATGGAGGGTATGGCGGTTGATGGTGGAAGGATTGGCGGAATGGTGGGGAATGTGGCGGGTGCAACAGGTGACCTGGAGGGGATAGTAGGTGGAGCGGTAGTCAGGGTGGCGGGCCGGAGGATGGAAGGGACGAAATGCGCGGGGGAGTTGGCATGGTGGAAAGCCAAGAGATGAGTGGGGGTCTTATCATCAAAAGACCACCTAGCATTAGGGGCTGGGTGGTGAACTACATTCACTTGAGCCGGTGCCGGCGGCTGTTGTTGCTGTTGCTGTTGAGGAGCGGGCGGATGTTCTGGCATGGGATTCTGATAAATCCCGAGGTCTTGGTGCTACTATTGTTGCTGTGGAGGTTGTTGTTGGGGAAGTTGCTGGAATTGCTGTTGCTGGGGTGCTGCCTACTGCGGCCTTGCTTGTCTTCTTCTTTCTTTTATATCTTCAATCAACTTGTGTATTTGGGCCCAATCAATCCTCTGTCCCTCATGCAAATCATAGACTAGATCCCTGAACTGATAACACCTCTTTATCTTGTGTCCGGATTGCCGATGGTATATACAATACCTTGACTGGTCGGCGGCCGGATTCCAGTTCTGACGTTCCGAAGGCAACTGAATGTCACCAATGTACATTAAGGCCGAAAAGATATCAGGGAGTGTTTCTGGAAGTGGTGGGTAGTTGACTCTCTTGGGTCCCGGTAGAGCAGGCCCCTAACCAACGGGAGGGGGAACATTGTGGTATTGGGGTGGCTATTGTGGCAGTTGTGGTGGTGGTTGTTGTGGGTGTTGAGGAGCTTGGAAGGGGGGTCGGGGAGCTTGTGAAGTGGAGAACTGGGGGTTTCATGGAGGTTGCTGGAAACAGGGTGGAGCGGACTGGTTAGGGATTTGAACAGCCTGGACCTGCTCATTGATTTGAACTCCCTCAGTAACTGGGCCTTGGGATTTTCTGGTGGTTTAGATTTCTGGGCCTCAAACAGGGAATGGATGGGAGAGTCTTTGAATTGGGTCTGGATGAACCGGGCCCGACTGTACAACTTGTGCATATTTGAAATATCGTTCATTGCCAATATGTTCTGGAACGTCGGGGTGGCATTCGAGATCAACAACTTTACTTTTTCTTCTTCCGAGATCTGCCCGGGCACATGCGAGGCCATCTACCTCCATCGGTCTGCATAGGTTGCGAAGTCCTCATCTGGCTTCATCTTTTCTGCTACTAAGTCGGTGAAGGAATACTCCAGGCCCACCCGGTCTTGGAATCTTGTTATGAACTTCTCCTTGACAATCTTGAAGCTTTCCGCCTCCTCCAAAGGCAATGTGTAAAACCACTCTAGCGCCACCCCGTCCAGGGATCGGCGGAAAAGATAGGCCATAAGGCGATCATCGTGCTGAAACTGCGCTGATTCATACAAAAAGTCCCTGATGTGTATAAACGGGTTGCCATTCCCGTCGTACTTCCGATATGTAGGGAGCTCCGATTGAGGTGGGAAACGAATGTCCTGGAAATTAGGAATGGGGACATCGTCTAGAGACTGCGGGTCGACCCGCTTGTGGAGGAGGTCAATCTACTACTGCATGGCAGCCCATTTGTCGAGAAGTTCCCATTCTTGGGAAGGAGGACACATAGCAGGGAAAATAGAACCAGAGTATGGAGCTGAAGGATAAACTAACTGAGGAGGCAGCCCATAAGATGGATAATGGGCCAAGGAAGGGCCCATATCCACATTAGCCAACTGGGCGGCTCCTGGTTGCAGACGAATGAAATCAGCCGGGGCCACGAGGGCCTGTGGCACCGGAGAGACAGTGGTGTAAGGATCAACATAAGAACTAGAGGGGATTTGAGTCTTCCCCTTGTCAAGTGGCTGATGGGCCGAGGTAGAAGCCTGGCCCGCTTCCATATTGGAGAACCGAAGAACCTGAGGATGAATGGGAGTAAGGTCGATGGGGGCCATAGAGGTGGCCCCTAATCTAGCAATCAGGGATGTGGAAGTGGCGGCAGTAGTCACGCCAGAAGAGAGCACTGAAGGCGGGGGCATTTGCCCCTTGCAGAGCCTGTTTCAGAAGATGGAGTTGAGTAGGGTCCAACTGGGTCATCATGTGGAGAACCTGACTGGCCAAGCTGTGAGTGGACGAATCAGAGAGGGAGGGTTGGGCACCCTCAACAACAATGGTCGGGAGAGGAGGGGCAGTCCCCTCTCCCCCTTGCACATGAGCGACCCTAGGCGGGTTTTCAAGAAGTCCCCGAGGGAGAGAATCCTCATGGGAATGGGAGAAATTGTAGGATGACATAGCGGGTGAGGAATCCAACAAGGGATTGAAGTAAGAGTAGAAATGCAAGCTGCCCTAGGAGACGATCCTGAGGGTGTGAAGCAACTCCACATGCATTGATCACTATAAGGAATAAAATGCAAACATCCCTAACCAAGATATAAACAAACAATTCAAACAAAAAGCATACAATGGAGGGAAGAGATAAGAGAAGAATCAGCTAATTAAGCAACCAAGTTTTTAAATGATGCGTAGAATTTTTATAAATTCCTCTCTAGGACCTTAGTGGATTAATTAAAGTATGAATTCACTCGACCACAAGGTACCTAACCAGGGTAGGAAATGGGGAATTGGCTGACTCTAAGGGACTCTCTCTCTCTTACGGATGTAAACCCTAGACTGGGGTGGGTACGGTACAGCCTGCCCGGCATCCGTGTGGGAATCCACGGCTCACAGGGACTTACGGAGGCCCTCGGTAAGGTCGCCTAGTCAGCTCCAAGGAATATGGAGATGAGAGGAAACCCTACCTCCGTAGGAATGCAACTACTGATGAAGAGTGGTGTATGATCCTATGTGCACCGGAGTGCATGCAAGAGTCTAGCAATCAATGAACAAATATGAATGACAAGTATGGCTAGCAATCATGCAAACATATAATGACAGCAAGGGGAGATCAATGATCAGCACTAAATAGCATGAAAATAATATAACAGGGCAATCAAAGTGAGGCTCGAGTGCACTATAGCATGACAAGAACGATCTCTGGGAGACCGTGCAGGGAGGGCGACGGTCCTGGGTGGACCGTTCACTGGCAGGGAGTAATGACAAACACTGACAGAAAACACAGAATGCTGAAATGAACTAAGTAGTAGAGAACAGAGGCGTACCTGGATGGACGGTCTTCGATAGACCGTTCAAACTCTGGAACGGACCTGAGACGATCGCAGAAGATCAGTAAAACCAACAGAGCAAACGTAGAGGCGTACCTGAGCCAGTAGGATGAGCAGCCGAGATCAAGCCGTAGGAAGCAGTGAATGGGCAAAGGCAGACCGCTGAAGGCAGCGGACTTCACAGAACAAACATCACTATAAGCAAATAAGGACGGCCGCTTCGCAGCCGCTCAAACGCCAGAAGACAAGAACGTGGAGGACTCACAAACAACCTGAAACAACTCAAGAACAGGGAACTAGGAAAGCACAGAAAAGGGTCAGCAAGTCACTAACACGATGGGCACTAGGTGTCCCACTGTTATGGCCAAAAAATGGGGATGTAGATATATTTTCCTACCGTTTTAAAACGCTTCTTATCCCTCTACTAAATCAATATGAGAAATAAATGGAAAGTAGAAGGGGACAGAAGTATGTGAACCTGTGTGATCGCCACATAGGTACCAAACACAATGAACACGCCCTACCTTGGAAAAGAAGGGAGACACTCGCCTTTAACCAACACTGCAGAGATGTGCGGCTATGGAAGAACCGCTCGGACGACGCACGGCCGCTCAATAGACCGTCTAACAGTGCTAGGGGTGGAACGCGGGATGAAGAACGATGGCAGAAGAACGGTTTGGAGATGGCCGCAGGAAGAAGATAAACGGCAAGGATGAAGCCGCGCGACTCCTCAAACGGACATAAAATGACCGCTCGACGCCACCACCTTCCAAAGAGTAGGAGCTCAACCTCCACTCTTTCTGGCCAGCCAGAAGGAGTGGGCCTCGTGCTAGGGCATTGCTGACCTACAAGACAAGGTGTAGAACACAATAATAAACCCAAAGTCAGAACTGTGAAGTGTAGAAACTATAGAAGAACATGGAAGATAAACTAACCAACATGGAATGGGGGATACCTGGGAGTTTTTAAACCCCTAGGGGCGTCAAAAGGTATGGGGGGTGTGTGTAATGCAGTGAAAAGAGTAGAAAAAATGTGGATAAAAAAAGGAATCAAGCATGCAAATGAGAAGAAAAGAACGGTGGGACTGATGAACTAATGACACAAAAACATGCTACTCCCTGAAACCGGAGGCCTAGACGGACGTGGAAGGCCTCCCTCCCTGACTTAGGGTCGCTCCAGAATCTGACAGGGCTTCACCGTGACCTTGAAATCCCCCCCCCCCTCAAAGCTTGGCCTTAGGGTCTATTTATAGAGCCCCTAAGTCCAAGCTCGAAATTAGTGTTTCCAGCCATTTTTAGGTCGAGATAATAACATAAAATGTGTAGATAATTGAATTATCTCTCAACCAAAGGAAACGACACCCCATTTGGTGGAGTATCTGCGGAGAAAATGATGGGAGAAGTTGGGTATACAACCACGAATGGAGAGAGAAAAAAAACCTTTAAAATCTCTGGAATCTGGCCGTTGAACGGTCGTACGATATACCACTGATCTTGTTGAGCGGCTATATCTAGGCCATCCATCCCTGTTGGTGGAAATTTAATAATTCAGAAAATGATCAAATTATCCATCGAACTGACCGACAATGTCGCCGTTGGACTCTAATCGATTACACTGCTACATATAGACCGTTCATGACATTGTCGGTGATAAATCCAAAGAACTGACATAAATAGATAATTATCTGAAAAGACTGCCGAGCTCAGGACTCTGGGACTTGAACGGCTAAGGATATACCACACAATGTGTTTGGGCGGCTAAACTCAGGCCGTGTGTCAGCTTGTCGGTGAAAATTCAGTAAATTAACTAAATATCCAAGAAATATATGGACGGCCCAAGAACGATCGCTTATAGGATGAACGGCCAGTAAACTGACCGTGCCTGCCCTGGACGCTTAAAATTCAGAAAAAAAAATAGATTAAACATAATCAAGGCCCATTAAGCCCTGAATTGAAGCAGACCCGGCCAGGGAGGGAGGCTACCCGTAAAATAGGACCAAATATGTGCCAGAAAAATAACCCAACGAGTAACGGACAACTCGAGGCATCAACAAATGAAAGTAAGAGAAATGACTCAACTTATCGGCAAAAAACGGGTGTCAACACACACACACACAGCCCACGCGGAAAGCACAGAAGCATGATTCTCATGGCAGCTCACATGCCACCACGCCGATTCCCCATCCCAGGGAAAAGCGGGAAACCTCCAGCCCCAGGCTGGGCAACTGGACTCGCAGTCCACGGCCACGCACACGGCCCAGTCAAGAATCATCTTCCGCAGAAACTCACGACATGCAGGGGAACCCCACCGCACTCACATCGATACACGGTGACTAGATCGAGCGTAACACAAAAGCCCGAAACACATGGGGTCACCCGGACCCATCACACCTATGGGCACGCTAATCGAGATAACACGGTACCTCCAGACACCCAAAAACACAGTCACGGAACCAACGGGGTGTCCGGGACACTCACGAGGCTAAAGGTCAACCACTGGGTCACAACCGGGTCGACCAGAGACCAACACGATGGTGAACGGCACGACGAGCATGAAGAATCACCTAGCGGTCCTCTCTGGACCGTTAGGGAGCCTAGCGGTCTACCTCTAGACCGCTAACGCCAGCCTAGCGGTCTACCCAGGACCGCTACATTCCAAGAACTCACGAATCCCTAGCAATTGCTCCCGGACCGCCAAGGAAGGTGGCGGTCGTCCACCGACCACTAGGCATAACCTAGATGTCAGTCGCGAGAGCGCTACCCAACCGACCTCGACTGACCAAAACGCGGAAAAATGGTCATAAGACGACTGCTAGCCCAAGGGTAGCGGTCTATCGCGTGACCGCCACCCTAACCCTAGTGGTCTCAAGAAGACCGCTAAGGGCAACCAATGTTTCAAATCACCTAGCTGTCTCCCTGAGACCGTCAAGGGAGTGTAGCGGTCACTGGAACGACCGCTAGCACGTCCCGAGCACAAAATTGACAGGAAATCCCAAAAACGGCCATCCACGCCCCGATCATCACCCGATGATAGGGAAACAAAGGGGAATCCATCCCCAAGCCTCCTAGCATGCATCTAAACCCCTGGATCGGCCAAAAATGTCATAAAACAGGAGATCCATCGCTCACCCCAAAATCATGGTTTTTTTCTAAAACGCCCAAATAAACCCGCTCGGCTCACCACGACCTACAAAACTCGCGGGAAATGAAGTACACGAGTTGGCAGTCCATCTCCCTACCTCCACCGAAGATTTCACGCGCTGTGGACGCCGATCCACAAAGAAAACGTCGTTGAAGCCTTGCCGGGACACGAACTCGCGGCCGAGCTTCATCGCACCTCCACCACCTCGATCCTCACCCATCCTCACCCGCGCCATCCCTGCATCGCCCGCGCTCCACTCTGTTGGCCATCGGAGAGAGAGGGAGAGATGAGAGAGCATGAGAGAAGAGAGAGGGAGAGAGTGAGAAATGGGAGGGGAGAGAGAAAAGAGGTTAATATATATAGAAAAACCCAAAATTTTTAGAAATTCAAAAAAATATTAAAAATTACATCCACGATCCTCGGAGGAGCACAACGCGCCGGTACTGTCCTGGAGTCGGAGAACGTAATGGTTTGCCCTGCACAGAGTTTCAAAGGCACATCAGGGAAAAACACGTGGAAAGCATAAAACACACTCCGGAACCCACGAACACGATCCGAAACCCACGGATCCAAACCTGATAAGTAATCCGAAAAATCTGGGGCATTAAAGCTTTCGCGAAGTCTGAATAAATCACCACATATGTGACTGGCACGCCCTCGCACTAAATAAATGAACAAAATAATATGAGAATTTTAGAGCGTCCACATCGGCCTACCGGGATGAGTTAATCGCGGTGGCTCTGGAGTTCTTCGGGCCGGCACGCGATCGTGGCTTCCGAGAGCGCTGGAGCACTGTCGTCGTGGCTACGGCTGAGAGCCTTGGCACTGCAGTACCAACTTTCCCCCCTCCGTCGCCATCCTATGACCAGGAGGCTATTGATGGCGAGGAGGAGCTTAGCGATGAGGAGGGTGGGGTGCAAGTGCCGGGGCCGAGCGCTGTCGAGCGAGCACCTATCGGCGTCGCTGTGATAGAGGAGCATGCAGTGGATCTGGCCGAGGACTTGCCCCCTCCGAGAGTTGTTGCCGCACGTGAGCCCGAAGAGGCTGGGTCACGTGATGATGCTGTTGGGGAGAACCCTTAGAGGGGCGCCCGTAGTTGTTCTTTTAAATTTCTTTCTATCTTCGTTGAGGCGGTTACCTCCTCCTTGTAAGCTTTTGGTACTTGAATGGAAGCCTTTCCTCTTTTTCGCAACTTCTGAAATCTCTTTCATGTTCCTTCCCTTTCCTTTGATGGCTATGAAATCCCTAGGGAAACGGAACAGCGCCTTCGAGGATTACCCTGAATGGGCGTGACTTTTGGGATATGTCACTTTGGATTCTGCGATTTTGAAAAGGAGGTAGGAGTCCTTTGACCTTCTGGGGACTTCCACCCTTCCTATAAATAGTTACCTTCGTCCCGGTCTCCCGGTGTCAAGGCTTCTGAGGAGGAGACCCCGTAGGATGTCGTCAGAAGAGTCTGGCACCTCGTCGGATGACGAATCTTTGCAGGCTGGTCGTCAACCCTTGATCCTCCGAAGAGAGCCCCCGCCGACTCTATGGCGGTCGTGGCTGGAGCTGGGAGCGAATGGTCCCGTCTCTGCGCAGTACCTCACCGGGTACATGGACGGCTGGCGGGAGGCCTTGGAAAAGGTTAATCGCTTGTATGCTGGTAGGAGGGTCTTGCTTCTTGAGCCGGACAGGTTCCATCCTTAAGGGGATAGATGATACCTTGGTATTTATCCCCTCTGTTTTTGAATAAAATCCTTCCTTCTTCTCTTCGCCTTCTTATTGCATGGTCATGACTGCTTCCCTTCACACTTCTTGGTCTGCAGGTGCGCGACGAGGTATCCTCCCGAGCTAAGGAGAGCGCTTCTCTGCTTGAAGTTGACGGTAGGCGGGGTAGTAGGACTTGTTTGCCAGTTTGCAGGCATGGCCAACATATTGCATCACCCTCCGTAATGCGTGGGCCTTATTGTTCCACTGCCCCCCGTGAACCAGGGATCGATGGGTCGGCCGATCTTGCTTCCTGGTGCAGGTCTCTTCGCCAGTGGTATCCCTGTTGGTCTACTTCCACGGAACAAAGGGGATGCTAGGTGTGGTCTTCTGGCATGGGAAGTCCGTCCCTCTTCTCTAGCATAGGTGACTTCCTCCGTTGGTCCGCTTCGTCAGAACAAGCAGGCCGAGGAGCGGTCGTCTGTTACTGCCACGAGGGGCTTGGGATGAGATCCTTCTTCCGAGACCTCGCCTTTTTTGTGTGTCTGCGCGACGGCTGTGCGAGATCGATGCTTTGGGATTTTGGCAGCTTGTAATGCTTTTGGATTTTTGGTTTGGATTTTTGGCAGCTTGTATTCTGACTAAAGAAATAAAATTCTTTAGTTTGTGTTCATATTGTTGTATACCTTTTGTTGGAAGAGTCCTGCGTGTCTTCGGGTGGCTTTTCCGTGTGTATGTCTCGCAGTATTTACGTCTTCTATTTGCTTGTTGCCATCATTTTTCAGTGGAGCGGTGCTCGCCTCTAGGGAACTCTTAGGTTACCCTATTATTTTTAAGGGGAGCGGTGCTCGCCTTTAGGGAACATGTAGGTTACCTTCTCATTTTCAAGGGGAGCAATGCTCGCCTCTAGGGAACCTGTAAGTTACCTTCTCATTTTCAAGGGGAGCAGTGCTCGCCTCTGGGGAACCCATAGGTTACCTTCTCATTTTCAAGGGGAGCAGTGCTCACCTTTAGGGAACCCGTAAGTTACCTTCTCATTTCTAAGGGAGCGGTGCTCACCTTTAGGAAACCCGTAGGTTACCTAGTCGTTTTCAAGGGGAGCCTTGCTCCCCTCTAGGGAACCCGTAGGTTACCTTGGTTGAATACAGCTGGTGACACTTTATTGGAAGAACTTCCTGAGATTTACAAAATTCCATGTCCTGGGTACCTCCTGCCCCCCCACCGTCGACAGTCTGTATGCCCCTTTGCTTAGTACTTCAGTTACCCTATATGGGCCTTCCCAGTTTGGTGCGAGATTTTCAATGGCTCCTCTGGGGTCTGCCACGCTTGCTCACCATAGTACCAAGTCTCCGGGGAAGAAGTGTCGCTCCTTGACTCGAACATTGTAGTATTGAGATAGCTTTTGTTGATAAGCCACGAGCTTGACTTGGGCATTTGCTCTATCTTCTACGAGTAGGTCTAGTAGTTCTCGGAATGCCTGGTTGTTTATGGTCTCGTCGAAGTGTCCCACGCATAGCGAGGGGTTGGATATTTCTATTGGAACAACTGCCTCTGCACCGTATGGGAGGTGGAATGGCGTTTCACCTGTAGCGGCTCTGGCAGTGGTCCTGTGGGCCCAAAGGATGCTCGAGATTGAGTCGATCCATGAATCGCTTGCTTGGTCCAGCCGGGTTTTGATACCGTGGAGGAGCGTTCTGTTGACGTTTTTCACCAATCCATTGGCCTGAGGGTGTCCCACCGAAGTATAGTGGTTCCAGATCCCCAGATCCTAGCACTTCCCTTGGAAGGTAGTGCTCGCAAATTGTTTGCCATTGTCGGTTGTGAGAACTCTCGGGATCCCAAACCTACAGATGATGCTTTGCAGCACGAACTTCCATGTTGCCTCGCTCGTAATCTTTCCTAATGGTTCAGCCTCGACCCATTTGGTGAAGTAGTCAATAGCGACTATGAGGAATTTCTTCCTCCCTTATGCTTCGGGGAAGGGGCCCAACATGTCCACCCCCCACAAAGCAAATGGGCGAGGCTCCATCAGGGTATGGAGTTGCGTAGCTGGTTGATGATGTAGGTTGGAGAATTTTTGGCACTGAGGGCATCTCTAGATGTACTCGAAGGAATCTCTTGGCAAAGTAGGCCACCAGTACCCTTGCCGGATCAGTGTCTGCGCGAGTGCTCACCCTTCTACGTGGCTTCCGTAGATTCCTTCGTGAACCTCCTGAATCGCCTATTTGGTTTCCGTGGGAAACATGCATTTCAGCAGTGGGGCTGAGAGGGACCGGTGGTATAGCCGATTATTTACCACCGTGAAGTGGGTTGCTCGTGCGCGAGTGGGGTGGGATTCGGCGCGGTCGCTTGGGAGTCATTGTCCCAGGAGGAAGTCCAATAGGGGATCCATCCAAGAAGGCTCGTAATCGATGGCATTTACCTGAGGCGGTGGTTCTTCTATGCTCGGTGCTGCTAGCTCCTCTATCAAGATTGATCTGGAGCGAGAAACCGTGGTGGCAGATGCCAAATGAGACAGGGCGTCTGCTCGAACGTTTTCTTCTCTCGGAATGTGGACCACTTCAAAGTGGGAGAATTCCTTCGCTACGGCCTTGGCTTTCTCTAGATACTTGATCAGGGATGCTTCACGTGCCTCGAACTCTCCTTGTACTTGATTGGCGACGAGCATATAGTCACTATATGCCCTCACACTGGTTGCTCCCAAGTGTTTGGCCATTCGCAGCCCTGAGAGTAATGCTTCATACTCGGCTACATTATTCGTGGTTGTGAAGTTGAAGCGGAGGGCATACTGAAGTTCTATCCCCTCCGGCGATAGCAAGACCAATCCCGCCCCGCTTCCCGCTGCGTAGGATGACCCATCAACGTACAGTTCCCATGTCGGTCCGGAGGACTATTCGAGCAAGTCTTCGGTGGGTATCATGCATTCGGCGATGAAGTCGGCGAGGGCCTGGGCTTTGATCGCGGTCCTCGGATGAAACATGATGTCGAACTCACCCAGCTCGATCGCCCACTTGATCAACCTCCCTAAAGCGTCAGGGTTTTGGAGGATTTGTCGTAGCGGTTGGTCGGTGAGGATGACGATTGGGTGAGCCAAGAAATACGGTTGCAGCTTACGAGCGACCGTAACTAGGGCTAAGGCGAACTTTTCAGTTTGTGAGTACCGAAATTTCGGCCCTTGCAATGCTTTTCAGTTTGTGAGTACCGAAATTTCGGCCCTTGCAATGCTCGGCTAACGTAGTAGACGGGCTTCATCACACCAACTTCTTCTTGAGTGAGCATGGCACTCATGGTGCTCGACGTCATTGACAGATATAGAAGCAACTATTCTCCTTTTCGCGGCTTGGAGAGTACGGGAGGAGTGGCCAGGTAGTTCTTTAATTCTTTAAGTGCTTGCTCGCCCTCCTAGTCCCAGTCGATCTGCCCTCTCTTCTTCGTTGTCTTGTTAGCATGCTTAATTAGTCGGAGGAAGGGGAGACACCTCTCGGCCGCTCGGGACAGGAACTGAGTCAAAGCGGCGATACGTCTAGTGAGACACTATACATCCCTCACTCATCCTAGTCGCTTCATTTCTAGCACCGCCCGGATCTGATCGGGATTGGCCTTGATCCCTCGGTGGGTGACGAGGAAACCAGGGAACTTTCCTGATTTGACCCCGAACGTGCATTTCGCTGGATTAAGTTTCATGTTGTACTTTCTGAGTGTGGCAAAGGTCTCCGCCAAGTCTCCCAAGTGCTCCTTGACTTGGAGGCTTTTTACGAGCATGTCGTCGATGTAGACCTCCATATTGCGGCCGATTTACGAGTCGAACATATGGTTGACGAGGCGTTGATAAGTTGCACCCGCGTTTTTCAACCCGAATGGCATACGGGTGTAGCAATACAAGCCGTGGTCAGTGACAAATACGGTTTTGTTCTGGTCGGGCTTGTGCATGCTGATTTGGTGGTACCCAGAGTAGGCATCTAGCAAGCTCAGCATCTTGTGCCCAGTCGTGGCGTCGACTAGTTGGTCGATTCGTGGCATGGGGAAGCTGTCCTTGGGTGTAGCCTTGTTTAGGTCGGTATAGTCTACGCACATTCGCCACTTCCCATTGCTCTTAGGAACCAGGACCACGTTGGCCACCCAATCTGGATACGAGGTAGGCCTGAGTAGCCCTGAGTGCAGCTTCTCGCTCACTTGTTCTCTGATGATGGCTTGTCGCTCAGGGTTGCAACGCCTTCGGCGTTGCTGAACCGGGCGGCAGTTTGGGTCCAACCTTAGTTGGTGCATGATCACCTCTGGGGGAATTCCGGGGAGTTCTCCCTCGGACCAAGCGAACACATCCTGGTTAGCTGTGAGGAAGCTTGCGTAAGCTTCTTTGTCGTGGTTGAATAGAGTAGCCCCGATCCTCAATGTTCTGCTTGGATCTTCCCCTACTTGGATGAGGTATAAATCTTCCACTGGAGTGCTCGCGCTTGGACCTAGGTCCTTGGTCCTCGCTTTCTTCTCTGGTGGCGTCTCCTCGGGTTGCCGGTCGCATGTTGAGATGAGGTAGCACCTCCTGGACTCCCTTCGATCTCCTCGGACTTCCCCTACTCCTCATGGAGTAGAGAACTTGAGCTTTTGGTGGTAGGAGGAGGGGACGCCACGGAGCATGCCAAAGATCCCTCGTCTGATGATGGCATTATACCCGGTCATTGCGTGGATGACCGTGAAGTCTGCAAAGAAGGTTACCTCTCTTGGTGCGGTCCCGAAGGTAATCAGGAGTGATATTCGCCCTTCCGGGCGGATAGTAGTGCCCGAGAATCCATACAATGGTGTGCGCAACGGCGCGAGTCTAGACACATCCACACCCATGAGCACAAGACAGTCGTATGCAATGACATCAGGGCCGCTTCCATTATCCACTAAAATGATACGCATAGTACATGATTAATGGTGGCCGAGACCACCAGTGCATCTGAGTGTGGGGTGGTCACCCCATCCAGGTCATCATCCGAGAAGACAATAGGGTCCCTCGGGTGCCCTTGTTGTGCCCCTGTGGTTAATTCAGTCATACTATGGTCATTTTAGTCATTCGACATCATCTTGTGGTCATTTGAGCTATTGGACATTTTTGATTTTGATAATGGCTTGGTTTTGATTATGGCTAAACACTATAAGTCATTGTTATTTTTCACTCTCATATGACTGACATACGTGGTGTTTTGTTCATGACAGATAAGCCAATGAATGGACAAGCATGGCAGTCACCTGGCAAACCAAACGTGTGGATAAGCATCTTGTCTCTCTACCATTCAATACAGGTGGTATATGTCATTTACTGTCAAGCACCATTGGTAAGATTCTTACCTTGTCATAGCCATCAATCTCACCATGGGTATTCCATATACCTCTCATTTCTAAACTTCATTCATGATATTTGAGGTTCACAATGATAACTTGGTTTGATAACTTACAAGTTCACTCTTCAAATGCATTAGTTTCTCATTCCAATCATGGTAACATGCTCAAATGGTCTTGATGTTTCTAATGCATAAACCAAGTGAAATCCAACCCCCAAATGTATGAAATAAACATATACTTAAAGTCATTATTATTTGGAGGTATTTCATTGGGCTAACACTTAAACTTTGCAGGACTAGGTCATTCCAGTCAACCAGAATCGCCAAACGCGAAAAGTCTCATACTGCAGAACTGGCGGTCGACCGCCCCAGGTCGACCGGCAGCAGCGGTCGACCACCCCAGGTCGACCAGAAATTCAAGGGACTAAATTTCTACAGCGATTCTCAGAAGCGGTTGACCGCCAGAAGCTTCCGGTCGACCGCCAGCCCCGAGCCAACAAAAGTTGACTTTGTTCTTCACTTCGAGAAGAGCCATTCTCATTGTATTTGTTTAATCCTAAAGTCACCTAATCACCCACAAAACGTGGATTTGATCTGGGGGGTGTCTATGGACCATTCAAAGTCTATAAAACACATACAAGAGGGTTAGAAACCCTAATGCTTCAAGAGGAATAAAAGAGAGATCAAGAGAGGCTAGAGAAGTAGGTTGGAAGAAGAGGTACTGTAGCCGTGAATAGTACTCCGTGCAGAAGTTCTTCATCTATTCCAAGGTGATTCAAGCATAGATCTGAAGCAAGCAACCTCCAAGGAAGCTAGAAGCAATCAAGATTTTCAAAGGTGATCAAAGCTGCATCCTTAAACCTCTTCATCAACTCAAGAGGATCAAAAGAAAGATCAAAGCTACATCCACCACTCTCTCCATCAACTCAAGGTGATTCAAGCTCATATCTCAATCTAGCAACCTCCAAGGAAGAGTAGAAGCAAGCAAGGCTAAGAGGGAAGATCAAAGGAGGCTGCAAGGGTGTGTTCAAGAGAGAGGAGTTCGAGTACTGTAGCTTTGAAAAGTACTCCGGGAAGAAGTTCTTCATCTATTCCAAGGTGTTTCAAGCTCATATCAAAGCAAGTAATCTCCAAGGAAGTGCAGAGGCAAGCAAGGCTATCAAGGTGATCCAAGGAAGTTGATTTCACAAGGTTTTCAAGGGAGATCAAATCTGCATCCTTTATCTTCTTCATCAACTCAAAGTGATCCAAGGAAGATCATTTCACAAAGAAGAAGATACCATTGAAGAATCAGATTCAAGCTCCAGCAATCTCAGATAAGATCTTTTCTCCTTGAGCATATTCTATATCTTGTTTGAGTGCTTTCATGTTTGTTCTTTTTCCATTTCATTCAAACATTTGAAACTAAAGATCGTCCCTACCGGTGGTTAGTAGGAAGGCAATCGGAAGCTGTCCGATCTGCGGTGTTGACGTCCCTACCGGTGGTTAGTAGGAAGGCAATCAGAATTTCTCCGATCTGTGGTGTTGACGTCCCTATCGGTGGTTAGTAGGAAGGCAATCAGAGGTCTTTCCGATTTGCGGTTCAGTGCGTTGCACTAGTGGAGCCTCACCAGATTTGGTGAGGGGTGGACGTAGGACTGGGGATTCAGTCCGAACCACCTTAAAATCCTTTGTGTTGTGGTTTGCTTGTGTGATTGCTTCGTGATAGATGCATGCTTAGGTTCAATATCTATATTACTTATTCATCTTGCTAAGCGAATCGTTGTGTGTCATGCTAAGCTAGTTATATTCCGCTACAATTCTTTTTATCTAGCTTTAAAGAGGGCTGCATTTCGAAAAGAGGGGCATATCTATTCACCCCTCCCCTCTAGATCCGCCATCCACTACTCAACAGCCCTGGGGCGGTGGCCTCCAGTTGGGTATCGCCACCTTGTTTCTCGGCAGGGATGGCTGAGGCGTATCATCGCCGCCTGCTCGCGCTATCTCCACCCGCAGCCGACCCCCCAGAGATCATCATGATCTCCTTTCCATTATGCCAATTGTCGATGGGTGGAGGTGTCCGTTGTCGCTTCTCCGCGGCCTTGGCGAGGAATTTATCGAGGAGTCCTCTGCGGACCAGGTCCTCAATGGCATCCCTCAGGTTGATGCATTCGACGATGTCGTGGCTGTGGTCGCGGTGGTAGTGGCAGTACTTCTTCTTGCTCCTTGAGCTCGGGTCCGATTTCATCCGGGGAGGCCATTTGAGAAATGGTTCCTCGCGGATCTCCATCAAGATTTGGTCGGGTGGAGCCGTCAAGGGTGTGTAGCTGTAATAACTGCCCCTTTCCCTTTCTGGGCAGTCACGACGGTCTCCGTCGCGCCGCTCCCGCTTATTTTGCCCTTCTCGTGGCGAGTCAACAATTCTCTTTCGGTATGACCGATCGGCTCCGGCCGCGAGGCCCAAGGCCGCAGTGTTCTCCTTGCAGCGCACGTGCTTCTGCGCTAGGGCTACGAGGTCCGGGAGGGACGCTGGGGCCTCAACTCCGAGCGCACGTCGGAGGATATGGTCCCGGGTCGCTTGGGTGAGTGCGGTAGCCGCGATGCCGACATCGAGGTGTAGGATCCGAAGCGCCTCCGAGCGGAAGCGGGAGACGAAGTCCCACAGCATTTCTTCTTTTTCCTGCCTGAGAGCGAGCAGGGTTACTGTTGACTTAGCCACCTTTCGGCAGCCAACGAAGTTCTCCTGGAACAGCTTCTTGAGCTATTGGAAGGAGGAAATGGTCTCGACCGGTAAGGACTCGAACCAGGCCCGGGCGTTCTCCCGAAGGGTCGTAACGAATGCCCGGTACTTCACAGTATCCGAGGCCCGGTGGAACACCAGGTGGGACTCGAAGCTATGCATGTGGTCGGCCGGGTCGGTGGTGCCGTCGTAGGAAGTGAATGACGGTAGCTGGAGCTTCGGCGGGATGGGGGCTTCCATGATCTCCCTAGAGAAGGGGGCATGAAAGTCTTGGTCTTCGTCGATCAGGCCGCGATTTCTGGTGGCCAGGAGGACATTGTCCAAATACCGGACTTTGTCCTCTATTTCATCGATGCGCTGGAGCCAGCGATCCATCTCCGGGTTGGAGTGTAGTGGGTTGTGTACCTTTGATGTGGGCGTGCCGTGCGATCGTCGGGTCCTCACAACCGAGGCATGGGAAGCTTCCCGTACCCGGCGGGGATTTTCTCCAGTCTGGGACCTCTCGTCTTGCCATCGCTCAGGCAGGACGGGCTGTGGTTCCATCGGCCGATTCTCAAGCTCCCGGTAGAGTCCGGTCAGGGCTCGGATCTTCTGACGGAGTTCATCTAGGTCACCCGGCGTGACCTCTTGTTTGGGGATGGGTGGAAGAGGCTTCCTGTGACCCCCGGAGAGAGTTAGGTCCCTGATGGGAATCGCGCCCCCGGTTACTGGCATTGCGGAGGCTTCCATGAGGTGCCATAACTTTTTGCTCGGCTTCCCACAAACGGCGCCAAGAAGTGTAGAGGCAGAAAACTGGTTTCTATGCTATGTACCACCTTCTCTATTTATTGAACGGGGAAGGCGTCTTACACCCGTGGAGGCCTGCAAGCACCAAGAAACGAGGGGCGTCAGAAGGAGTCCCGGGTGTTACCCCAGGGGACAACACTCCGATGCTTAAGTCAGTAATGGACTAATGAAGAGTAGAGAAGAGCCAGTGTGAGAGAGAGATATTTATAGGAGGTCGAGGAGACACGTAAATCCTCTAGACGAGTGCTCTCCGCTCCTAGTGCTCACTCAGGGAGTGCTCGCTGGACGGTAAGGTCGTCGGAGGGGACCTTCCTTCGAATCGGGATTGCTGTCGATGCTTTCTCTCTGTGTAGCAGGGGGTAGTGGCTCTATTCTCTGGGGTAGCGATTTGGCAGAATGATCCACCGTCTCTCTGTCGTCGTCCTTCTTACAGGGGTTGTTCTAGGGTGAGGATCCTTATCCCCCGATGGGGAAAGGCGTGAGTAGTGGAGTAACGCTTCCCCGCTATAGCGGTTGGAGTTTCCCGTTGGGAGGTGATTACCCCGGCGTCGGCTGGTCCCGGGGCGAGTCTTACGGCGCTCGTGGGGGGTGCTTGCCCGTTATGGGGTTAAGGACGATGTCGTGGGGGGTAACGATCAGTCGTCGAAGGGTCTTCCGACGATCACTGCGCTTGGGCCGTAGCTTTTACGCGCTGTCGAATCTGATGCCGAGTCGGATTGGGCCGAACCTTGATGGGCCGTACCTGCTGGGCGCCTCTTGGGCGCGATGTAGAAGCGGGATCGGCTTGGACCCATCGTTATTGGGCCGGTCTTGGGCCAAACTAGATTCACCCTCCTCAGCACACATGCACTGCAGTTTGTTCATCTACCCTAATGCTCGAGCATGTATCGCTACAGAAATTTAATATTATTTACCTAGGAGGAAAAAGAAAAAGGTTTCAATTCATCAGCACTGGCATCCTTAACTTTGCAAGCTTTGGTGGGAAGAGATTTGACGAGGGCACCTTCGTCTTTCTACTCAAAATAAGCTCTCTCTCTCTCTCTCTCTCTCTCTCTTTGTGGGGTGGGGCGGTTGCCGATGCCGGGAGGGAGGAGTTCCCCCTTCGACACCCTCTCTCTCTCTTTCTTTCTCTCTCTTTGTGGGATGGTATTATGGTCTTTTTCTCTCTCCTAGTTAGGCTAGATGGTTTGGTTAACCTAACCAGAACTTATCTCTCGGTGAGAGATGGTAGGGGCTTTTTCATATAACAGAGAATATTTTTGGGGGCTTTTGGCTAAATAGGTGGATTTCGATGATTTTTTTTCTAATTTTGAAAGACTTTAGGGGCTTAAAACAAAAAACCCGTTTAATGTTTTACTCCATATGAAACAAAACATATCTGGAATTCCAGTGTAGCATCAAAGTAAACAGGCTATAAAATCCACTTTTTGGGAGTCATATTATAAAATACATTACAATTCAAAAATAATGAAAATTTTGAATTCTAGAGTCACCAAATTTTAAAACCAGTTAAAGGAGAATCTGATTCTGGATTATGGCTATCTTTTCCTAAAAATTGAATTGGAAGCCTTTGTAAAAGGGCCGGTTTCGGTCTTCGATTTCAGTGCTTTACTTCATTTGAAACAAAACATTCTGAGAATTCCAGCATCAAACTAAACAGGCTATAGAATCCACTTTTAGGGAGTCATATAATAAAGCACATTACAATTCAAAGGTAACAAAGATTTTGAATTTCAGACTCACCAAATTTTAAAACCAGTTGAAGGAAAATCTGATTCCGGTTTATAGCCTTTCTTAGACAGAACCAACTAATATGAGCTCAGAAATTGATTGAATCTACAGCCATCGGTGGCTATTTTGTATATCTAGCAAGAAATTTTTTGACGTAGTTTCTAACTCGATCTTTTCCTAAAAAATGAATTGGAGGCTTTGTAAAATGGTTGGTTTCAGTTTTAGATGTCAGTGTTTTACTTCGTTTGAAACAAAAGATAATCTGAGAATTCCGGTGCTACATCAAACTAAACAGATATAACACATCGAGAGAAATGCAAGGGAAGAAGAGGTAATGCTACGTCAAAAATAGGAGCATTAAAATTATACAAAACTTCAAAGACCAAATATAAGTAGCCGCAAGGAAAAAGAAAAAAAAACTTGATTTGAAAGGTCTTCTCGCTCTTACAATGGTATCCTGTATGCACTCTCCTTCAATCGTGCAACTACTCAATTGAGTTTTTAAATGCGAAGCACATTTGCTGTCGAGGTAAGCCTTTGACCTACATGTAAGAAATGTATATATAAGGTCAACAGCAATAACAACTAAGGCATCAAGAAAAGAGAAACATTTTCTGATTCATGCCATAGTACAAATGATGCTTACCATAGTGTAACGAGGTGAATAATGATAGATGTGTTAGTAGGAATCTCGTCATCATCACCACCATATTCTGAAACCAAACAGGAGGAAATAAGGCGTCGACAGAAATAAGACTGAGATGATCAAACATCCTGTGCTTATACCAAAGTTGTAAGATTTCAAGAAGATGGCAGGACAAATGTGAATCCCATGCTGAAGAATATCGGCATTGCAACGAAATTATCCTAAACAGATGCCTTTATTACTAACGTAAAGATGGAAAAATGGCTTTTCCATTATACTAGGGGGAAGACCAGAGACTTCACTCGAAACCATTGAATATCACCATGTGACCCACAAAAGTGATCGTGCATTTGGTTTGTATCGGCCATAGCAAAAAATTTAGCACGCATGCAATGCAATTTGATCTACGCCAACACGCAAGCATGTATCGCTACAGAAACCCAATTTTTTCCCAAGATGAAAAAGAAAAAGGTTTCAATTGATGCGATCGCACATGAAGATCCATTGGAAAGGATGACGATCAAGATCCACAAATTGCTACCAACCCTAACCCTCTTTACAGAGACAAGCCGCCCTGGCGAAGACCAAGAATAACGCAGTATTGCAACCCTCACCAATGTACATCCACAAAACCCTAGGATCAGATATCGGCATTCAAATCCTTGACGAATGCAAATGCTTTATCGAACACCAGGTCGAAACATGTATTGTTACACAAACCCAACTTCGACCCTGAATAGGAAGAGAGGGGGGGGGGGACAAAGGGTTTAAGATGAAATGATCGCACATGGGTGATCAAGATTTAGAAATTTGGGCAAACCCTAACACTCTTCATAAATAGAAAAACCCATAGCGAGGGCCGAGAACCACGTAGAACTACAAACCCGAACAATGTGATCAACAAAAACTCATAAGATCTAGCATTCAACGAAGACGGAGCGGGGGGTGTAGCGGCGGCGAACCTTCGCCGGTCTCGGCATTGTAGACGACCTGGCGATGATGGCGTGCTCGAGATCGGCGACGAAGGATGTTGTGAGTTTGATGAGAACTGCTCCCTCTAAAATATTTTCAAAAGAACTCAACTGTCCATCGATCAAGGAAATTATGCTAATGAGATGTTGTTTCCGTAGCTTCTCTTGACACATGTAAGGTTTTTGATTTTCAAAGTCTCACTTTCTGTACCAATTTTACTATAAGGCATCTGAAGGATCTATGCTTGCATTTGATTTGCGTTATCGTGACTCAATTAACTGATGTTGTTTCCGTAGCTTCTCTTGACACATGTAAGGTTTTTGATTTTCAAAGTCTCACTTTCTGTACCAATTTTACTATAAGGCACTTGAAGGATCTATGCTTGCATTTGATTTACGTTATCGTGACTCAATTAACTGATGGAGTAACCACACACACACAGTGTCCCAGTCCTAGTAGAAACAGAAAAGGATGTAGAACTACTGCTCTTATCTAATCAAGCTTATCTAATATCTAGTTTTTTCCCTAGTCTTCTTTCATATGTTTATCCTTCCATATCGATGCTATGCAAATTTGGATTTTAAAATTGCATTTAAAAATGTAAATTAACTTGATCAATTAATCGGATGCAAACCTTAGAAGAAGGAAAATTCTTATGGAGAGAGAAAGAGGCTTCTCCACATAGCACCGAAGGAGACCTACATTTGACAAATAGGGCTAGAGAGGATCCTCCGAGGTTCTTCTCCCCCTGCCACTCCGAGCACTCGTCAAGCTCTCCGAGCACTCGCCAAGCTTTCCGGACACACTTGGAGCGCTCTCTCCCCTGACCAGGCTCCATCATTTCTCCCTACCTCACTCTTTTCCCTTCTTAGTTTTCTTTCTTCTCGTCTACTCGGATCTCTGACTTAAGCATCGGAGAGTTATCCCCTAGGATCACTCACAATACTCCTTATGATGTTGTTCCTCAGTGATTGTAGGTTTCCTCGGGTGGCTGGCTGCTCTTCCTTAACAAACAAATTTTAAAAGTGTGGCAGGAGGTGTAGGAGACCATCTTCAGCCTCTACACTTTTTGACGTCGTCTGTTGGAACGAGCAATAAGCCATGGCGTCCCGAGGAAACTATTGCAACATTAGCAACTGCCAAGGAGTGAAAGGATCTCACCAAGTCCCATGCTCCTAGCGGAGATCACAAGAGGCGTCCTCCTCCACTCGACCGTCCCGCGGCGCAGCCCTTCCTGACCCTGCCGCAAACGAGCTAGCGAAAATGCACCGTCAAATCCAGGCACTGACGGAGGTGTGTCAAGACCTCCTCGACCGACAGGCAGAGTAGGATCATGCACCTACAGGACTTCCCAAAAATGGAGGCACCCCCACCAAGGCAGAGTCCCGATGGATGCGTGACTATTCCCATGGACCTCTATCGCGCACTCACTACGCCCGCACAACCCACCCGCCCGCCCAGCGTCCTCATAGCCCACTACACTTCAACCCGAAGATGGCGTAGCAGTTACGACACCATGAACACCGAACTGCGTGATGTTTTATATCGATTTACAGAACACCGATCAATGGTTGTGGTGTAAATGCTGTCCTCGCCAATTTCAGTTGTCAAAGGCCCTCACTGACGTGAAGATAGACAATCCATGGGAGAGATTTATGCAAAAAGACATTAGGAACAAACCATGTGAAAGAATATGAGCTAGATGATTTTAGAGAAAGACTCAATCGCATGAACGATTTCAGTTGGTGCTCTGTTCATATAAATACGGGATTTTCCTCTGATGTCTTGTCTCAACGATGACTATATTGGAATTCAAACCATCTTCGATGTTCGGATGGTTGGCTGGGCTTAAACTTTATACTAAAATGTAAACCATCACAAGCATCAAACATCCAGAAAAGGCCTAATACTTTCACCATCTGCCCTTAATTCTGCTTTCAGAAGGATCCCATCTTCTCCTTGTTCCTGGGACGATAAAAAGGTTGCCACATTTTTTGAGACGCCCTTGGTAAGCCATGCAAGCTGCTACCTTTACATATGGCTCCCAGCTTCCAACAAACTCTTCAAAAAATGGCACACCTTTAATTTAAGAAGCCTCCCCCAGTGCAGGGGATCACCTCGTCTCTTCTGCTGCCTTCAAAGATCCCTCTGCATCCTCTGCGCAATCCAGACATTTGACAGAATGAGAAAATTTTGACAGAAAAAGCATAGGCTGAGGGAGGAGCAGCTAGCTAGAGCTTTCTGGTCTGTGGCGAAGCCCCCCCATTGGGACATGTCCCTTCATGGCGCCGGCGCCGGGGCCTCGGCATCGTCCCTCAACGCCTTCTTGAGCTTCTTGTCGTCGAGGAAATGCTGGTAGATGTAGGAGGCGAACCCCCAGATGCCCAGCAGCATGGCCACGACCTTCTCGCCGTCCATCTTGTCACCGAAGAAGGCGACAGCGAAAACCGGTACCACGGCAAGCGCCAGGGTGCTGATCACTGTGGAGAAGAGCGACGACACCGCGAAGACGAGCCCCACCACCCCCACCGAGGACACCTGCCACGCCACCGCCGTCCACACCAACGTCATCACGTAGGGCAGCCTACCCTTCCGGTACCCGCCCATCTCCTCCCCCAGCGTCCGCCACTCGCCGCTGGCGAAGAGCCCCGCCACCGAGGCGGACGCCGCCACGGCCGACGCGAAGATCTGCATCTCCAGCACCACCGAGAATGTCTCCCTCTTCAGCACCTTCTGGAAGGACAGCTGCATCAGGCAGAGGATGAGGGCGTAGGTCGCCGACGCGCCCAGCGTCAGTACAAACCCGAGGCCGTACTTGTCCTTGGGGACCTCCGCGGCTCCGTTGGAATCGGCCCTCATGCCGAGCAGCGCGGCGGAGAAGGTGAGCAGGACGACGGAGTTGAGGATGAGGTGAGTAAACCTCTGCGCGTTGATGAAGCGGGCGAGGACGGCGTTGAAGGCGAGCTGGCTGGCGCATATCAGCGAATAGGTGGAGACGGGCAGGTAGAGCAGGCCGTACGAGTACATCAGGTTGTCGCCGGCGACGAGCAAGCCGATGGAGACGTAGACGAAGGCGAGGACCCCGATGGACGGGCGGGCGACGGCGCCGGTGGCGGCGTGGGGAGGGCCCCCCGGCGAAGGGAGCAGGAAGTAGGCCAGGATGAGGATGGGGAATCCGGCGGACTGGACCAGGGTCGCCATCCACTTGCTGTTGCCGCCCTCGTTGTAGTAGAGCCTACCGAGCAGGATGCCCACGGTCTGGCCGGCGAGGAGGAAGAAGATGTTGAGGGCCACCACGAGCCACCAGCGCCAGCGCCTGGCTGGGGCGGCGGCGGCCACCCCGTCCTTGTGCAGGTCCATGGATCCCCTCACTGCTAGAACTGGAAGCAATAATGATGTGGGACGGAACTCAAATCACCAGCAAGAACGACGATGGATAGCAATTATGGACGTGCTGGGTGCAATGGGGATGGGCCACCTCAGTTGGTGTAAGACGGGACCGAGTCTTTAAATTTGAGTGTCAATTTTTGACCTTCTAATGTGTGCTATAAAATATCATTTAAGGATTTTTTACGTAAAAATTATTGTTAAGTATGAGTTTAAAAAAATATTTTTAAAATATATTATTAAATATATCACTACGTAAAATTAAATAGTGCATAAATATCATCGTCGTTAACTTCCGTAGATAGGAGAGAGAATATTAGAAAACACTGATAATATTCCCGTTAGTTAGATGTTAAATTATCAATATACTCTCGAGGAGAGAGAGAGAAAGAGAGAGAGTAAAGACCATGATGGGCATCAATTGTGTATGTGATGGGTGCAAGGGGGATGGGTCACCCCATTTGATGTAAGACGAGACCGAGTCTTTAAATTTGAGTGTCACATTTTGATAAAAAATATCATTTAGGGATTTTTTACGTAAAAATTATTGTTAGGTATGTGTTTAAAAAATTATTTTTAAAAATATATTAGTAAATATATTACTACGTAAAATCAAATAGTGCACAAATATCATCGTCGTTAACTTCCGTCGATAGGAGAGGAAATATTAGAAAAAGCTATTAATATTCTCATTAGTTAGGTGTTAAATTGTTAATATACCCTCAAGGAGAGAGAGAGAGAGAGTAATGACGACGATGGGTAATAATTGTAGACGTGATGGGTGCAAGGGGGATGGGCCACCTCATTTGATGTAAGGCGGGATCGAGTCTCTAAATTTGAGTGTCACTTTTTGACCTTCCAGTGTGTGTTGTAAAATATCATTTAGGGATTTTTTACGTAAAAATTATTGTTAGGCATGTACTTAAAAAATTATTTTTAAAAATATATTAGTAGTTTATCACTTCGTTAAATTAAATAGTGCACAAATATCATCGTCGTTAACTTCCGTCGATAAGAGAGGGAATATTAGAAAAAATTGTTAATATTTCCGTTAGTTAGGTGTTAAATTGTCAATATACCGGGGGGAGAGAGAGAGAGGGGGGGTATGACGACGCATCATGAGGGAGATGTGAATCTGGTGGCTAAGGGAGGGGAAGGGAGATATGCGACATTCTGCAGCCTAGGGAGGGGAAGGGGGATCTACAAACGCATTTTTAAGAATGATTTTTTTTATAATTTAATATCCAGCAATGGTTTTCATGTAAAAAAAATCTATCATTTTTTTATTTATTTTAAGACCGTTGCATCTAAAATCTTGTGCCTGTATTTACACAGTTTTAATTAGATTGAAAATAAAAAGCATAAAAATAAACGACATGTAAAAATCAAGCATTTATAATGTATTAAATGTTAGCAAAATATTAAAATAATATCTCAGGTCATTTTACAGCAGACTTAATTAATAATACCTCAGCTAATGCCCAAATGTTGGCATATTAATTGATTCCCCTTACTTGAAGAGGAGAAAAAATAAACAACAATCCCCCCAACTTAAAGGTATTGACTCACTATTACGATAAGAATATATATATATATATATATATATATATATATGCATTCATGGGGCTACTCGTTCCAACCACTTGTGTTATGGGAAGCCACTTGTTGCACGTGACATACAACACCACTCGCTTAGAAAGATGCACTTTGTGTGTGTCAAGATCATATCAGAAAATAATCTTATTTGTGGAATCAGATCATCTTGGCTTGCCAGTACTCACTCACTCTCTTCTTTTTTTTGTTTGGTTTGTTTGTTTATAAAAGCTTGCATTCACTCAAATTAATCATATGACAAACTACTTAGGATATATACGAGGAACTATACTTCTACATTGAAATCCATACACAGAGACATTCTTTTGCAAAGGCCAAAGATTCTAATTAACTAACCTTCCTATGAGTGAGATAGCGACTCGACTTTGACAAAGTATGGACAAAATTTGATCCAAGGGGTAGGGGATAACACGTTTTGTTTATTTTTTATATTTTTTAGATTGAGAGTAATTTTAGTATTTTCACATGTCAGGTTAATTTTAACTATCGTTTAGTCGACGGGAGATAACAGGCGATTACGACGATGACATTTATGTAATATTTGATTTTACGTAAATGTATTTCTAAAAATCATTTTTTATATAAATTCGTGTCTGACAATATTATGCATGTAAAAAAATCTTATCATTTACTTTTTTTTTCAAGAGATGTAATTTCTTGAAAATGAAAATGAAAAAAGGTAGTTATTCTCCTATCACTCTGAGACGTAGTTTCTCCTGTCTCTCGAGAGTCTAGTTTCCGACAATGAGGTTGTGTTCCTCTCGATGGTCGAGACTGTGTTTGCCCGACAGTTAGGTCGCGGTTCCTTTAACAATTGGATAGAGTTATACCCCGGTACATGTAGATGTGTTGTGACTTAGCGGTTACATGATAGTGGTACTCCCGATACTCGAGGTATCCGGTCACCTGCGCGAGGCTTATGTGACCGGTAGGTTAGTTGTGTTTATTTATTATTATCAATACCGTTCTCCCTTCATTATAGTTTATTGCTCTTTTTTATTGTGGTTCTTTATGGTGGTGATCCGCGAGAACCCTACCGAGCCAATGAGATGAGACTCACCCCTTTTCTTTCTAGGTTTGGTGTGCCTCCACGCTATCCGGAGGCCTTGAGCGTATGCCCCAAGACTTTATACTTTTCTTTTGTTGGACTGTACTTTTGGACCTGTACTCTGGATTATGACATGTGTGTACTTGTATAAATAGTAATAAATATTGTTGAAATATATGTTTTGATGATGTCAATATAATATGTTTTCTTAGTACTGACACTAACTTTATCCCTGCAGAAAATCTGAGTCAGAATAATCCAAGGAAAGAATCTCAAAGAGTATGGATTAGTTGATATGATGAGGCGAGGTTAGATGGATGCATCGACGCATCTAGCAGATACCTCGATGCTGTCAAATCACCGAAGCAACGGCTATATGATGCATCAACACAACCAGCAAAGTATAGAAGAGATGGATCAATGCATCGAGCAGATGCCTCGACGCAATGACACCTCAGAAGAGAATCTACATAGCTGCCTCACAACAGGATATGTAGTCATTTGGATAGGTCGATGCACCCAGCAGATGCATCGACGCAACAGGATGCTGCAAATAGTTTTCAACACTTCGTTTGAAGCCTCTTGCCTCGACACACTAAGAAGAACAACTGCCAGAGTATATATGAAGTCTACGCATCAGGACGATGCACCGACGCATCAAGGCAGGTTGTGTACCTTCAAAAGGAACTACGTCAACGCATCAGGGTGATGCACTGAAGCACCAGTCAAGGTTCAGATTTTAAAAGGCAGCAACGTTGAAGCATTATGATCATGCATCAACGCATCAAGCCACAAACCATGTCTAAGGTCCAAGCCAAGATCAAATGCTCCGACATCTCTGCTTTCAACACAAAATGTCTGTACTCCATGCCTCGACTTGTCTAACATGAGCCTTATTCCACATCATATGGAAGGATTATTTTATGACAAATTCAGAGTGATTAAAGTCTCATTCGACCTGTTAAAGGTTCAACATGATATATGGAGCATCAGTGAAGGGCAATTAAGGAAAACTTGAGATGCAAAGTGGAATCTGCCTCATCACGTGATCATTTGAAGAAAGAACGTGTGATGATCGTACTAAGAGAGAATTGGCGTAAAAACCTCTCATCACACGTGGCTGTCCTCTGAGAATTCTAATTGCAAATCAGAATATTCTTTATCCACGTGGACGAATCAGCTTTTGGTTGATGATCTGGATCGCGGAGAGAAGGACGACGGCGCTCTGTTCTATAAATCTGAGCACTTTTGTTCAGAAGAAAGCGTTGGAAAAATTGCAGAGAGAATACCACATCTGAGAATTCATTCTGAGAGCAGGAAAAATAGAAAACTCCACAGAGAGAGGGAGAGAAGCTCGTCCAGCCAGTTTTATCGCAAAATTGCTTCGATCTAAAGCTACATCTTTTTCCTTACATTTGATCCAAGTGTTCGTATTTTAGTTTCCATTTTTTTATTCATCCTTTGTTCTGAAATTTCGTTCTATGATTCCCTCTAAGTAAAATAAGAGGAAGGGAGTCTAACTCCGGTGTCCCCTCTGCAGGTTCAGAGGAAGAGAGGTCTATGACCTCTGGTTGGGTGAATTGCTGGGAGCAATTCATCAGGTTACCTCTTGGTAAAGAGGAAGGTAGGTTGATCCTCCCGGTTTCCTCCTGGGTTGCAGGAGAAGCAAGGAGTGTGTTCCTTGGGGAAGCTGTATGACAGCCGCTGTTGCAGACTAAGTCTGCTTTGAATGATTGCTTGATTAAGCAGGGAACCTCACTCATTCGAGTGGAGGAGTGGATGTTGGCAGACTATGGGTCTGGCTGAACCACTATAAAAATCGTGTGTCCTCTGTCTGATGGTTTGCATCTTTGAATGTCCTATCTGAATTTACATATTTCATTCCGCTGGTTAATCTGCTAGACATGCAGAATGAGCTGCAATATCAATCTAGTATATCAAAAGGCTCAGTTGAAAGGATAGGTGACGCCTATCTGGAAGGCTACCTCTTGCGTGAGGAGATCTTCTGATCTAACCTCAGCCAAGTACCAGTGACCACGTTTCTAGGCGCATTCAGGTGCTGAGAGTGTTTGCTCTTGCTATCTCTTTGGTCATCTAGTTTAGTTCATTATTTTTGAATGTGCACTCTAACTATCTGATTAGTGGTCAATCCTGCGCGCGTGGTATATCTGGTGTTGCTATTGCTTATTCGCTTCTGAATAGCCTGTGGTTTTTGTTTGCTAGAAATTTAGAGATAGACATATCCATCCCTCCTTCTATATCTGCCTACCTTTCGTTTATCAATTGGTATCAGAGCATGTTTCCCATCATATGGTCCAATGACCAGGGAAGACCTGAAACGAGCAATCCTCGCTGCTTAATAGCTGAAGGGCACTCAATAAACATGCCTCCTTTCTTCAATGGCACTAACTACTTATATTGGAAGAACATGATGGAAGTATTTCTACGCACGCAGAGTCATGAACTATGGAGGGTCATCACCACCGGACCATTCGAGCTTCCTGAAGATGAAAGCACTTGGACTAGGGAGCAGATCCGTGTGTCAACGATAAACTGGACAGCAATGAACATCATGCAATGTGCTGTGCATCTAGAGGAGTATTCCAGGATCTCTACGTGCAAGACAACCAAGAAAATGTGGGATGAACTCCAGTTGATTTATGAAGGAATGTCCCAAGTGCGAGCCACCAAGGTAAATATGCTAACCTCTGATTATGAGTTATTTAAAATGAAGCCCGATGAAATCATATCAGAGATGTATGCTAGACTCTCATAGGTTACCAAAAGATTGAAGGCTCTAGGTAAGCAAATTCAAGAGAGTGAATTAGTTAGAAAAAATCTTAAGGTCTCTAACCCCAGTGCGGCACACAAAGGCCACTGTATTAGAGGAATCTGGGGACCTATCCACCATGACTATCACACAATTGATAGGATCCCTGATGGCTTACGAGATCAACCTTAAGAGGAACAGTAAAGAGTACAAAAAGGGGAAAACCATAGCTCTTAAGGTGTCTAGAAGCAGTGGTGAAAGTAATGAGGACTATGAGAATTTCTAAGACCTCGATGATGAGCAGTACGCTATGCTCACCTGACAGTTTCAGAAACTCCTGAGGACCATAGGTAAATCCTTCAGGAGAAGGAGACCACAATAGACTGGTAAGAACACCAATTTTAAATTTGATAAGAACAAGAATTCTGATAAGATTACATGTTTTCAGTGTAAGAAGCCAGGTCATATGAAGAATGAATGCCCGGAGCTCATGAAGAAGAATGTAAAAGTTTAGAAGAAAAAGTCTCAGGCCATGGTCTGCACATGGAGCGATGAAAAAGAAGACCCTGAGAGTGGATCTTCAGATGAAGAAGAGCAAGGACTGTGTCTTATGGCTAACAGCAATAATGAGGTGAGCAATCCTTTTGATAATTATTCTATTGATGAATGGGAGGATGCTTACGCCGATTTACTAGATACACTTAACTATCAAACCAAAGAATACAAGGTCATGAAGAGAAAACTGAACAACACTCTTAGTGATAAAGTTTTCTTGGAAAAAGAAATTGAAGACCTTAAGAAATAGCTTGAGGAAATGAATCCACTGAAAATTGAAAATGAAAATCTCATAACAGAAAAGAAAGAAATCAGGAACAGTATGGATGAGTTTAAAATAAAGTTTCAAGAAATTCAGATTGAAAATGAGTTAATGAAAGAAAAATATGAAGCTGTGCAGAATGCAAATTCTGAAATCTTGAAATAGTTTGAACAACTTTAGAAAGATTTAGATGATAAACAAAAAATGTTGGAGAAGTTTGTGCAAGGAAAGACCAACCTAGATACCATGCTAGGTGTAAAAATTAACTTCAACAAAGAGGGTCTAGGCTATGACCCAACAAGTAAAAAATCCTTTGAGTTCAAAACTATAACTTTCTACCGAGGCAAAGGGAAAGAAAAATTGGATACCCCATCCAGTTCGAACAGTAATCAGAATGTTCAATAACCCAAATTGATGAAATTCATAAAAGCAAATTCAACCAACTCTGCTGGACAACCAATTAAAACTCAAGGGAACTTAATTGGCAAAACTGCATGGTACCTGTCTTTCACATGGCACTCTATCTGGACCTAGTTTCGTTGATGCATCATGGCACTCTGTCTTTCACAGAGCCAAGGCTAGCATTCTGGATGTGATGCCTCGACACAACACACCCATGCCTCAAGGCAACACACTTAATAGGTCGAGGCAGGTGACCCAAGACAAGAAACCATCAACTCAAAGCAACATGAATAAAAGTGTGGCACACTGGTCAAATTATGTCTACTCACCAAGATATTTTAACAATCATGATTTTCCAAGATAGAATGGATACATGAAATTCTCAAGAAAGAATCAGTCAACCAATTGGAACAAGTTTCCTCCTAGTAAAGTCCAAAGTGGACAAAAGACTGTAAATAATTTCACCAAAATTGTCAACAAAAAATAGGATAAGAAAAATATTTTTAAACAGTTTTGGATCCCAAAAACCTTGCTGAAAGATTTGAATAATGTCTTTGGATCCAATCTTCCTTGGGTTCCAAACCTTTTTGCTTGAATTGATTTAATGGTTAGTTGGAAGCCCTGAACAGCAGGTGGTATCTAGACAGTGGTTGTTCCAGACACATGACTGGAGATCGAAGTAAATTCAATGAGCTTCAGCTGAAGGTAGGAGGACTTGTAAAATTTGGAGGGAAAAACAAAGGTAGAATAATCGGTTCAGGAACGATTGGTAAGCTCCCTTCAAACATTGTTGAAAAGGTTCTTTTAGTTGAAGGTCTTGAACATAATTTGCTTAGCATCAGTCAGTTATGTGACAAAGGTCACCAAGTCATTTTTGATAATCATGTTTGTAAAATTGTTGAAGCAAATTTTGACCAAGTTAAATTTGTAGGACATAGAGTGAATAACGTATACATAGTTGACTAGAATGATTCATCTGCATTAAATCTCTGCTTGTCTGCTAGTTTAGAAAATAATACTTTTAATTGGCATAAGAGACTGGGACATGCCAGTTATAGCACTCTAAACAAAATGATTAAGCATGATCTGGTCAGAGGCCTGCCCAAAATAAAATTTTTAGAGAATTCTAAAATGTGTGATGCATGTGCTATGGGTAAACAAATTAGAACATCATTTAAACTTAGGACAGAACCCTGTCCTCTAAACCTTTGGAATTTTTGCACATGGATCTTTTTGGACCCTCTCGTTCACTGAGCTTCAATGGTAAGAGATTTAGATTTGTGATTGTGGATGACTTTATCCATTTTGCATGGATTTTCTTTCTTGCCCATAAAAATGATGCATTCCATAAATTCAAACTGTTTTTCAATAAAATAAAGCAAGAGGGTGAGCATAAGATATGCATAATCCAATGGAGGAGAGTTTGAGAATTCTATGTTTTCTGATCTATGTAATAGTGAAAGGCTGACTCACAGGTTTTCTTCTCCCAAAACTCCAGAGCAGAATGGTATAGTGGAAAGAAGAAACCGAACTGTAGATCATAAAATGTACCCAAATCACCCAAAGATGATAATAATGATGGAAAATACGTCCAAATAATGGTGATAAAAATGACAAGGGGGTGGGGCGCATGCAATATAAAATAAATAAATAAATTCGTGATCGCCACTGGGCCAATAGCATGTCAAATCATATGGAACTACAAAAGGGGACACGCTACTTACCTCAGAAATTGAGAGGGAGACCAAAATAGAGCCTGATGATTAACGCGCCTATCAGAAGGAGTGCTGTAATGCCCCGAAATATTTTAAGAATTATTTCTGGAATATTTAGGAATTTTTTGGAATTTTTAAAGAATTTATAAAGCACCAAATGAATTAATATTGGGTTAAAAAATTCATTATTAAGGTCCAATTATAATAACCAATTAGCATAGCCTATTTAATTAAAGCCTAAAGGACTTAAGGACTAAGCCCATGAAGTTTGGCCCACATTCTAGAAGGTCAATTAGCTTATTCATGAAATATAAAGATAAATACAAATTATTTAGATAAATTAATGGATAAACCAAAATTAGAGTTTGAACTAGTTTCAAATTCGGCACCCAGGGTCTGTAGCGGCCTATCGTAGAACCGCTATAGCGACTTTGGCGAACCAATCTTCTACCGCTACATTCTATCAGTTCCGTGAGTGAAAGATCGAGCGAAAAGATTAGATTTTTAAGACTCTATCTCTTAGGAATCGAGATGGATGGACTAGTAAACATCTACAGGACTCTCAGAAGTCGATCTAATGTCTAATGAGGACTCTAGAATCGATCTAATCCTCAAACCCTAGGAAAACCCTATAAATAGAACCTAGTTTTAACCTGCGCGACCCTTACACTTGGCTCACGTGGAACTAAGGTAAGGAGATATTACTTCGGGTAAGTTCTTTAGAAGTTTTTATTATTAATACATAGGACTAACATCTCTCAAAATTTCGTGCTAGGAGATCAAGCACACAAGGAGATAGAAGCATGCAAAGTTGCTGGTTAGACATTAGCGACCTAGGAAACTATGCAAAAGTCTGGTGAAGATCAAGGAATTAAGGAACCAAATCAAGGTATTTAGCGTTAGTGCCTTTAGAACTTTTTGTCCCCTTAGTATCTACTTCTTACCCTCCAAATTTCACGTCATTAGGACAAGTGGATCAAAAGATAACAGGGCGTGAACTTGCTGATTTGTCATTGGAAGGGGTAGAAACTAGGGCTCATTTCTAACATCAAATTCGAAGTTTCAAAGCCTAAGCAAAGGTAGGTCATCTCATGCACGGCAAAAATATCATGCTAGGATTAAAAGCCCTCTTGTTTTGCGCGATTTCATGCTTTATGTGTGGAGAATTTCATGTTTCAATAGGATCTATGCACTTAGTATATCATACATGCATATATCTTAGCCCTAATGAACTAAAATTAATTCTTTTATCATGATACATGATTCCCATGCATATAGTTAGCATCATGATAGGGAAATTAATATATGATTTTCAGACATGATGTGAGTTAAAAGTTTTAGAACCTTCTTATTTAAGTTACTGTCTGTCGTGCTCTAGCGGCTTAGAATTTGACCGGCATCCCCCTGTAGTGGCCCTACGATAAATCGCTAGACACTTTATAATCTCATTTTTATGAAACCTCTGGTGGACCAGAAATAGACCGTTAAAGTTATTCTGGTGGCCTTACGATAAACAGCCAACTTCTTGTAACGGCTCTAATATTGACTACCATTGTTCTGTTTCTTGTCAAACCGAGATGGATTTAAGTACAACCTATTTAGCTTATAATTTAGCCTAGTTAACTATGAATTAACTGGTTTTAATGTTATTTACTACTATGAGTTTTTAAGTTCCTGATTTATAACAGTGATTTCATGTTCTTTATGGTTCTTAGGATTATTTTAAGCATATGATAGTTTCATGCCAAAAACTATATAGTCTTGTATTAAATTATGATTTAAATGCTTACATGAACGAGATTTAACGTTGGTTTCTTACTGTACACATTCTAATCTTATCTCAGAGTCATTTCTATAAGTTCATGGCATGTACTCCGGTATATTGTCATTAGTTACACTTGTGCACTATAGGAACACAATCTTGGACATGATAATCTCTCCTTTGGATATTCCTTCCAATGGACTAGGAAATCTTGTTTCAAGACCTCCGTAATTCTCCGCGAGCCTCGGATTCCCACTAGGACGTTGAGTTGGTTGTACCATTAAAGCCAAATTGTCTAGAATACACTTATAACGATGTTTTTATTTCTGGTCCTTAGCGGACCAATAATTGACCGCCATAGTCTTCTAGCGGGCCTTATTTAGACCGCTAAAGGAACCTTGACGGATCTATCGTTGACCGCTAAAGACTCCAGAGAGCATGTTTTCAAATATCGAACAGTCTTGTACTTAACGGTCCAGAACTAGACCGATATATTCATGTAACGACCCAGTTATAGATTGCTAAAATTCTTGGGTTCAGTTAACCTAAGGTTTGACCCAAGAGTTAATATCTATATGATCCTAGAAAGACTATTAAATCTCTGGGACATGTCACCTTTATTAAAATGATTTAACTAAATTATGAAAGATAAAGAAATGTACCGTTATGCTGCCGATTTATTTCCATGGCATAACCTAGTCATTAAAGTATTTATTGAAATTCCTTATTATAAATAGAAGCATTCGTATTTTTGGTTATCTCATCATGAACGTATTGTTGAAATTATACATTCTTGGCCACATTATTTACATGCGTGGAAGTAGCTTGATTTATACTTGAAGACGCAGTTCGAGCACTGATTGTGTTCAAGGGCTCTATGCTAGTCCCCTCGGCTGATTGTCGGAAACATACTATTATAAACCATGGGGTATGATGCTACTGGCGTCACATTGCGCTGGGAGTACTTTATTTATAAATAAGTGAAAATCCACGGTAATCACGGAATTATCCACAAAGTGGTATTCCATAGAAATTCACGAAGTAGTTGCTACTAAGTGAAGAGTGCATTCTTGCTTGTTACATGACTTTTTAGTACATTCTTGTTCATGAAAGGCCATTACTATATTCTTGCTTGATTATACTTGGTCAATTCATGTCCTCATATCTTAAGCTTGATTATGTCTTGTTACTTTGGTTGATTCACGTGATTTACTACATTTCGCATGATTTTACCTTATTCTTTAGAGCTAAAATACTAATCACTTTAATATTGTCAACATGTTGATGCGAAGATACCTACTGGGCAAGTGTGCTCATTACCTATTTCTAATCTTTTTCAAGAGATGCAAGTAGTTCGGATTCGGATTCGAGTTATTCAAGTGATGGGTCCGAGAGCGAATAAAAGTCGAATAAGATTGATAGAATACTTAGGAAGTCGATAAATGTCTAGATCGAGTTCATGTAATTATTCTTTTTATTGAGTCTAGTGGATTAGATGAAATTCATGTACTTGGACCATTATCATGATTATTATGAAATAAAGTTGGAGTTTGATTAAGTTATTGTGCAATTACATCTTATGTGTGATTGTTATTGTGCTCTGGTTATATTTCTTGCTCGATGCTTACCATGTCGGCTGTTCACATTTCCCGAGATTATCTTTCGCTGTAATAAAAGCTCGAGGCGTGACAATTAAGGTGGTATCAGAGCGCTAGGACTAGAAGTCCTAGGAAAATGTCATGTCATAGGCTAAGTCCAAAGTTTAAGGACCCATACCTATGAAAACTAGAAAGAAATTTCCCACCTATGAGAGGAATTGGGTAGAACTCGGGATGAGATAGTTATTAGAATTATTTCTAAGATTAACCTTACTCATTCCCCTAGAATTAACAAAATTCATTATTCTTCTCAGGTACCTTATTCCAATTATAATGGCCCATCGCGTAGACTGGAACGATATGCAAGAGACCGTCGCAGGTCTAACACAAGCACTGCAAACCATGGCACAAGTTGGCGCAGGAGCAAGAGCTGGAGACCTACACCGTAATTTTCGGAGCTTAAATCCTCCGAGATTTTCTGGTTCCTCAAATCCAGATGAAGCTGAAAACTGGATAGACGAGATGAACAGTATCTTTGAAGTTATGCAATGTGCGGATCAAGAAAAGGTTCGCCTTGCTACCTTTCAACTAAACAAAGATGCACGTAAGTGGTGGAAGTCGGTTCCTACACCTCCAGCTGATGCACCACACACATGGGAAGGCTTCCTTACGCTCTTTCGAGCCAAGTACTTTTCTGAGCACGTCAAAGAGCGGAAAGCTATGGAATTTGCTTCTCTTCGCCAGGGCATGATGTCAGTGGTGGAATATGAACTTCAATTTTCCTAGCTGGCGCCTGTTGATTTATTTGCTTCCTTCTTTTTATGGGTTTGTGATGTATGATAAAGATGATAAGCAAAAATCAATGATCTCAATCAACCCAAGGACATGTGAACCATGAACCTAGGCAATCCAAACAAGCTCTAGCATGGGCAATGCTATCTCAACCAAACTAATCTAAGGAAATAAAGAAAAACACACGCCGGAGCGTGGAGCAAAGCAAATAAAACACACCGCGTGGGTGGAACAAGCAAAGGAAATAAGAGATATGAGAGAGAAATCAATGCCCAATACTAAGGAAAGAACGTGATCTCCACCAAAGTAAACACAAGTCAAGGACTTGAAAATACCTTGGAAATAGGTGGATGAAGCACCCGCCCACGGGAGAGAGAAACTAGTGAAATCTGCAGATCAGCCTTGAATGTAACGGTCCAGACCCTATGCATCACAGGAGTGTGACGGTCGCACGATGCACCATTATATGAACCTGACGCGTCTTCTCAAGACCGTCAGAGCACCTGCAGAAGCAGCTTGTGAACTCTTTGAACTCCAAATCTTCCAACCGGCCAGAAGACTTGGGCCTCGTTTGATGAACCTGTAAACCTGCCAAAGAATGTGAAACACAAGAAAACAAACCCAGATCAGCCCTTTAAACAAGCATAGTATCAATTCTTAAGGAAATTAAGACCATTCAAAAGGAAAGGGAAGTACCGGGAAAGTTTTGGTTTTTTAACCCCTCTGGGCGTTTTAAAAGATGGGAAGATGTTTAGATGATGAAAATAGATGAAGAACGTGGAATAAAGAAAAGGGACAATGCTTTGAGAAGAAGGAAGGAAGAACATAAGTGTGACAACGATGGAAACTCAAACACAATGAAACGAATACTCCCTTCACCGTGAAGCAGATGGACTTGAGGAACAGTTCTCCTTGGTTGGATGTGGCTCCAGGATGCGGCAGCACTTCGACGTAAACTCCAGATCTTCCTCCCTTAGGCCATGAAGTTAAGGGTGCTATTTATAGGCCCTCAAACTCTTCGGTCGGGTAGAGGATAACCTAGCAAGAAAAGAGGATAACTCTTAGCAAACTCTCGAAGATAATATCACCAAGAGTCCATAGATCAAACAAAAGGTTCTGAGGATCAGATTTGGAAGAGAAATCACAAGATCAAACTCTTATCTCGACCACGGAGTAGTAGAGAAAAGGCCTGAACTGCCAGGACTCTTTGTTGGATGTAACGGTTGCACGACAGACCGTCACAGGCAAATAACGCGTTAGAGGGATACCGTCACATTCAACCTTATCTCAAAAGAGATAAGATCAACGGAAGCAGATCAAAATAATAGGACTCTTGAATGAAAGTAACGGCCATGGGTGGACGCGTTATAGAAAAGTAACGCCTGCACGACAGACCGTTAGACTTTAATGGATAGGCCAAAGGATAAGGATTAAAACAAAGCCTTTAAGTCGTAGGACTCTTCAAGATATAACAGTCCAGGGACAATGCGTTATATGAACATAACGCCCCAGGTGCAGACCGTTAGACACAATGAGGATTGAAAAATGAGAAGAGAGCTTGCTAAGCTTCATCCAATCAAGAAATCGTGGAGCCATACTCAACCAAGAAGAAGACCCATGAAATAAACTTCAGACTGATGAAGGAGACTCAACAAAGGAATGAATAACTTGGAGCATCACATAGAGTGAACAAGGAGATGACCTGACTTATCGGTCATAAAACGGGTGTCAACAGTGCCGTATGCTCCTCACTTAATAAGCATCGATTTGTTAAAAGCTAATCGGTTTATGGATGGATTAAGGCCCGGCTATATTTAACAACTAGGGACCCAGAATATTCGTACTTATACGGAGATGGTCCAGCAGGCGCATCTATGCGAGAGGACCTTAGAGAAGCTCGAGAAATCAAAAGGAAAGGGAAAGGAGCCGAGCCGAAGATCTGATCGGCATGATAAGAAGAAGAAGTTCAGCATCACGGAACCCTACAAATCCCGTGATAGCAAGAAAAGATCCCAAAACGGGAGTGGTAGTGGCTACCACAAGAACAAGAAAGTCAAGGAAGAGGACAAGTAGGTCGCCACGGCCTGTACCTTCTGTGAGAAGTTCGGTCACTTGGTCGAAGAATGCTGGAAGTGCCGTGGTGCTTGTCTCCGTTGTGGCAGCAAGGAGCACCGTATGCCAGATTGCCCCCTCATGAAGGACTTATCTTCGGGAAGTGGACGTAAACGACAGGCTCGTCTAAATGCCGCTATGAATGATGACGAAGCACTCAGGGATGATGGGCTTATGGAAGGTACTATTCACATTTGTTCCCATCCTACTTTTGTACTATTCGATATTGGTGCTTCTCATTCTTTTATATCTACTTCCTTCGTCAAAATTTTACATATTTCGTCAATTCCTTTACCTTCGGACCTTGCTATTACTACACCTTTAGGTCTCGGAACCAAACTCACAAACTATTATCCTAATATTGAGGTAAGGGTAGAAGGACATAATCTTCCTGCAAATCTCGTATGCCTTGATATGGAGGGCTACGATGCTATCTTAGGCGTAGATTGGCTCGTAGACTATGATGCTTACATCAATTGCCACAACCGGATTATCTCTTTTTGGGAACCTGGTCGTCTAAAGTTTTCCTTCCTTGGTGTCAAATATAGGAAGCATCCTGCCATTATTTCATCTCTACACGCTTGCAAATTAATTTCGCAAGAATGTGTAGCTTTTCTTGCTCCCGTAACTTTCACCGAATCCAAGGAGATTATCTTAGAAAATATCCCAATTGTCAATGAATTTCCGGATGTATTTCCATCAGATCTATCCGGTTTGCCACCCGAAAGGGAAGTAAACTTCTCCATTGAACTCATCCCCGGTGCAGCACCTGTTTCGATAGCTCCCTACAGGATGTCCCCCACAGAACTCAAAGAGTTAAAGAGATAACTTCAGGAGTTACTAGATAAGGGATTTATTCGGCCTAGCACATCCCCTTAGGGTGCGCCAGTTTTATTTGTCAAGAAGAAGGATGGATCTCTCAGGTTATGTATCGATTATCGGTGACTAAATCAGCTTACTATCAAGAATAAGTATCCGTTGCCACGTATCGATAAGCTCTTTGATTAGATTTCGGGAGCAGAGTATTTTTCCAAGATAGACCTCAGGTCGGGTTATCAACTTAAGATGAAGGATGAAGACATACACAAGACAACTTTCCGGAGCCGTTATGGCCACTATGAATTTGTGGTAACGCCGTTTGGGTTAACTAATGCCCCGGCCGCATTTATGCAACTGATGAATAACGTCTTCATGCCTTATCTCAACCAATTTGTAGTCGTATTCATTGATGACATTCTCATACATTCCAAGACTAAGGAAGAACACGAGGAACACTTAAGGATAGCCTTGCAGACACTGAGAGAACATAAACTCTATGCAAAGCTTAGTAAGTGCGAGTTCTGGCTCAAGGAGATCTCTTTCCTTGGCCACATCATTTCAAAGGAAGGTATCGCTGTGGATCCCTCTAAAGTGGAAGCTGTCATAAACTGGAGCTGGCCAACGACCATGTCAGAAGTTAGAAGTTTTCTGGGCCTGGCTGGTTATTATAGACAATTTATTGAGGATTTCTCAAAAATCGATGTTCCTTTGACTAGACTAACAAGAAAAGAAAATCCTTTTATATGGTCGAAGGACTGCAAGAAAAGTTTCCTAACTCTTAAGGATCACCTCACTACTGCACCAATTTTAACACTACCGACGGAGGGTGGTGGATTTGAAGCATATACAGATGTATTTGGTATTGGCCTATGATGCGTTCTTATGCAAAATAGGAAGGTGATTTGTTATTCCTCAAGACAGCTAAAGCGTCACGAAGAGAACTACCTTGTGCATGATCTAGAATTGACTGCGGTCATTTTCACTTTGAAGATTTGGCGACATTACCTTTATGGGGAGATGTTCACTATATTCTCAGATCATAAGAGTCTGAAATATCTTTTCACCCAGAAGGAGTTGAATATGCGACAACGCAAATGGTTGGAGTATCTTAAGGACTTCGACTTTACAATTCAATATCATCCAAGGAAAGCAAATGATGTAGCAGACGCTCTTAGTAGAAGACCGATGGCAACACTAGCAAGCCTCTGAAAAGGTATGACTTGTCTTATCAAAGATTTCTCTCAATTAAATCTTGATATTGACAGGGAAGAAGATGGATGTATAATTACCAATATACGGTCTCAACCTACATTGATTGAGGATATAGTCAAATTGCAAGAAGACGACCCGACATTGATGGAAATCAAGGATAGTATTGATAAGAGACCGCAATTTTCTATCTCACATGATGGAAAACTACTATTTAAAGGTAGGATTTGTGTGCTAAATTAAAGTGATACTAAAAAGTTGATCATGGAAGAGGCACATAAATCAAGGTTTGCTATTCACCTTGATGCTACCAAGATGTATCAAGACTTAAAAAGGAACTTTTGGTGGCCCAATATGAAGAGAGAAGTGGAAGAATTCGTGTCTCGCTGCCTCACTTGTCAACAAGTAAAAACAGAGCATTTAAAACTTGTAGAAAAATTACACCCCTTGAATATTCCCGAGTGAAAGTGAACAAGTATAGGGATGGATTTCATTATGGGTTTACCCAAGACAAGAGGAGGACACGATGATATCTGGGTGATCATAGACCGATTGACTAAATCGGCGCATTTTCTACCGATCAAGAGTCGATGGTCTATGGATGTACTAGCAACCTTATACATGAAGGAAATTGTCAAGCTACATGGTGTCCCTGTCACCATTATTTCTGACTGAGATCCTCGATTTACATCACAATTCTGGAAGGGTCTACAACATTCTTTAGGGACCCGACTGAACTTTAGCACGGCATTCCATCCACAAACAGATGGTCAAACAGAAAGGACCAATCAAGTGGTGGAAGATATGCTCAGGGCTTGTGCTATTGACTTTGGAGGAAGTTGGCATGATCACTTGCCTCTAGTGGAGTTTGCATACAACAATAGCTACCAAGCTAGTATTCAAATGGCACTGTTTGAAACTCTATATAGAAGAAGTTGTCGTTCGCCTATTTGTTGGAATGAAGTAGGAGAAAGATAATTTCTCGGTCCCGACATTATTAGGGATACAATCGAGAAGGTAAAACTTATTAGAGAAAGATTACATATGGCCCAAGATAGATAGAAATCCTGTGCAGACAATCGAAGGCACGACTTGGAGTTTCAAGTAGGAGATCATGTATTTCTTAAGGTTTCTCAAGGTCAAGGTATTCGAAGATTTGGTATTAAGGGCAAGCTTACTCCAAGATTCATTGGTCCTTTTGAAATTCTAGAAAGAGTTGGTGAAGTAGCTTATCGGATTGCTTTACCTCCGTAATTATCTGAAGTTTATGATGTATTTCACGTCTCAATGCTCAAGAAGTATGTACATGATCCTTTCCATGTCATCACTTATGACAATCTGGAGATTAAGAAGGATTTGACATACGAACAAAAACCAGTCAAGGTCATTGATCGGGAGGTACGTCAACTTCAGAACAAGACTATTCCTGTAGTCAAAATCCCGTGGACAAAGTCAGGAGAAACATGGAAAACCAAAGAAGCTATGCATAAAAGATTTTCAGAATTATTTAATTATAAGTACACTCCCCACGATCCATATATTGAATTTGGAGACCAAATTCTCTTAAGTGGGGGAGGGTGTAATGCCCCGAAATATTTTAAGAATTATTTTTGGAATATTTAGGAATTTTTTGAAATTTCCAAAGAATTTATAAAGCACCAAATGAATTAATATTGGGTTAAATAAATCATTATTAAGGCCCAATTATAATAACCAATTAGCCTAGCCTATTTAATTAAAACCCAAAGGACATAAGGACCAAGCCCATGAAGTTTGGCCCACATTCTAGAAGGTCAATTAGCTTATTCATGGAATATAAAAATAAATACTAATTATTTAGATAAATTAATGGATAACCCGAAATTAGAGTTTGAACTAGTTTCAAATTTGGCACCCAGGGTGGGTAGCGGCCTATCGTAGAACTGCTATAGCGACTTTGGCGGACCAATCTTCGACCGCTACATTCTGTCAGTTCCGTGAGTGAAAGATCGAGTGAAAAGATTAGATTTTTAAGACTCTCTCTCTTAGAAATCGAGATGGATGGACTAGTAAACATCTAGAGGACTCTCAGAAGTCGATCTAATGTCTAATAAGGACTATAGAATCGATCTAATCCTCAAACCCTAGGAAAACCCTATAAATAGAACCTAGTTTTAACCTGCGCAACGATAACATTTGGCTCGCGTGGAACTAAGGTAAGGAGATATTATTTCGGGTAAGTTCTTTAGAAGTTTTTATTGTTAATACATAGGACTAACATCTCCTAAAATTTCGTGCTAAGAGATCAAGCACACAAGGAGATAGAAGCATGCAAAGTTGCTAGTTCGACATTAGCGACCCAGGAAACTGTGCAAAAGTCCGGTGAAGATCAAGAAATTAGGGAACCAAATCAAGGTATTTAGCATTAATGCCTTTAGAAATTTTTGTTCCCCTTAGTATCTACTTCTTACCCTCCAAATTTCACGTCATTAGAACAAGTGGATCAAAAGATAACAGGGTGTGAACTTGCTGATTTGTCATTGGAAGGGGTAGAAACTAGGGCTCACTTCTAACATCAAATTCGAAGTTTAAAAGCCTAAGCAAAGGTAGGACATCTCATGCACGACAAAAATATCATGTTAGGATTAAAAGTCCTTATGTTTTGCTCAATTTCATGCTTTATGTGTGGAGAATTTCATGTTTCAATAAGATCTATGCACGTAGTATATCATACATGCATATATCTTAACCCTAATGAACTAAAATTAATTCTTTTATCATGATACATGATTCCCATGCATATAGTTAGCATCATGATAGGGAAATTAATATATGATTTTCAGACATGATGTGAGTTAAAAGCCTTAGAACCTTCTTATTTAAGTTATTGTCTATCATGCTCTAGCGGCTTAGAATTTGACCGCCATCCCCCTGTAGCGGCTCTACGATAAACCGCTAGACACTTTGTAATCTCATTTTTATGAAACCTCTGGCAGACCAGAAATAGACCGTTAAAGTTATTCTGGCGGCCTTACGATAAACCGCCAACTTCGTGTAACGGCTCTAATATTGACCGCCATTGTTCTGTTTCCTGTCAAACCGAGATGGATTTAAGTACAACCTATTTAGCTTATAATTTAGCCTAGTTAACTATGAATTAACCGATTTTAATGTTATTTACTACTCTGAGTTTTTAAGTTCCTGATTTATAACAGTGATTTCATGTTCTTTATGGTTCTTAGGATTATTTTAAGCATATGATAGTTTTGTGCCAAAAACTATATAGTCTTGTATTAAATTATGATTTAAATGCTTACATGAACGAGATTTAACGTTGGTTTCTTACTGTACACATTCTAATCTTATCTCAGAGTCATTTCTATAAGTTCATGGCATGTACTCCGGTATGTTGTCATTAGTTACACTTGTACACTATAGGAACACAATCTTGGACATGATAACCTCTCCTTTGGATATTCCTTCCAATAGACTAGAAAATATTGTTTCAAAGCCTCTGTAATTCTCCGCGAGCCTGGGATTCTCACTAGGACGCCGAGTTGGTTGTACCATTAAAGCCCAATTGTCTAGAATACACTTATAACGATGTTTTTATTTCTAGACCATAGCAGACCAATAATTGACCGCCATAGTCTTCTAGCGGGCCTTGTTTAGACTGTAAAGGAACCTTGACGGATCTACCATTGACCGCTAAAGACTCCAGAGAGCCTGTTTTCAAATATCGAGCAGTCTTGTACATTCTTGGCCACATTATTTATATGCGTGGAAGTAGCTTGATTTATACTTGAAGATGCAGTTCGAGCACTGATTATATTCAAGGGCTCTATGCTAGTCCCCTCGGCTGATTGTCGGAAACATACTATTATAAACCATGGGGTATGATACTACTGGCGTCGCATTGCGCTGGGAGTACTTTATTTATAAATAAGTGAAAATCCACGGTATCACAAAAATCCACGGTAATCACGAAATTATCCACAAAGTGGTATTCTACAGAAATTCACGAAGTACTTGCTACTAAGTGAAGAGTATATTCTTACTTGTTACATGACTTTCTAGTACATTCTTGTTCATTAAAGGCCATTACTACATTCTTGCTTGATTATACTTGATCAATTCATGTTCTCATATCTTAAGCTTGATTATGTCTTGTTACTTTGGTTGATTTACGTGATTTACCGCATTTCGCATGATTTTACCTTATTCTTTAGAGCTAAAATACTAATAACTTTAATATTGCCAACATGTTGATGCGAAGATACCTACTGGACAAGTGTGCTCATTACCTATTTCCAATCTTTTTCAGGAGATGCAAGTAGTTTGGATTCGGATTCGAGTTATTCAAGTGATGGGTCCGAGAGCGAATAAAAGTCGAATAAGATTGAGAGAAGACTTAGGAAGTCGATAAATGTCTAGATCGAGTTCATGTAATTTTTATTTTTATTGAGTCTAGTGGATTAGATGAAATTCATGTACTTGGATCATTATCATAATTATTATGAAATAAAGTTGGAGTTTGATTAAGTTATTGTGCAATTACATCTTATATGTGATTGTTATCGCGCTCTAGTTATATTTATTGCTCGAGACTTATCATGCCGGATGTTCATGTTTCCCGAGATTATCTTCTGCTGTAATAAAAGCTCGGGGCGTGACAAGCGCGCTCTATAGAACACGGTAATAACTTAGGGCGTGTATCAGAGAAACATCGGGAAGTTTGTGGATCCGTTCCTTCCTTGCTCCAAGGCCGGCCAAGGTGCAAGGGCCTCACGTCTTCTTCTTCTTATGCCTGCAAAACAGTGAAAAACACCAAAAGAAAACCCAATAGAATGAGATTAAGTGTAGATTCTATCCCTATTTTCAAATAAAAGCATATAAGAGGAGGGCTTGATCACCTGGGGGTTTTGGTGGTTTTAAACCCCTACGGAAGGGCCAAAAATAGGTTTGGTGTGTGTGTGTATGCGTGTGTTTGAGAAAAGGAGTGATTTTTAAGAAGAATATGCTATGTTATGCGAAGATTAAAGAGGGTTAAAAAGACATAAAGAAGGGGGGGAAATGAAGAACGAGAAGGAATGCCTTAATACTCCCTTGGATGAGAGGAGGGTGAGGGATCATAGATCCTCGATGAAGCACGGCCTCGCCCTCTCTCCTATGGCCGAAATCCCAGAGTTTCATCCCCTGAGATCGATGGCATGGACCCAATTTATAGAAGAAAAATTAACTAGAAACCTTAGGACGGATCTCCCAGAAATTCAAGGATTTGGAGGCCCAAGATTAGGTAATCCTGCTGATTATTGAGGGGGAAAGACTCCTAGAAGGATTAAAAACCTTCCATGATCAAAATGAGCTCCAAAACTTACCCAGATAAGGATCAAAAATTGAAAATAGAGAGTTTTGGTCGGACAGGGTTTCCTACTGAGAATGTGCTCAGGACAAGCACCGCGATTTGAGGAACATGCTCCCACGATATACCGCGATATAGATTGACTGGTCAAAGCCAGAAGGTCAAACTGTCAAAGCTCTTAAGAATGCGCTATAAGAAGTGAGCGCGATAAGGCCACCAAAAAGAATAAGCGCCCTCGTGAGAGGTCACTCAATCAATGTTTAAAGAAATAGCGCCCTTGCAAAAGGTCGCCCAATTAATGTTTAAAGAAATAGTGACCTTGCAAAAGGTCGCTCAATTAATGTTTGAATTGGAATGTACTATTACTATATAGCGCGATAATTAGTAACGTGCCTGTTGATGAACTATCTACCCCCCCCCCCAAACTATGCTAATAACATATAAGCATGAACGTGCATGGAAATATGAATAAAGGGACGATGAAGATATAGGAAACTGACCATGATTGCCGCCAATGGTTAACAATGCCAAAAGGATGGAGAAAGGAGTAGAACGGCACCATGTACCTTGGAAAGATGAAGACTTGATCACGCTTGATATGGGGATACGGGGAACTTCGTGGATTCAACCCCCTCTCCTTCCAACTGGCTAGAGGAAGAGGGCCTCACGTCCAATCATGTTCTCCTGCAAGACAAAGGTCAACACAAAGATAAAAACCCATTAGAACATGTATGTGTAGTATCAATCCCGCAGTGATAAAATAAGGATAGAAATTGAGGGAGAACGCACCAGGGGGAGGTTTTGACCCCTGTGGAAGGGTGTAAAAGATAGGTGTGTCTATTGTGAATAAATAGATTGAAAAATCACGCAGCACAACTGTGGGAATATGCCATGCAATATGGAGAAAAGTGCAGGTTGTAGCAGAAAATAGAGATTTGTGATTATTTTGAGAATTGAAGGATGAATAACTAAGAAAATAAAGAGAGATAGAAAGCCCTTGAACGTGAAAATCGAAGACAATACTTCCCTCTTCAGGTTAGGGTTGAAGTAGAAGGTAGACGACGCAGCATGGCTTCACCCCGAACCGAGAAAGAGCCCCCCGTCCTCACTGCGAACTAGGCAGTTTATATAGAGTGCATGAAATGCTAGTTCAAGCTTAGGAGATAATGACCCACTTTTGGGGATTTAGATTGATAAATCTTGAGATAATATCAAGGGTAAGAGTCCCAAGTCGAAGAAAACCAAGGTGGAGGATTATCTCCCTCGAAAGTGGTGTCAATAAGGAGTCCAAAGAGCTCAGCGTCGAAGAAATCAGAGTTTGGAAACATCCGGCCTCTCAGTTCTAAAGACGGTCTATCGCAAGGCCATTTTTTGATGAAAACGGTCATGGAAGGACCGAAAGGGGATGCCAAACGGTCTAGGGGAGGACCGAAAGGCTCCAAGGGTGAAACGGGGCAATTTTGGACAAGTTTGTGGCCTAACGGTCTAGTGATGACCATTTTTTATGACCTAGCAGTCTTCCTAGGACCGTTAGGCTGATGGAAGAAAAATTTCTCGACAGACTTCGCGTGACTTTAGAAATAAGAGCATATCTCAAAAACGACATAGAACTAGTAAAAGTGGAAAAAGAAGAAATTGTAGATAACCAAAAAATGAATAACTTACATGAAGAGAGCAAGATGAGAAAACGAGTGGAAGAGAGAGAAAATGGGGTAGGAACAGAGAGAAAGAATGCTGGGACGCAGGTGAATAGCATAGCACACCGGAAAAATGTGAATAACCTGAAATCGGTGGAGAACTGGCTAATGGCGTAGAAGAAAGAATTGTATGGTTTTAAAAATTGAACAACTTTGTTGAAGGGAACTTAGTGAATAGAGGAACAAAATGGGATGAAAAAGGGCCGTTTTCAGGACTGCGTAGCGAAAGAAGCCGAATGCTTGATGGAAGTCGACCTAAATGGGCCGCAAGTCAACTTAGAAGGCCGGAAGTTGATAAAATAATCCCCAAGACTCTAAGAAATCATGATCTCCAAGGCTCAAAGTGATGGGAATCAACACCGGACACTAACTTTTTAGTTTGCATTTGTATTTTTATTTATATTTATATCCTTAAGAAAGTAGGTTTGCAATTGTAAGGCTTTATAAGCCAATTTATTATTCCTTAAGGATCTTTGGGTTTTTGTGTAAAAGTCCAGTAGGACCAGCAAGGGGCCCCCATATCCTTCCTCATTGGTTCAAGTGACATCTTGGGGTCTATGTGGGGCTGGTCAAATGTCCAAGGTGGGCTTCTAGATGGCTTGACCATTCAAGGGGACAATTGGCTTAAAATGTCCAAGATTCCAACCTTGAAAGTCAAGGGGGCGCCCCCTATTTAAGAGATTTTTTATTTTTTTAAAAAACACATGGGAGAATAATATGTTCTATCCATTGAATACCCCTCCCTAATGCTAGATCTGAGATTAGTTAGGGTCATTTTGTATTTCATATATATACCATGTATTTCTCATTTTATTAGAATTAATGAGAAGAATTTTCAGAAAATGCTTGAAGCATGAAGGGTGCGCCCTCTTCCTCTCTCCTCTCTCCCCCTTGCAGATGGATTTCTGCCTTCTTCTGAGGTGCGAAGCCTCCCTTCCAACCTCTTTCCTGAGTGTGAAGCTCAATGCCGCCGCCGCCGCCACCATCGTGCCGCCATCGCGCCGCCACCGCCATCGCCGGAGTTCTATCCAAATCAGGACAAAGCCCCCTTGTTCGAACTTTAGCACCCAATCCATGGATCTGCTGAAGCCCAAATTTTGAGGGTAGGTTCCCCATGCAAATACCCTCCCCCAAAAAATTTTCCCTATTTTCCAGCCTTCGTTTTCTATATTTTTCATTTCGTGTTCCCCAGCCTTCCAGATCTGCCTGTGTTCTATTCTGTGTCACAGCAACTCTGTGTTTCCATAGTTCGACCACCTTTCCCTTGTGTGTTTGAGTTGCCAATTTAATTGGGAGTTCTGTCTACCTAAACCTTCTTCCACGAATATTTCTGAGATTTTTAGATCTCGTTTACATTTTCTAAAAATCACTTTCAAATCCCAAATCCGTTATGTCCCTGCTGTCTAGATCCGACCACCCAGTGTTATAAATTTCGTTTCCCTTATCAAACTACCTCTAGAAAACCCAAAAAAATATTCCTGTCTTTCTTACTTCCCCCTCTCCAACTTTCATGAAGAGCCCAACTTCCAGATCCAAAGTTTGAGCCACGGTCAACCCACGTTATCAGGAAAATCCATTTCTGTCCAGAGTTTCCTGAGTCTGTCAACCAGCGTGTTCAAAAATCCACCACGAAAAATCCATTACTATAAAAATTCCTGCCACAACCCTTGGTCGAAGTACTTTGAAAGAGCTTTCCAACGGTGCCAATCTCGCGTCGATCCGATGTCGGGATTGATCGCAGCAGCGATTCTCACCGGGTCGCGCGCTGTAAAAATAGAAGTTCAGATCCGGGGACAGCAAGCTCTACCTTGACGATCGGAGCCGCCTCGCCTTCCACAAGGCGATCCGGGGCGTCCGTCTCCTAGGGACCGCCCCTCCAGTGGTACTCAACACAGTGGGACCTACCCCGCCCAGTTCGGTGGTCCAAGCAGTACGTGGGCCCCACAACCCGCAGCACGCGTCATTCGGATGACACCGACGGAGCTGTCCAAGTTGCTGCCCGTCAACCCAAGATCGGTCCTCCCGGGCCCACATTGTAGCCCTTTACCTCCCTGCGTGGAGTGGGCAGTAATTTCATTGCTGTAATTATTGTAATATTTTTTACTAGGAGTTACCGTACTCGGTCGGGGTCGTCTTCCACATGCCCAGAGTGTGGAGGTAAATTCGCCACTCTCTTATCGCATTTGCTTATCGTGTATATTTTTGAATGCCGCTGCGAGTGATAGGATTATTAGCCCGATATATTGTTATCACCGCTGCGAGAGAGTGAGTGTGACCCGTCCCGTGACTCGTCCCGAGCACGGAAGAGCCGACTACTTGACTCATTGTCGGTTTCTCAACCACGCACGGTCCTAGTTTATATATTCTGTGGAAAACTCATAAGTTTTATTTGTATCAATGTGTTTCAAACTGAGTTAATTATGTCAAAACAAACCTTAAAATGCATGAAACAATCATTCACTTAAATCCATTGTCACTTTGATCAATTTCTCTGGGATAACAATTCAATTTTGTAGGACCGGGCCATTCCGGTCGACCAACACCCTAGGGCCGGTCGACCAGATTTTCCAGAAACGAAGAACTTCAAGATTTACAGGTTTCGGTCGACCAGTGGGCAGTGGCCGATCGACTGGATTTCTCAGAAATGAAAAACTTCAATATTTACAGGTTTCGGTCGACCGCCCCCATTTTTCTGGTCGACCGAAATTCCCGAGGCAGCCATTTTTGACTTTCTGGTTTAAGCTCAAGAAGAGGGTGTTTCCCCCATTTGTTTAAGTCCATTGGTCTCAGTCAAAGAGTGATTTGTGGATCTGGTCTGGGGACTTGTCTCCTGACCTTCCAAGATCTATAAAAGATCTCATTTGGGTCATAAACCCTAAGGCTTATCAAAGAGGAACAAGGGGAGGCTATCAAGGAAGAGGGTGCTGGTACTGTTCACGTGAACAGTGATTCGTGAGAAACTCTTCATCCAGGAGTTGAAGCTTTCAAGTACAAATCTGCATCCAAATCAAGTGGAGATCAAGCCAAGAGCAAGCTTCATTCCATACCATCTTCATCCACTAAGTGGGGGCCTGATTTGTGTCTTCACTTCTTGTCTTTCTTTCTTTCATTCGTGTTTGGGTTGATTCATGTTTCCCTTGTAATATTCAAGCACTTGTGTGTGTGGATCTAGACAGATCCATGTGTGTGTGTTCTTCATTATTCTTCACTATTCTTGTGTGTCCGTGCTCTTGCACTTTCGTGGGAGTTCTATACTTTTCACGTGTGTATGTGTGTTTTGTGTTCATCTTATAATTCCCTACAAGATAGTGTGTGAATCCTCACCGTGTGTGAGAGGTGGACGTAGGTTGCCGTTGTTGCATCCCAACCACCTAAAAATCGATGTATTTTGAGTGGTTTGATCCATATCTTCTACCTCCATTCTCTCTAGTTCTTTTGCATATTGTATTATCCTTTAGTTCAGTATTCAGATCTAGATTCATTAACCTTCTTACGGATGATCTCTGGTATATCGAAAGGTAATTTCTGATTGACAAGGTTTGTCCTGTCAGGAAGAAAATACCTTGTGTGAGAGAATCCTCGGATTCCCAGACTCCGCCTAGTACCAAAGAACTACTGTAGGGGTTAAGTTATCCAGATTCTCTTTGTATTCTGTTATATCTCTTCCCGTTGATTGCTTGCTCTTTAGACGTGTTTTTATCTAGTATAAGTTCTGTAAATTTTTTGATACCCAATTCACCCCCCCCCCCTCTTGGGTGCCATTTAATCACGGGACTTCATCTCCAACACTATAAATAGACCACCATAAGTGGTCGTTCACACACATAAGCAAACACACTCTTTATCACGATTCTGCATTGTTCCTTCTCTTACATTCTTCTTCTTTTTCATGTCGGGAGACAGGAGAACTCTTAGTTCCAACGACTACATACTTTAACCCAACATAGTATGTTTCTAAGTTCTTTCATTTTTATTGTTTAATTGGTGCATGTGTTTTAATTTTCTGCAACAGTTCCCAGCAACTCCTCCCTCCCTCTCTACCCTTTTATGTGACTTTCTAGGTGTGCTCTGACGAGGATCCGATGATGGCGGTGAAGATCCGACGTTGGCGATGATGTTCTAGCCAAAAGGGATGTTGCCAACTGTAGTGTTGGATTGTCGAGGGTGGGGCGGGGCGTCGAGGTGGGAGGTGTCGGGGTGGGAGAAGAAACCACTGCAGGGGTGGGATTGCGCTGGGATGGAGAAAGAAAGGTATGTCATGTGGGGTGGGAGATGACCGAGTCAGCCTAAGTCACATGCGACTCGATCGTACAGTATTAGATCAGAGCGATCCCGATCTCGTATGGATCACGGAGTCTAACCTTGACGGAGTGATGGATGGTGATTAATCGAGGAATCAGAAAAAAACATAGACTCATAATTAAACCACCCCATGGTAACTTAGCCCCTATGAATGACAAAGTTGTTTCATTTCGTAGATGCCAGACCACCCCAGAGTGCTCTCTCTCTCTATGTATGTATCTATGTCTTGTATCTCTCTCTCGTCTTCGTGTATCTTACCCTTAACTTGTGTGTTTCATCATAAAATATAACAAAAATTTGTAATTATTTTATTTTACAAGTTTTTGATTATTTGTTAAATGATAAAACAGTGTAAATGGGATTCTGATTAATCCACGTGCCACTAAAATTCCTGATTTTAGTTTGTAGTGTATACTCGTGAGAAACTAAAACTGCATATGGATAAGATGGCCTGGAGTTACAGTTAGCCAACAAAAACATTATGTTTTTTGTTTAATTTACAGTCCTCTAAACAAAATGCATTTCAATTTTAAAATAAAAAATTAAACTACTTCTAAAACTGATGACTCTAAAACCACAGAGTTGCATCATTTTGCAATGAAACAAACAACATTTCAGGGCATGCATATTGTGATGTGCTCTCTCTCTCTCTCTCTCTCTCTCTCTCTCTCTCTCTCTCTCTATATATATATATATATATATATATATATATATATATATAGTGCTTTAGTTCTTCCACTCCTATGTGAATGTGTTTTTTAGGGTTTCTTACATATATACTCCTATAAATTTTCTTATTGTCAAATATATCTCTCATTTAGACTTATTATCATGTATACCCTCCAAATATCCCGAATGTGTGCGGTTATGCCCTCGCTGTAACTACCGTATGTTTAACCCAAGTTAAATGTAGATTAAAGAGTAAAATACCTAACCTACCCTTGATTAAAAAAAAATAAAATTATATATATATATATCTAAATTTTTTTATTGTCAAATATATCCCTCATTTAGATATATTATCATAAATACTCTCAAAATAGATGTGAATGTTACATTTATGTCCCCGTGGTTTACTACTGTCAACAGGAGGTGAATATTCTGTGAATATACCATCTAACATCGTTAGAGTATGTGAAATATCGAAAATATCCTCATTGAGAAGGAAGAGAGAGATAGAGAGAGAACCCTCCCCTCCCCCCTCCCCCCTCCCACCTCCAACCAATCCCCCTCTCCCTACTACTTCGGTGAGGCCCCCCCTCCAACGTCGGCAAGCCCCCCTCCACCTTCTACTCTGCCTCCTTCCCACAGCCAGTGAGCCTCTCCTCCACTACTTGCCAGGCTCCCCTCCACCTCCTGCTCCTCCCTCCCACCGCCGACGAGGCCCCCCTCCTTGCTACTCCCCCTCCTTCCACCCCCCACTCCTGCCAAGGCCCCCCTCCACCTCCTACTCTGCCCCCCTCTCCCACTGTCGGCGAGTCCCCTCTCTCCCTCCTACTCCTCCCGCTAATTAGGGTTTCTACCGGGAAAGAGAGAGAGAGAGAGGATAACCATGATTTTTTTTAATTTTGTTAACTAGGGATAGGTTAGGTATTTTACTCTTTAATCCACATATAACTCAGGTTAAATAGACGGAAGTTACGACAACGGCATAATCGCAACCATTCGAGATATTTGGAGAGTATTTACGATAATATGCCTAAATTAGGGGTATATTTGATAATAAGAAACTTTGGATGGATATATATGCAAAAACATCCTTAAGGAGATTTTGGGTATTTCATATACCCCAACCATGCATATTCCATGAAATATTCGCCTCCCGTCGAAAATAATAAATCACATGGACATAACTATAACATTTACGTCTATTTGGAATGTATTCATGATAATGTCTAAATAAGAAGTATATTTGATAATAAAAAATTTAGAAGGGTATATATGTAAAAAACTTTTTCTAAACATCGCAAGGAAGACACTTCAGGCTGTCCAGCATCCAGTTGTGGCAGCGCACCATGGGGTTCATGGATGGCTTGGTCTTCGAGTGCGAGGTGGAGGTGAGGAACCTCTTGAAGGATCTAGACGAGGTGAGTAACCGTGGGATGGGATTTGGGACTCCGGGAAGATGGGTTCGTTTCTATTGCGATTGATCCTCTAATGGGTGATAACCCATCCTATATATAGGGTGCTTAAGTCCCATCTCCCCTCCGTCCCTCCCCCAGTTGCACCCCTCCCTTTCCCTTAATCAGCGGTGGGCAATGTCAAGGTTAGGCACCGAATGGACTGAAAGTCCATTCGGCGCCGCTTTTGTTGCTCATTTGCTAACATCTCCCACTTGGCCAACAAACTATTATATCATCACTATCCGTGAGTGGTATAATATTTCTGTCGAAACACTCCCACTATCCGTGAATAGCTTTCGACATACTCTTACTATCCGTGACTAGTATTTTCACCCACCATCTCTATTCATAAGTGTTATACTCTCATTATCCATTAGCAGTATTTCTGATACACTCCCACTATTCGTCATAGATATCATTCTTCTCATTGTCTCACTATTTGTTAGTACTGTTCCGATACACTCCCACTATCCGTCAGAGGTATCATTATTTTCATTATCCATGAAAATATTTCTTTCTGGCTTATATATTCCGAAGCCCCATTAAGCCAACATGCTTAATGAAATTCTCTGCTGAGATACTTTTCGTCAATGGATCGGCAATCATATCACCTGTGAGAATATAAGTCACTGTTATTGTCTCTTTCTGTATAATATCTCGAATATAGTGATATTGTACTTCAATATGCTTTCCTCTTGAACTGTTTGCTCCACTGTTAATCAGGCTAATAGCTGCTTGATTATCACAATACATCTCAATTGGTCCATCTACCAAGTTGAGATTCAAATCGTTCAAGAATCTCTTGATCCAAACTGCATGAGTAGCAGATGTACTACATGCAACGTACTCAGCTTCTTATGTGTATCGAGTAACACACCCGTGTTTCTTGCTTCCCCAAGAAACAACAGCATCACCAAAGATGAACAAATGTCCCAACGTGGACTTTTCGTCATCTTTATCTCCTCCAAAGTAAGCATCACCAAAGTGTATCAACTTGATAAACAAGACTGTGGTGTAAAGTTCCTCTCAGATATTTCAAAATCCTTTTAACAGCTTCCCAATGTGCTGGACCATGATTACTTTGGTATCTACTTACCAAACTGATTGGGTATGCCAAGTCTGATCTTGTACACATCATTGCATGCATCAAGCTTCCAACTGCTTATGCATATGCCACCTTGAGCGGCTCTTGTCCCTCTCCAGGGCATTGACCCTTACATAACCGTTTCTGATAGACTAACGGTGTAGGTGCCAAATTATTATTCTGTATTCCGAATCACTTGAGTACAGACCTCAAATATTTTTCTTAGTTTATACTCAACATTCTAGACTTTCTATCCCTTAGGATTTGTACACTAAGAGCATAGGATGCCTCACCCATGTCCTTCATCTCAAACTTTACACTAAGTTCAAATTTGACTTTATTCAACATTTCTATGTCATTAATGGCGACTAAAATATCATCCACATACAGGGATAACATGATATATTTACTCCCACTTTTATGACATACACACAATTGTCCAACTTGTTTGAAACAAATTCTAATTGGACAACTACTTCGTGGAATTTGAGATACCATTATCTAGAAGATTGTTTTAAACCATATATTGATTTTTTTAACTTACATACCCTTTCCTCTTGGCCTTCCACCTGAAATCCCTCAGGTTATTGCATATATATATCTTCCTCCAACTCTCCGTTAAGGAATGCTATTTTTATATCCATCTGGTGCAGCTCCAGATCAAAATATACAACAATTGCCAAGATCATTCTTATGAATGCAAACTTAGCCACTAGAGAATAGATTTCTTGAAAATATATACCTGGTTTCTGTGTAAACCCCTTGGCAACTAATCGGGCATTATATTTATCAATAGATCCATCAGCTTGAAGCTTTTTCTTGAATACACATTTGCATCCTATAGCTTTTTGATTCTTTAGTAGATCACATAATTCTCATACATCGTTCCTTTTCATGGAATCAATTTCTTCATTCATAGCGTCTTGCCATAATTCTATATCATGCGATTTCATCGCATCTATATAATTCACGGGATCTACGTAATTTTCATCTTCCATGTCTATCATCAGATATGAAGGCTCACAGGAATATAAATGATAATCATCCATCCATGTCGGTGGAGTTCTCAATCTTTTGTTGCCTATTGCGGGTTGATTAAGCTGCACTTTATTCAAAGATACCGGTTCATTTTTCATGTTTTGATGTTCTTCCTTAATTTCTGGATCATTTCTAGGGATATCATTGTAATAGTCATCATCTATTACAACCAGAGGTTCATGAGATTCCTCTTCCTCTAGATTTTCTAGAAATGTCGCATCCATATATTCAACGATCCCTTTTTCTTTATGGAAAAATCTGTAACCAGATGATTTCTCATAATACCCTATGAATTTACATTTCAATGTCTTTAAGTCCAACTTATCTCTAAGTTGACTCGGAATGAGAACGTGGGCAATTGTTCCCCACTTCTTGAGATGACTCAAATCGGGTTTCCTCCCATTCCATAATTCATAAGGTGTACTTTCTACGGATTTTGTGAGAATTCTATTTAAGATATGATTTGCCGTAAGTAATGTCTCTCCCCACAAATTCTTAGGGAGACCCGAATGTGATAGCATACATCTAGCAACGTTCATTAAAGTTCTATTCTTTCTTTCTGTCACATCATTTTGTTGTGTTATATAAGGCATTGTCACATATCTTTTAATTCTGTGTTCTTGACAATATAACTCAAATTCCTTTGAGTTATATTCTCCACCTCTATCCATTCTTAACACCTTAATATTTCTTCCATGTTACCTTTCCACTTCCATTCTATATTTTCGGAAGTAATCAAATACCTCTGATTTTGTAGAAATCAGATAGACATAGACAAATCTGGAATAATCATTTATGAAGGTTATGAAGTATTCCTTGTTGTTATATGTCTTTATACTTAAGGGGCCACAAATGTCCGAGTGGACCAACCCTAATAATTCATTTGATCTATGTCCTACTGCGAAGGGTTTCTTAGTTATTTTTCCTACTAAGCAATATTCGCAAGGTGTTAATTCCACCTTTGACAAATCCGGCAGTAGACCCATCTTTATCATTGGTTTCCTTTTAGATTTTTCGGAATGCCCCAATTTAAAATATCATAGATCACATTATGATAAAGAACACAAGGAATACTTAGAAACTTCAATATTATTATTCTCGGTGTCAATTATAGGGATGCAGAATAAATCATGCTCGGGGACAAACCTCCCAATGGCAAGTACTTTCATATCTTTCCCTATTGACACTCGGTTATTGTAGTATCGAACTTCCAGGCCATTTTTCATCAAGGCCGGTACCAAGATTAGATTTCATCGGATTCCAGGTGCATAAAACACATCCTTAAGGACTATGATGTTGTCCCCAAGAGCCAGCTTATATGTACCAACACCTTCTACATCCAGATAGGTATTGTTACCCATGTATATTCTCTGTTCTCCTGTCTTGAGCGTGTTTAGCGTCACCAGCCCTTCTTTATCTTTGCAATGTAACGAGTGGCTCCAGAATCAACCCACCATTCATTTGAGTCGGCCATCGCGGTATTGCATTCTGTGATCCTGATGAATTCTCTTTTTCTGACTCTTCTATTTTCTGGGTGTTTGTTTCCACCCTCATTTTCGTACTTTTGGGGACAATCTGCCATAAAGTGACCAAACTTCCCACATGTGTAGCAAGCACCATGAGGGACTTTCTTTCCTTAGCCTTAGAACTTGTTGCCCTTAAACTTGGGCCTTTGTGTTCCGAGTGGACGATTCTAGCCTGTGGATTTTCGGTGTACAGCATTGGCCTCCTGCAGGTTCACTTCTAGCTCTTTTTTCCTGGCCATTATATCTTGCTCAATTACTAACCGAGCTGGCAAGTCCACGACACTTATAATGGAACCACTCATTCTTAAGGTTGTGGCAGCCATATCTAGTGATGCTGAAAAACTATTTAATATAGTCGCCACCTGCATCTTCTTTGGAATTTTGGTTCTAGAAATCGATAGCTCCTTAGCCATGACAATCATTTTATTCACATGCTCGACTACGCTATCACCTTACTGCATCTTACATGTGTTGTAACGATGTAATAAGAGTTGAGTATTCACCTCGGTTTTGATGTCATACTTCTCTTTAATGGCTTTCCACAGTTCATTGGAGGTTTTATAAGTTTCGAAAAACTTTATCAAATTGTCCTCCATGAACATGAGCATTAGGCTCTTAGCCCTTTTGTCATCTATTAACTATTGCTCCCGTTTTTTTTTCACTTCTGTGGATGTTTCATTAACTTTCGAAGCATTGGTCTCAACGACATGTTCTATGTTGTCATGGATAAGGGCATATCGAATTTTTCAGTGCCACATGTCATAATTGGTTCCATTAAGTTTGTCCAGTTTTGTCAACTCCGAAGCAATGAGCTTACTGGCCATTTGGATTAAAATGAATCTGAAAATTGAACATCTTAATTTAATAAGCCTAAACATGATGGTAAAAAATAATCTAGAGTTTATGTTGATTAATTATGTCATTTCTGTTGGATTAGGTGGAATGTCAAACTAGAGGGGAGGGGTGAATAGGTTGACCCTTTAAAAAATTCTACGCACGATCACACACGAATTATGGTGCAGAATGATAGAGATAAAATCAATGACTAAACAGCAATGAGAATCGTGCCTAATCAAACATCTAACGAAGGGAGCATAATAAGAGAAATCAAACCACTCAGTGTACGCAGATTTTTATGGTGGTTCGGTCTCCCTGTGGAGGCCTACGTCCACCCCTCACTTAACCAGTGAGGATCCCTGCTGAGCTTTACAGCTTAGCTACACCGAGGAAAAAGCTTCCTCACGTACCCCGCTGAGCATTACAGCTTGGCTTAACCAGAGAAACAAATTCTCTATCCCGCTGACAAACAGCTTGTAGGCAACACGCCCAATTTCCCTTGATCCAAGCACAGTCTGCTGGATCAACCCCCTCCCTCTACTCAAACCAGTATGAGGGAGAAACAGTATAATAGAGTCCAGAATGGAAAGACAAATAACAAAACGAAATCACTTAGTAAAAGAAAGAATAAAGTCAGATCTATGAAGCAGCCTAAGCTCGGCCTTGAATCCAGAAATCTGGAGGAAGAAGCTTCAATGATCGTCTGGTCTTCTTCTTCCAAAATGTAGACGAGCTTCACAAGGAACGCTGCTTCTAGATCTCCCATCTGTCTTCAGCAGATCGACATCAGGAGGAAGATCAACTCGCTGTTTTTCTCGTGGTTCTTTTCCTCAGCTCCCGTCTTCAGAACCCTTCGAAAAACTCCTACTCCTTCTGCAATTTCGCAAGCGTTCCCGCGCTCATTTCCAGATCCATGCATATATGCATCTAGTGGGCCCCAACCAGATTTTCTGGTTAGCCCTGTGACTGCACGTGTAGAGCCTTCTGGAGTCGAGAGGGAAAAAAGCATATCGCAATCACTTTTGGGCTGATGTGGCCTTTGACGTCACTTGTGACTGGGGTCCACCCAACTGATCTCGGAAGTTCCCGTAGGCGTCAACCCATTGAGTCCACAGGGTTGACGCAGCCTTGAGATCTATCATCTGTCTTGATAGTAAAGCAGGATGCGTTGACGCATGGGTTTGCTACGTCAACCCACTTACCTGTCCCTGAGCTGAAATCACAACACTCTGACTTGCTGCGTCGACGCTGTCATGCAATAGCGTTAACGCACTAAGGCATTCCAGTAAGCCATTAGCTCTGCCTCTTTAACTGCTGCGTCGACGCTGCTCTATTGTGACGTTGACGCAGTGGAATAACCTGTGAAGGTCTCTGCTTTAGAATATGATGAGTTGACGCTGCTTGCATCGTGGAGTTAACGCTGTGAGAGATATCAGTGAAGGCTTCTTCAACTGATGCGTGGACGCTTTAAGCTCCCAACGTCGACTATGTTCCTTTCTTGCAATAAGAATGAAATCAAGTGGAATCATTACTAAATCAAGAATTAATTCAACATCTTGGGTTGAATACTACATTCACATTTCATGGTTGTCATTATCAAAATCAGGGGCACAACAATCTCCCCCTTTTTGATGATGGCAACTATGATGTGAATGCCATTGCATCTAAACAAGCATGTATTTATTCAGATTAAACAAGAAGGTTCTGATCAACATGAATTCAACTCAATGACTGAAACATACATCAATTTTGCCATTCATTTAAGTCCATGGATTTACATATATCAACAGGAAATTTTTAGTCAATCAACATATATGATGTAGATGCAATGCAGCCCTAGTCTAGACTCTAACTTGAGCTTGAGCTCTCATGTCTCTCCCCCTTTGACATCATCAGGAAGGGGAGTAGATGAGGAAGAGTGAAGAACAGTTGCAGACACAACATCCAGCTAATGCTGAAGCTGAGCAATCGATTCTGCCATAGTGTCCATCCTGTCAGAGAGCAGCTGATCTCTATCCACCATATGCTTGTGATATTCTTTGACTTTGGTAGACATACCATCAAACCAGTTATGTAGAATTTCAAACAGATAGTCCACCTGGGCTTTCTGCTGAGTACCAAATTCAGGTGCAGAGGAGGATGCTTCAGTTGGTGGAGGACAGTATACATCACGCTGATCTTCAATGGTGGGTGGGAAATTTTCTTTCAGAATGTGCAGCACATCCACCACTTCATCACCGACCAAGGTGGTTCTTTCAAACAATCTAGTGATGTCCTGACCAAAAGAGGTAATCTTGTCAAACAAGGCTTGAACTTGTGCACTGAATTCATTATTCTTGTCAATCAGGGTGGAATATTTCAAGTTCAGCTTAGACTGATTTTCTCTGACATCATAGTTGTACGTCTGTACACTTTGTATCCTGTGCAAACATTGTTGATTCATGTTCTGTAAATTGCGCAAGACTGTGCCAGCTTTCTGACATGCTTGAAGAAGGGATTCCATAAATTCATGAAGCTTCTTGTCGGACTTGTATTTGTCATGAGTAAATTTCTCCCATCTGCTGTCTATCTTCTGCTCAAGGTGTGACAGCCTCAAATCCACTGTGGAACTTAGGTGCATTATTGAGGAGTCAATACTCTTGAATTTCATTTCCAGAAAATGAATGAATGTGGGATGGATGTTCAAAAAATTAGTCTGAAAGTTGTCTGGAATCTCCTCAGAAGTAGATCCATGTCCCCTTGGTGGTGAGGGTGCTGGAAGAGGACCTTGGACTATGACAATCTCTCTTGAAGCAACAGGAGCCACAGGTGTATCATCCTGTACATTATAGTTATCTGGAAAAGTGCTGAAGTCTTGGTCATCCATTCTGGCTGAACTAGCTTCAGGTATATCTGCCCGAGCTTCTGTTCTGTCCATTCTGGCTGAAATGTGTATCCTTTTCAGCATACAGTAGAGTAAAAATCTTTGCATCTCAGTGACCCGTTTCCTACCACTACTCTGAGGTGTGATCATGGATGTGCACATATGGTGGAGTAGTCTATTTAAAGGAGGGAACTGATTTGCTTTAAGAGTTGATAAGTGTGTTTCCCTTATGGCTGTAGGATCACTAGGCTTTTCAGTCAGGAGAGCAAAGGCTTCATGTTCATCAAACTCAAAGCTATGTAGCTGAACCCCATTCATGGGAATTTTCCAAGCTCTGGCAAACAATTTATTTGTTAATTCGAAACTAACATTCCTGACAGTTGATGAAAGTTTCGGAATATGAGGTTCATACTTCAAATTGTGATAAAATTCTCGGACCAGGGTAAGGTAATAGACCTTATGAGTTGTAACAAAAGACCACCAGCCCTGATAATCCAAGGTAGGAAATAGTTGCGGAAAAACTTCAAGCAATTCATGGTCGCTAGCAACAATATACCGTGAAATAAGAACTTTCAGAGGTTCTTCCACGTTGACGGTAAGAGAGGGATCACAAGACCTTGCATGAGAGTTTTCTGCACCTTTCTTTCCCGTCGCAGCACCTGAAGATGGAACCAACTCTTCTGTCCTGACATTAGATACATTTCTCTTTTTGGTTGGCGGGCTGGAATGAAGACTGCGTTTTCGAAGAGGTAACGCTATCTCTTTGCCTTTCCGTTTCCTTGGAGCTGAAGGAGACAGTTGCTCTGTTGAGGGATCTGCCACACCCTTGTCTTTGCCCTTTTTCCTTGCTGCCTTTGTCTTTGCCGGCGGGCTTTTCTCTTTTCCTTGTTGTGGTGGTGGAGCTAACACAGACGGTGTTTCCTTCATCGTATATTTGGTGCGAGGCTCAATCCTACCCGTAGCAAAGATGGGATCTCTCTTTTGTAGACCCTTCTTGGTCTTCTGTTGTTCCGGAGGTGCCATGGCAGCAAGAGACAAATGGGAACTGGAAGGGTGAAGATTGAGAGAAAGAACAGAAGAGGCAGGGTGGAAACCCACTAGGTTTTTTTTTTTTTTTTGGAAGAGCCGGAGGCGACTACAGCGTTGACGCTGCGGGGTTTTATATAAGAGGACCATTCACTTTTCGAGTCAAAAAGGGTACACCGGTTCACTGTGCTGAATCGGAATAGGATGTAAGTGAAGTAAGTAGATGAGTGCGTTGACACTGTAAGGCACTGCGTCGACACCACCAAAGTAAACTAGTGTAAAGTGGACAGTAGATAGTGAAGTCCCACAGTATTTAGGCATTCTTAAAACAAAGAAGTTGTGAAAAGATGAAATGACATTCAGGGATTTTTAATCGATAACATTCAAGTTCCCCTATAAGATATTATGATGAGAGATTATGAGGGCCCTAAATCCATATAACGATGTGGAGTAAGATAATCTTAAGACTTTGAGAAAAATCCTTGAATAAGAAGAGCATGATTATGGAATGAGGATTGAACAATTTTCACACATGGAACTTTCTCAAATCATATTCCTAGAATGTTCAATTTCAAGATACCCTTATGGTTGGGAATTTAACATGAATTGAGGATAAACTCAAAAGGATTTTATTTGTGAGCTTCAGGTCAACCCCATATGAACATTGATAATTTTTATTGTTCAACAGTTGTAGTCAATTATAGCTAGCCTTTTGACATAGGTGCACATGTTTATCAGACACCAGAGTCCCCGGCTACTTAGCATAGCTTACTATTCTGCATACCTGAAACAGAGTTGGCAACTCACATCATGACATGCCTTGTAGCACTTCATTAGTGCATGAAGGTAGTTTCTCAGTGGAAAGTAACCATTGCTCTGCACTGAATTATTTTTCTTTTAAAATAGAGGTAACAGCCCACATCATGACATGCTCATTTGCATTTCATTGGTGCATAGAGACATTTTCTCAGTGAAGGCTTGCCATTGCTCTATAATTTATGATATGAATCATTGTATATATAGGGTATTTTTCTTAAGCTTTTATTAACCCTGAATTGAGTTTAAGAACAATAAGGATGTTAAATTCATTTTGCACAAAGGTCTCTTTACTATTGCTCATAATAGTTCAAGAAATGAGGAGTTCTCAGTTTTATTAAATGGTTCTGAACCTATTCCATACGCACAGCACTTTAGCGTTCACGAATTTTTATCGTTCAAAGAACAAAAGATTTGTAAAACTCCAATCATTAATGTAGCGTAGAGACATTCAATAATCATCATCACATCTTATAAGGGAATTCTCATTTTAGCTCCCCCTGAATCTATGGCATCAATTCACATTTCAGATCTCAAGAAACTTCCTTCATACTTATGATTGAGTGGTTCTTCACTGCAAGTGGAAACACTGAATGTGGGAGCAACAGGTTTGACGAGAAGTTGAGAAGAAATGTGGAAGCAACAGTGTATAGACTTGAAGGGTGATATCGAGTGTATAGAGTTGAAGCTTTGGAAACGAGTGTATAGACTTCAGAAGATGAAGCATGCATAGCCCAACTAAGTACAGACTTTGCCAACGTGAGACACTGTACAGACTTTGATGCACAAGTAATGTATAGACTTCAAGATGCCAACAGACAATGACTGTGCAGACTTGTTTTGAACCATGCACATTGTAGAGACTCGCAATGCAAAAGCTGATGTATAGACTTGGTTGTGATGTGCATACGATGTGCAGACTTGTAAAACAATGCAACGGATTGTACAGACTTAGAGTGAAGACAATGCAGTGTATAGACATTGATGAACATATGCATTGTATGGACTTAACGATCCAATCGATGTATAGACTTAGAAACAACAATAAAGCAAGTGTGTACAATGTGAGAGAGTGTATAGACTTGTACAGTGCTGCCAATGCATAGACTTGCTATGGATGTATGGACTTTGAAGATGCAAGCGATGTACAGACTTGGGGAATGTCTAGACTCTGAAGAAATGAGGCGATGTGCAGACTTTGAGGTTCAACAATGGATGTATAGACTTGGAGGCCCAGCGCCACTATAGAGAAGGATATGTGAGATCCAAACTTCAGAGCTGTAGTACCCTTCTGAATACATCCAATCAATTCCAGCAATTATTTTCAGAAAATTTCTGTCAGTGCGTTGACTCAACCTGATGACTACGTTCACTCACTCAACCAATCAGATCAATTTTCAGTCTGTTTCCAGAAGATGTTTTTCAGTGTTGACTCAGTCTCATAAACCAATCTTCAGATACCCAGACAGCTGACTCTAACAGAACGGAATTGCACACCTTAGCGTATAAAGTCTGATGCAAACTAACCCTCCATTTATTCATGACAGATAGTATGAATGAAAATGCAATTGTTGACATGATGGGTTTTTATTCAACATGAGTCATTAAGCAGATAAGCTTAAAACTAAACCCCCCCTAAATCTATGAGTTATTTAGAAAACAGAAATTTGCAACTCAAGCAGGACGTGCAATCAATTTATTTTTAGGCAAAGTTATTCAGACAAGTTTCATAGAAGAATTCAAGCAATCAATTTAGGCAACAGAATGAGGATTGCACAGACCAAGCTCTCTCCTAAGACAAGAGAATCTTTCATTATTCAGTGGCTTGGTGAAAATATCAGCAAGTTGATGTTCAGAGTCTACAAAGATCAATTTAAAGCTACTCTTATTTACTTCATCTCGCAAGAAGTGATGCCTTATTTCGATATGTTTGGTCCTAGAGTGTTGGATGGGATTCTTTGCCAGGTTAATGGCACTTGTGTTATCACACAATATTGGGACACAACCAAGATCAGTTTGATAATCCTGGAGTTGGTGTTTGATCCACAACACTTGAGTTCCACAACACTAGCGACATATTCTGCCTCTGCAGTGGATAGTGCCACTGAGTGTTGTTTCTTGGATGCCCAAGAAACCAAACACCCTCCCAAAAATTGGCAATAGCCACTTGTGCTTTTCCTGTCAAGTTTGCATCCAGCATAGTCTGCATCTGAGTATGATACCAGATCAAAAGTACAAGATGCAGGATACCAAATCCCTAAGTCTCGAGTTCTAGCAAGGTATCGAAAAATACGCTTGACAGAAGTCAAGTGGGATTCTCTAGGATCAGACTGAAACCGAGCACACATACAAACACAAAATTGGATATCTGGCCTAGATGCAGTTGTTGACACCTGAAATATAACTGAGAACAAAGATGAGGCCAAAGAGAAGATTGAATCAGACATGAAGCTCTCAGAGATTCCTGCAAAGCCAGAATTACAAAATAGTCGCCACTAAAGCTACCACCCGGCTGAAACCCTCCCCGGCCAAGCTGATGTCCCGTGTTGTCATCACTCAGACGGCAATACTGATGAAGAATTACAGTCTATTGACTGATGAGAACCCCCAGAAATGTTCTGATAAGACTGTGTCAACTCACCTACTAATAGACCTTCACCTATTCTGACAGGTTCGAAGAACTCACAAATGAAAAGACAGGTTATATGTCTTTGATAGTCCACACTTGATAACGAGAGAGTTCAAGATATTAAAGCCCAAATGGGCTCACTAATGTGGAACCGGGAGATCCTCACAAGGTCCAAAGCCCATAGGGGGAGCCGTGAAGCCATACCCCTTGGCGCCGGGAAGCCTCCCCGGTTGACAAGAGCGCGCCGGAAAGTTGTTTTCTGCGCGCTGGGAAGGACCATGCCGAGAAGGGGCTGCTGTGCCTATAAAACCCCCCCCTTTTCTCTCGAACGAAGGAGGGCAAAAAAAAAAGGAAAGGGAGAGCAAGGGAGAGCAAGAGGAGAGCAGAGAGAGGCGTCAACAAAAAAAAGAGAGAACAGATAGATAGGAAAATATCGAAGAGACAAGAAGAAAAGGGCTACTGCGGAGTTCGAAAGGAGAAGAAGGTGGGCGTCGGGGGGAGGGAGAGGAGTCAATGCTCCGCCCTCCCCCATCTTTCTTTGTCTTTCTTTCCCCGATGCATACTATTCTCGTCTGTGTTCTCTTTGAACATACTATCTCCCATCTTTCTGTTGTTTTGAATGGGCTTTATTTCATTCTTTCATATGTACTCCTTCTACCACATTTATGTGGGATTTGTATTCTATTCGAATGATGCTAAAAGTTCTTTACTGGTTATCATTCAAGTTACACCTCTGTAGTCGATGGAATATAAACAATAGAATCGATTGAATGGATGGAAATTTGGGTCTCCCTTCTCTCACCCCTCTCTGATGATAGTGGTAGTTACCTTTCTGATTGCGAGTTTCGATTGATGAATATGTGGTTCCGGGTGTTTGTCGTTAGTCCAGGCGACTGGCAGGCACTCTCTGCTGCTCGTCGTTCCTGTGGTTTTGAGGAAGCTAGTACAGAGCCCCGATCCTTACCTCCATGGATTCTTGGGTTCTGTCCTCTCTCTCTCCCCCGACAGCGTCGATGATTTCAACGCAATGGAGTCTGTAGTCTCCTCGAATTTTCCAAGCCATCGAGGCCATCACAGGGATCAGAGACAGTCATCTCTTGATCCCCTGGATGGCCGGCAACATGAATGGCATAAAGCCTATTCCAGAGGGTTCAAACGCTCAGTGACTTCAGTCCCTCGAATCACCTTTACCCATGACTTCTTGATGCTAACCTGATAGGGCCCTTGACTTCCCCCTCGTCTGCATCCTGAATTCCTCCCAGTTATCATCCGAATCCCAAAGAAATCCCCAGAACAGAGCATCGTAATCAAACCATAAACCCTCCTGGCCCTGAGGCCTTCACCTTCCCGGCGCGAGCGTCCCTCGGCGGGGTGAATAGCTCCCGACGGTTGGCGCGCCGAGAGATACGCGCCGAGAACCCCTCCGCCTTTGCAAAAAAGGTGCGCCGAGACCCCCTTTTGACCACGCCGATAAGCCCTTTTAGAGGCGCACCGAGAGCCTTTCGTTCTCGCGCCGGGAAGCCTGCCTACGCTCATTGTGATGCGCCGAGAGCCTCTCCTCCTCTGCCCAACCCTTGAGCACACTGTCACATTAATTCAAGGGATATCTTCAGGTCACAGGGTATACCCTATGGAGCAAATAAATGGGGAACCATCCCCAACACCTCACTGTGCCGGGCCCAGTGCCTTTCCCTTTGGTTTTCATCCCGGCACTCCGTGGATGATCACCTATTTCCCCTTTGCATAATCCAAGATTAGGGGAGATGCTGCCGAAATTCACCTACATTATTAAGAGACTACGGTATGCTTTCCTAACCCCGCCAGCCCTATGGAGTCTTGCCATCACATGTCCTCCTACGGTCCCTCAAAGGGGGATATTAATAAGACATCGCACCTGCATAGGGTGTGTCATGTCATACTGGTCTCCATCCGGATCCCGGGTCAAATACGCCCGATCTTTTACGGATTCCATTCTGCCGCTGCATGGATGGCTTCCTATTCCCACTTGGTATAGTCCAAGATAATGGGGATATGCTGCCGGATTTATCCCGTACTTGATGTATCCTTGCTTTATTCAGTCCATTTAATGTTATGCGAGTAAACCAACTCCCTCTCATTTGAGTCTTATTTTACCGCTACTTTCCTCCTGTCTTTGGCATTTAATCAAGGGTTGTCCTTCTTATGGAGGACGTAATTAACGTCATAACCTTTATGGTATGACGGACTTTTGGTCCAGACACGATCACTCACAATCGACTGATTAAAGGTCAGATCGAGCGCACAATGAAATCGTCACATATGTGACTGGCACGCCAATAAATAAACCATAGAAATAAAAGAATAAAGAATGTAAATGTAAACAACGAAACGGAAGAAGTAAACGAAAAGCGCGTCCACAGCAGTAAAATAAAGGAGTGATCCGATCATACCTCGATAAGTTTTTGCATCTACTTTTGTACCTTTCAGATCTGCATCCAAACTTGTATTGGTGCTCATGGGTGTGCTGATTGCCTTAAGATTCTCCATCTGATATTTCTTCAAAAGTTCAGAGACATACTTTGCCTGATTGATGAAGCATCAATCCTTGCTTTGGGTGATTTGTAGACCTAGAAAAAATTGAAGCTCACCCATTAGACTCATCTCAAATTCTGTGGTCATCAAATTTGCGAAATCCTCACACATGCTAGGTTTAGTGGAACCAAAAACCATATCATCAACATAGATTTGAACCAGAATAATGTCATTGTTTCTCACCTTGGTAAATAGAGTTTGGTCCACTTTACCTCTTGAATATCCTTTCTCAGTGAGGTATGAGCTGAGTCTATCATACCATGCTCGAGGTGCCTGTTTAGCCCATAGAGAGCTTTGTCTAATCTGTAAACATGGTCAGGGCAATCTATTGATTCAAAACTAGGAGGTTGTTTAACATACACCTCTTCTTTTATTAACCCATTGAGAAATGCACTTTTTACATCCATTTGATGAAGTTTTATTCCATGACAATATGCATATGCAAGTAATAATCTGATGGCTTCTAATCTTGCTACTGGTGCAAAGTATTCTTCAAAATCAATGTCAAATTCTTGGTTATATCCTTGTGCGACCAGTCTTGCTTTATTTCTTATCACAATTCCATTTTCATTTTGCTTGTTTATAAAGACCCATTTAGTTCCAATTACTGAAAGTTCATTAGGTCTTGGCACAAGGTGCCACACTTTATTTCTTTTAAATTGATTTAATTCCTCATGCATTGCATTTTTCCAGCAATCATCTTTCAGGGCATCAGTTATATTTTTTGGTTCAATTTGAGATATAAGAGCTAAGTTATCCATTTCTTCAATGATACTAAAATGAGATCTAGTTCTGGTAGGATCATGCAGATTACCAATAATGCTTGATAGAGGATGGTCTTTTAGCATTCTACCATTAGTCAAGGAGTTACCTTCATTGACATCTGCATTACCTCTAGTACTTGATTCTGCTAGATCCTCATTTGACCTTGGCTCTTCCTCTTGAGTGTGTTGTTCTTCCTTTTCTTCAAGAAACTCACCATCATCTTTGTCCCTGCAAGATAGTTCATTTTCAGATTTGACATCCATTTCATCAAAGATGATATGAGGAGATTCTTCAACAGATTGAGTTTTAATGTTCAGGACTCTATAGGCCCTAGAGTGATTTGAATAACCTAGAAATATGGCTAGTTCACTCTTAGGTTCAAATTTATCTAAGTCACGTTTGTTATTATTTTGAACAAAGCATTTAGATCCAAAAACTCTGAAGTGAATAACATATGGTTTCTTACCTTTCAACAGCTCATATGGAGTCTTTTTAGACATAGGTCTTACCATTGCCCGGTTTACAATGTAGCAAGCTGTGTTTACAGCCTCTGCCCATAGCTTCCTTAGGAGTTGTCCTTCAATCAACATGGTCCTAGCCATTTCAACAAGAGTTCTGTTTCTTCTTTCCACCACTCCATTCTGTTCAGGAGTTCTTGGAGATGAGAATTTGTGAGATATTCCCATTGTCCTGCAAAAATCATCAAATTCTGAATTTTCAAATTCTCCTCCATGATCTGACATGATAGATGAGATAGTGTACTTACCATCCTGCTGAACTTTCCTGAAGAATACCTGAAATTCTTCAAATGCATCATTCTTATGTGTTAAAAAGAACACCCAAGTAAACCTGGAAAAATCATCTACCAAAACGAATCCATATTTATTGCCACTTAAACTTGCTGTTATTGTGGGTCCAAACAAGTTCATGTAAACAAGTTCAAGAGGTCTAGAAGATTGGTTTTCAGTTCTGGATTTAAATGACTTCCTAGTATGCTTGCCTTGAGTGCATGCATTACAGATTTTGTCATTTTTCTAAATGAAACATTGGGCAGACCGTTTACCATGTTGAATTTGGCTAACTTATGCATGACACTATAGCTAGCATGTCCTAATCTGCGATGCCACAGCCAAGCCAGTTCACTTTTATTCACAGCTAGATAAAGATTGTCATGTGCAGGATCATCTAGATCTACCATGTACATGTTATTTATTCTTTTTCCAGAGAATTTCACACTTTCAGACTGCTTTTCAATAATAGTGCATGCATGGGAATCAAACACAACTTTGTGCCCCCTATCACACAGTTGGATTATGCTTAGAAGATTGTATTCCAATCCTTCAACCAGCAACACATCATCAATAGAGTTCAGGAGAGTTTTACCAACTTTACCTTTTCCAATTATTTTACCTTTATTGTTTCCCCCAAAAGTGACATGTCCTCCTTCTTTCTCAACTAGGAGACAGAATTTTTCCTTATCGCCCGTCATGTGCCTTGAGCAACCGCTGTCGAGGTACCATCTGTTGTGTACAGCTGCAAGGCACTCCTACAGGTCACATCAACCAAGATATTTTAGAACCCAAATACACTTGGGTCCCATCAGACCATATGATTGCATCAAATAAGACAGCATACTTTTGGGAATCCAGATCTGTTGTGTTGAGGGTTTTCGAGATGTGGGGTTCATAGATTTGAGATTCTTTTGATTGGATTGAGGTACCTTTTGGAATGACCTCTTTGAACCATTTTTGTTATTAGAGAAGTATGAGGTGTTGTTCTTATTTTTATTCCAATAGTTATTGTGACTCCAAGAATCATTGGGGAACTTAGGGTGTGAAGTTCTGTAGGAATAATGAGCTCTAGATGGCATGAAGGTTCGCTGCGTAGACCCTGTAACATGATAGCGTTGACTCATCCAGTGAGTCTTTCTGTAATAAGGGTTCAGGTACATAGGGTGCGTTGACGCACTGAAGTGGCTGTGTCGACTCATTCTCATGTTTCTCAAGGAGTGCCCACTGGGGAAGGGTGTATGCGTTGACGCAGCGAGGACACTGCGTTGACGCGCCCAAGGATTTGATCTAGCGTTGTTTCTGTAAAACCCTTGGTACATGGGATGAGTGGACGCATGATGCTCAGTGTGTTGACGTATCTGTTGGGTACCAGTCCTATGACTCCATGAATTTCTATGTTCTTGATGCTCGGTTGATGAGCTAGGGTCTATGGGCTGACCTGAGGATTTTCTTCTGAACTTGGGCACATTTTTATGATGCTTGGCATTAAGGGTATCATGCATTTTCTCTTTGCCCTTTTCTTTTCTGATCTCATTTGTTTGTTTTCCTTCTCCCTGATTTTCCTCACAAGACTCCTTTTCATCCATTTGACTCTGCTCAGAAATACCCTGTTCAGACACAAAAGTTATAAATCTAGTTCCTAGTTCCTTCTTCTTGGTTGGATTATAACCAAGTCCTTCTTTTCCAAAATTACTTCTCATTCCCATTACAGCTTCAAGATTATTTTTACCTTGAGTTAATTTCTCAAGAGAGGCTTGTTTACTTGAATTTTCATCTTCCATTTTCTTCAAGTTTTCTTGGAGTTCCTGATTCACTCCTTGAACTGCTTCATATTTTTCTTTAGCAATTTTTGCATCACTCTCCAATTTTTGCATTTTGAGTTTTAGGTCATCCTGAGTTTTCAGCAAGAATTCATTTCTCTTTTCATCTCTATTACTTGATCTCTATATTCGTCATTTTCACAAAGAGATTTTCTTAAACTGACATTTTCAGCTTCTAAGCACTTGATTTTATCATTTAATGAGTTCTCTTGACTAGTCAGATTTTTCTTCTTCTTGAGTGATTTATTCTCTTTCTTTACAAGATCATATTTATCTAGCAGTTCATTAAATGCTTCTTCCCAATCACTACAAGAGAAATTTTCAGAAGAAGAAGTTACCTCCTCATTATCATCTCCCTTAGCCATGAAACACAACTTAGCATCACTCTCTTCTTCAGAAGTACTTTCTTCTTCATCTTCATCTTTCTCCTCGTCACTCCATGTGCTTATCATGGCCTTTGGTTTCTTGTTCTTCCATTTCGGTTGGGCTTTCTTCACATTCTCTGGACATTCGGATTTGATATGACCTTGTTTCCTACATTGGTAACAAACAACCTTGTCAGATTTCCTAGAGTTTTCTGATTTGAACTTAGAACTTTTTCTTACCTCTGGTCTTCTGTAACTTCTAAATTTACCTTCCTTCCTTAGAAACTTCCTGAATTTTCTGGTGAGCATTGCTATCTCACCTGAGTCACTTTCTGAGGTAGATGAGTGACTGTCATCAGAACTCTCCTTGCTGCTTGGTCCTGCCTTCAATGCAAGATGTTTTTTCTTTTTCACATCTTCATCTGCCCTTTTGAGATTCAGCTCATAAGCCATTAGTGATCCGATAAGTTCATCAGGAGTAGTGGTAGGAAGGTTCCTACATTCCTCAACAACAGTGGCCTTGGTGTGCCAAACTAGAGTTAGGGATCTAAGAATTTTCCTGACCAACTCATAGTCAGTGTAGGCCTTTCCCAGACCTCTCAGACCATTCACTAATAAGGTTAATCTAGCATACATTTCAGAAATGTTTTCCTCTGGTTTCTTTCTAAAAGCTTCATATTCTGAAATTAACATATTGGCTTTCGTCTCTCTTACCTCTGACATACCTTCGTAGATGACTTGGAGTTTATCCCACATTTCCTTGGCACTGGCACATGAGGAAACTCGTGAAAACTCCATGGGGTGCAGTGAGCATTGCATAATGTTCATGGCTTGCCAATTAACATTGGACTTCCGGATCTGCTCCTTCACCCACAATTCTTCATCCCCTTCTATCTGATATGGTCCCTTGCTCACGACTTTCCAAATCTCATGGTCCTGAGCTCTCAGAAATACCTGCATCCGATTTTTCCAGTACGCATAGTTAGTGCCATAAAGAAGGGTGGCCTATTTACCGCATACCCTTCGGGCATGAGTCCCTTGTTTTCCATTCCACAGAATCTCTCTGGGTTGTAAGACCCTTGACAAGAGAGCCGAGCTCTGATACCACGTGTTGGATTAGGTGGAATGTCAAACTAGAGGGGAGGGGTGAATAGGTTGACCCTTTAAAAAGTTCTACGCACGATCACACACGAATTATGGTGCAGAATGATAGAGATAAAATCAATGACTAAACAGCAATGAGAATCGTGCCTAATCAAACATCTAACGAAGGGAGCATAATAAGAGAAATCAAACCACTCAGTGTACGCATATTTTTATGGTGGTTCGGTCTCCCTGTGGAGGCCTACGTCCACCCCTCACTTAACTAGTGAGGATCCCTGCTGAGCTTTACAGCTTAGCTACACCGAGGAAAAAGCTTCCTCACGTACACTGCTGAGCATTACAGCTTGGCTTAACCAGAGAAACAAATTCTCTATCCCGCTGACAAACAGCTTGCAGGCAACACGCCCAATTTCCCTTGATCCAAGCACAGTCTGCTGGATCAACCCCCTCCCTCTACTCAAACCAGTATGAGGGAGAAACAGTATAATAGAGTCCAGAATGGAAAGACAAATAAAAAAATGAAATCACTTAGTAAAAGAAAGAATAAACTCAGATCTATGAAGCAGTCTAAGCTCGACCTTGAATCCAGAAATCTGGAGGAAGAAGCTTCAATGATCGTCTGGTCTTCTTCTTCCAAAATGTAGACGAGCTTCACAAGGAACGCTGCTTCTCGATCTCCCAACTGTCTTCAGTAGATCGACATCAGGAGGAAGGTCAACTTGCTGTTTTTCTCGTGGTTCTTTTCCTCAGCTCCCGTCTTCAGCACCCTTCGAAAAACTCCTACTCCTTCTACAATTTCGCAAGCGTTCCCGCGCTCATTTCCAGATCCATGCATATATGCATCTAGTGGGCCCCAACCAGATTTTCTGGTTAGCCCTGTGACTGCACGTGTAGAGCCTTCTGGAGTCGAGATGGAAAAAAGCATATCGCAATCACTTTTGGGCTGATGTGGCCTTTGACGTCACTTGTGACTGGGGTCCACCCAACTGATCTCGGAAGTTCCCGTAGGCGTCAACCCATTGAGTCCACAGGGTTGACGCAGCCTTGAGATCTATCATCTGTCTTGATAGTAAAGCAGGATGCGTTGACGCATGGGTTTGCTGCGTCAACCCACTTACCTGTCCCTGAGCTGAAATCACAACACTCTGACTTGCTGCGTCGACGCTGTCATGCAATAGCGTTAACGTACTGAGGCATTCCAGTAAGCCATTAGCTCTGCCTCTTTAACTGCTGCGTCGACGCTGCTCTATTGTGACGTTGACGCAGTGGAATAACCTGTGAAGGTCTCTGCTTTCAGAATATGATAAGTTGACGATGCTTGTATCGTGGAGTTAACGCTGTGAGAGATATCAGTGAAGGCTTCTTCAACTGATGCGTGGACGCTTTAAGCTCCCAGCGTCGACTCTGTTCTTTCTTGCAATAAGAATGAAATCAAGTGGAATCATTACTAAATCAAGAATTAATTCAACATCTTGGGTTGAATACTACATTCACATTTCATGGTTGTCATTATCAAAATCAGGGGCACAACAATTTCTTTATGAGGGGTTTGATATTTTGTTTTGTCTTGCTTAATTTGTGATCAGAAAATAGCTAATTGACAAAATAATTAATCAATATGCAAGAATATTATATCTAAATGTGTATGATATATATATTTATTAACTGATCATTAAATGAAAAATATCAATATAATTTAATTATGTATCAATCCCTAATAATATGAATAATCTTCTATATGTTTTAAATGTCAAATAAATATGAATGAATATTTAGGAATCAAACATGTAACGACCCGAGAATCTGATTATCGGGAGAGACCCGATAACCCGAGACTCGAACCGCCGCCCAAGAGCCGGGAGGGCTCGGAAGGGCTAAAAGGAGTGTGGAGGCACAAAGAAATAAGAAATAAAGCAAGACAATTCAACAATTAACAGAAATAAATAAACAACTACATCTACAACAGAGTCCAGTCCAACAGAAAGTACAGTCTAAAGCAGTAAAAACGTACCACATGCCGAGTAAACACTCGGCCCGGCGAGCTGGCAACTGAGAACCTCTGTACCGCGCCCTCGAACCTCGAGGAAGAAGAACCGCCTCACCTGAAAAGCAGGGAATGAGTCTCCAAAACAGAGACTCAGCAGGGATCCCGCGGAACCCCAACCGGAAACAACGGCGGTAGCAGAAAGGAGAGCTACAACTACAGCAGGAACAACGAACCGGTGGCCGGTCAAAACTCGGCACTACAGCTACTCCTACTGTACCAGAAACACACCCCGGACTCACAGTCGGGGGCTACCGAACCACACTAGTACCACCTACCGAAGTAAAAACCCACGGCAACCGCGCCGTAGAGGCCTGTCTCCCAGGACACGGCCAACCTGGACACGCTGTCCAAGGTGCAACCTCGACCACCTGGTCACGGGTACCGCATAGCAAGACACAACCTCGGTAAAGCTACTAGCACTAGTCTCACGGCACAAGAACCGACACACGTGCCACGACGAGACAACCGAAACTCAACGGTCAACACGACCAAAACTCAAAGGTCAAAGTCACAGAGACTGACAGTCTGACACTCCCGACTCGACAGGAGTACCTCCCACTAGAAACAAGGCCGGTTGCGTCCCCTGACAACTTACACCGTACCGCAGGTGAACTGCCTAGCGTGGTAGCGCCTACCAGAGGCACGTACACCGAATAAGAACCACAACGAGTGACTATCTGGGGTCACGCCCGTCGGCGTGGGTCCAACCGCCCCCAACCACGTGTGCATACACAGACCATGCGTCCTAGGTCTGGCCCTCTGACCGTTTTTCCCCCGTAGCCGGACTCTGGCTAATAACGAGGGGCCCGACGGAAACCAGTCCAAAATCACCCTTAGGGTAGTCTCTCCACCACTCCCTGGTGGGACCACATGCGTGTAAGTAGGCTACGACTAGTGGAGGGTCACTGACGGAGTAGATTCTCAAGACAACGGAAAATAACATCCGAACCCGATGAAGTTCAGGGACTGTCCCACGTTCCAACACCGTCGCACGGTGACCACAGTCGGAGAAGAAACGGGACTCACAGTCCACGGGCCGCATGTTCGGCCACGCAGAAAATGCAGCTCACAGGCCGCCAAACCAAATCCCACTCTCAGGGAAAGGTGGGAACCCTCCTGCCCTAGGCTGGAAACTGGACTCGCAGTCCAAGACCACATACATGGCCCACTCGGAAACCTCTTCTCGGAGAAACTCACGGCATGTGGGGAACCTTCGCCGCACTCACACCGACGTACGGTGACACAAGTCGAGAACACGGCAACCCGGGACCACACCGTACCGTGACGCCTAGCCCCGAAGAAGTGAACAGCATCCGTCAGGCCACGGGTCGGCACGTGGATCGAGACCTACACACCCGGGACTCGAACCGGTCAAAACGGAAATGCCGGCTAGACCAGCCCCTTGGGCGGTCCACTCTGGGCCGCTCAGGGATGTACGGCCAGGAAGGGGCCGCACCAGGGGATATACGGCCAACAGCAGGCCGTTCTTCTCCTGGCTCAAACGAGACACAAGTGGCTGGTCTCCAGTCGCACCAAGGTCGAACGGCTGACCCTCAGCCACAACTGAGGGATGAACGGTCCAACGCGATCGTTCGTCTCCAAACGGGAAATACATGTGCGGCTAGCCCCTAGCCGCACGGGGGAACAGGTGGCTAAGACCTCATCGCGCAAGGCTTGGGTGGTCAACCTCTGGCCGCACAACAGCCCACGGCACCAGGGGATGTACGGCCAGCTCTTAGCCGTACAAAAGGGTTATGCGGCCAGACCCTGGCCGCACAGCCCAGCAACAGTCAAAATCAGAGGGAAAAAACGTGTCACGCCCCGACGCGGAATATCGGATCGTACAGTCAGAAACTAGCTAGAAATCACATTAATATGCTAAACTAAACAATTACACAGGTGCTATGGAAAGAAGTAAATTTATTGGTCAAGAAGATACCAAACTTTATTACAGTAATCATCAACCACTTAAACACGGTCAAACATAACTTCCAAACTGATTCTAATACAATAACTGACTCCAAAAAGTAATAAAGTACTAACACAACTCTAAGGAATAACTAGAGGTAAATAATCTATGCCAACTCCATCTAATAACTGGTACACTCAAAGACATCACTCCTGTCCCTCCCATCTGTATGCGCATCGTCACCTGAACTGCCTGGAAAGGGGGAAAATAATAACTATGAGCTGACGCTCAGTAGATAATAACAGGTAAGTTTACGTAATTAACCAATTATTTCATTTTCATATGCAATGATAAGAAATGAAATGATGATACAGAAGAAAAACAACATAATATAAAGATTTTGCAAGGTCAAGAAATATAAGATATCTGGATTTCAACAAGAATATCATGTAATAAGTGTAACAGGAAATTGTAATGAGGAAATGGCCACCATCAAGTATTTAAACAGTCAAGCACGATCAAGTAACAAGATATAACAAGAGATTTCTATCGTAGACATCACGCTAGTCATGCACTCGGTGCAATGCCTCACCTTGTCATTACAAACTCCTATGGGCACAAGTACTTTTCGGGCGCTCTCCCCAGGACCAGACTGGGCCCTTATGATGCGTTGGCATTGATTTATCGGATCCAAGATCCCAAGTTCCATCTAGACATTTAGTCAAGTTTATGGTCAAATAATCAGATGATTTACTGTCCAGAAGTTCAAGATTTAAAGGACTAATCCGTCTTTGGATTCAAGAGCACAAAACACGACAAAACTCATCTCTGAGAGATGTACGGTCATACATAAACCGCTCAAGAGATATATGCGGCTAACAAGGGGCCGTACTTATAGGAGCTGGACTGATACTCAGCCCACGGGGTCAAGAATGAACAGCTGACAGTGTGCCGCTCTAAAGGACGAACGGTAAGTTCTGGGCAGTGCAGGTAAAGAAGACATTAAGACCCATGAACAAGATATACGGTCCATACAGGGCCGTATTAACGATATGCGGTCCAAGAGAATCCGCATAAGGTTTGAACGGTAATATTCCAGCCGCACCACCCGGGTTTGGCTAGAAAGTTTAGAAATCACCCTATTGGACTCCGTGCTGCCAAAGACAGGGTAAAACTAAACCAGGGCCTAGTCTACTGTCTATTGGTCAGTCCAGGGCTTAATGTTTTGGTCGAAGATTGATCAAGGTTAATCGATCAACACTTAATGGCATAAGCCAAGTATATATGATCGTTATTAGGCCGCCTACGAGGATATGTGTTCCACTACTGTCCGCACATGCCTCTCTTAGCCCAATTCGATCCAAGACTTATAAACCAGCGGTTCAGTCGCGTAAATCGATGTTCTGGTGGTTCATTAGCTTCTTAGCAGGGATATACAGAGATCCCAAGATAATGCTAAGTCCGCCAGATGGAGTGTCCGAGGGTAAGTTCAAGGCTAGCACAACTAATGGGCTAATGACTTACTAGAAGTCGGTGAATGGTCAAACAGTTCTACTGGGATAGAATGGCTATCCAGCAACCTAGTATTCATTTTAGTCCTAATCTCCAAGTCAATTTATCAAGGATCATGATTTACATTAATTTGATTGCCAAAAAGATTAATCAAGATGCTAATGATAATGAACAAAATAGCATGCATTTTACAGAAATTTACTTGCATGATTTACCACTTATCATATGGGTTTCTAGTTTACTAATTGTCCATTAAGATGCTAATATGAATCAAGTAGAACTCACACTAAGTCATTTTCTGCATAGATGTACGGTCCTTAGCTGACCTTATATCTACTGGGCTGAAGGGACTAGGGCTTATATCCCCTGGGCTGATGGGGACTTGGACGGCCAGGGCAGGGCCGCCTAAGGGTTGGGCGGTCTGGGTGGATCCACCCATGGGGTTGGGCGGTCATGGGCATGGCCGCCCATCCCTGGGTTGTGCGGTCACAGGGATGGCCGCCCATCCAGTTATGTGGTTGTCTGGGAGCCGCCCATCCCTGCCAGGGTTGAGTGGTCAGAAGGGAGCCGCCCATCCTGGTTGTGTGGTCAGCTGGGAGCCGCCCATCCTCTGTTGTGTGGTCTACAGGGAGCCGCCCAATGGGTTGGACGGTCCAGTGATGGCCGCCCATCCCAGGTTATGTGGTCTATCGTAAGACCGTCCAAGTCTGGTAAGAAGCCGATTGAACCAACCCTTGCCCGCCTTCGACGAGGTTTAAAGGGTCTCAATAAAACACGAAATTCGAAGAGTATACAACATGAAATTTGGGGCTTTTACTACCAATAGAAAGAGCATGAAAAACTCTACGAGATGAATGAATCGATTTGAGATGTACAGCTTGAAATCGCTACTGAAATCAAAGGGGAACAAGTTCTGCCCTAATTCTGACATGCCACTACTAAACCATTAAATTAACGCAGGATACCTAATGGAATTTAGGGCTTTCAGGCTCAAAAGAAAGAGGACTAGACGCTGATTCCATCTATATATAACGCTCTATATTGGGCTCGTTACTACCTACCTCAATCGAGTGAAGAAGGAAGAAGAACGGACGCCGACACGTCTCCACTAATCACCAGAGATCTCCCTTGATCGATCTCCACTGAGGCCGCCACAGCTACCAAATCATTCTAGGGTTGTAGAGCTTCATTTTTATAGCTCATACACCTTCTGGATCCTTCTATGCTAGGAGAATTCGCCGAAGCAAGTGAAGTGATTGAAACGGCGCCGCAATAGTTGACATCACCAAAGCTCGGCCGACTACAAGTTTTAGGGTTAGGGTTTCGATGAATTGGCAGAGGGGAAATGATCCTTAGATCGTGGCCTTTCATTTGCCACCGATTTGGGCTCATTTGATGGAGTATTAAGCCCTAACTCCACGGTTTAAGTTAAGGTTAGGTAAGTGTGCACTTTAGACTCAAACCAAAGATTAGACCTAGTTATGGATTTTTGTTGGGTCGACCACAAAAGACAAAGTTGTTAAATAAATCATCATTTACCATTTTACCATTTTTCTAGATTTTTATAAGGTAGTCGAAATTTCACTAGTTCTATTTACGAACGAATTAAATATTAAATTCCGAAATTCATTCATTTCAATTTTATTTCAAATTTTTAAAACCGGGGTATTACAAGACAGCTCAACCCTGGCCGCACCTGGGTTATGCGGTCGCACGATAGACCGCATAACCCTCACTGCGCGCCAAGCCGAACGTTGCGCGCCGAGCAGATGAACGGTCAAGACGGGGCCGCCCATGGGGATGGACGGGCCCTGGTTCGACCGCCCAACCATCACGGCGAGCAAACCGTGGGGTTGGCCCAACGGTGGCCTCCCCACGCCCCATTCGTGCCGAAACGAAGGGGAAACGACGGTAAACCCCCTAGCAATCATCTAGACTCCGACCGGGGTCAAAAGGACGCATGAATTGCAAGAAACGGACGATTCTACCACGGTCGCCCAAAAAGTGTGTCACGACCTCCCGGAGCCCTACCGGCCAAACGGGACCACCAATCGAGACGAGATCGGTGACTATGGAACGCCCTCATCGCAGGGAGTCTATTGACAGTAACCGATCCGAAAATCATCGCCGTTTCTAGACGAACCCTACGAACTCCACAAAAATGTGATTTCGTTAAACATGCCCAAACGCCCTAATTTTCATACCGAACGACGTGCAATGGTAGGGAAAACGAGCCCGACGCAGTGGTGTTCAGTCACCCTACCTCCACCGAAGAAACCGCGCGCCGAAGCGACTAATTCACGTCGAAAACCGTCGGGAACACGATCGCCACCGACTCGGAATCCACCGAGGGATCGCGCCCGCCTCCGCCTTGATCCTTGCAGATCCCCGCCCACATCCTCACCCGCGCCGCCTCCGCCTCGCCCCCGCCTCGCTCCGTCGGCCGCCCGGAGAAGAGAGGGGAGAAAGAGAGCGTGAGAGAAGAGAGAGGGAGAGAGAGGGAGAAATGAGAGGGGAGAGAGAGAATGGAGGTCAATATATAAAAAAATCTGAAAATTTCAGAAATTCAAAAAATTACGAAAAATTACCTCCGCGATCCTCAGGAGGAACACAATGCGCCGGTACAGTCCTAGAGTCAGAGAATGCCACGGTTTGCCCTGCACAGAGTTCGGAAGGCACATCAGGGAAAAACACGTGTAAAGCACAAAATACACTCCGAGACCCACTAAAAGATCTGAAAAAAAACCTGGGGCATTACAGCCCTCCCCCCTTAAAGGAATTTCGTCCTCAAAATTCAGGACCTAGCACGAAGTCACAGGGGAAGAACATTGAACCAACTGACAACGCTGTCAGAGCCCCAGCACAGAAAACCTCGATTCATGCAAAAGCTCCAGACCTGAGGGACACAGCCAGACTATAAACACGAACAACACCTCACTCTACGCGCCGTGCACACCGGCCATCAGAGCAGGCATATACCAAAGGACACAGTCCGGCATCACCTCAAACACCACGAAAACCAACATGGCACCGCTGCCACCATCTCGCCCACCGAGGAAACACACCCTCGACACGAGAAACAGCTACCGATCCATCCTATGGTCGGCAGACAAAACACACATCAGCTTCACAACCAGCTGACAGGTTGCACACCCTTTGCAAGGGAACAATCAACACAGAGCCTCCATCGGCTCACGTAGCCATCTCGACAGACCGCAACCAGGACATCGGCTCAGCACCAAGAATCACCTCACACCTGGCAAGCTGAAAGTCAGACATATCACTGAGCCAACTCTGTCAAAGGACAAACTTCGACAAAGCCCAGATCCCATCCGGAAAGGCACATCACAGAATCAGCCACCAAAAGGTCTCGCTGGCACACGGCACTCGCCACGCTCGAGCCCCGACAACCAGTATCTTCTGTCTGTGAGAGACCATCCACTGGTCGCCAGATATGCGTCAACGGGAAACCTCCCGCCGGCCCCGTAGGCACGATCCAACTCACGACAGGCCATCCGCTGACTCACACAGACAATTATCACATCTCGAGCCGCACTCCTCTCGGACTCCGCATCCGAGCTCGATCATCGCGCCAACTCGACCCTCTCAGGGGAGCACGATGAAGCCAAACGACAAGATCCCGGTGTCTTCAGTCATCACCTCACTCGACTCAGACTTACAGGGGAACCATCCCATGCTGGTCGCCAAACCAGGGATAACTATTGCGACACCAACGTCCCGTCAAGGACCACCCTCCGACGCCAATCTCACAAAAAGCCTCCGCCCACAGGCGTCACTCATTCGTCTGGTCTCATCACATCCTTCGATCAATCCAAGTGGACACTGGCCAATCCCGATTCTGCCCTTACCACAGAGCCACAGGACACCACCTGAACAGTGCTCACGGGTCCCCAAGCAACATACACCTCACCGTGGTCGGCTACGAGACTAGCCTTACCAGTCACTCGCAGCTACCAACAGGAACCCACAGCTTGCTAGAGATCACTTCTCCAAAAATGATCTCATCTGAGGACACGACTGGGAACACAAGTCGGGCACCAAGCCACCAACTCTAACCAACACGTCCTCGACCTCCATCAGGCGACATCCTCAACAACCCCATCCGGGTCCAACCGACGCCTGACGCGGCTTCTACCACAGGAACAGGGTACTCATGCGGCATACTAGCCAGCACATTCCCCAACGCTCCATCCTGCTAGTGCCAAGAATCACGACTTCTTGGGTAACGGCACGGCAACAACACTTTTCACACAAAGGAACCAATCCTCCAATGCTCAACGCAAACTCAGGAATTCTCCCGTAGCAACCAACGCTACGATCCTAAACCAGTGGGTCACAAGCCCACCAGGCTTCCGCTGCGCACTCTGATCCACGCGCGTACAGCTGAGAAAGCAAACACCGCCCAACCGGCACTCGTCCTTCTGGAACAGCGCCAACACACCCTCACACGACAAGGGTATGGGCACAGCTTCTCACAGGCAACCACCTGGCCAAGACAAGGAGCACGTCTCGCACGGACTTCATGGCACATAAGGCCAACCAATCCAAACACATGATGCAAGACGATGAACCTAGCTAAACACAATCTCTCCAACCAAAGGGGAGACCAAACGCACTTCTGACCAACGGAAGAACTCCACGCTCGACCTGACCTCAAACCTCGCGCACGCTGGAAACAGCACCATCTAGCACCAAGGAAAACCATCGCTTCCATCAGGTCAGCGCCTCCGACACACTTGGCGAGTGTCACGTCGGACCACAATCACAACATCTCTTGATGCACCACCGCTGTAATTCCTCGAACTGTAACACACCACGCCAAGAGCCGCAACACGAGCCATAACGACAACCGCCGACGCTCATCCTCGAGTCCCGAACTCACCTTGGAGCCTTCACATCTCAAGCCAACTCCAGGGCGACACAACCCATCCACTGACAGAAACGTAGGAGCAAAGACTTACCGAGACATCTCTGCCAAATCATGCCTCGAAATTCGTAGAACAATCGGGACCGACACATCATTTCTGACGCCACAGAGCACGACAAGAACATCAGGCTCAACGAAACAGCAGCTCACCGAGAAGATCCTCCGCTCACCCAAGCACACTTCCGATCAGAACACCTCAGGAGTTGGACAAACCTCAAGCTGGAGTGGCCAAAACTGACAGCAGCTCCCTCGAAGCACGCTCACGGTCACTTACCCATGAACAATCCTCTCCAGCCACCTGACCACGCTGCAGATTCCTCGAATGCAGTACCGTGAGTTCATGCCTGCCAGCAACCTCTGCCCAGCGGAGCACAACCAGGGCCACCACGATGATGGAGAAGGCTCACGACCTCGATCCTTCGACCCAATGCTGGCACGAAAGCCGCGGACAGCAACCACCTTCACAGCGCCACGCAGCGCACTCAAGCTCTCAAGCGAGAAACAAGGCGGAAATCGAACACAAAACCCTAAGCCAGTTGCCGACTGTACTGGACCTTACGGACTCTGATCACTGTAATATTTCGAATTCCTATGTACGTCCACAACCTCCGCTCTGATACCAGCTGTAACGACCCGAGAATCCGATTACTGGGAGAGACCCGATAACCCAAGACTCGAATCGCCGCCCATGAGCCGGGAGGGATCGGAAGGGCTAAAAGGAGTGTGGAGGCACAAAAAATAGGAAATAAAGCAGGATAATTCAACAATTAACAGAAATAAATAAACAACTACAGCTACAACAGAGTCCAATCCAACAGAAAGTACAGTCTAAAGTAGTAAAAACGTACCACATGCCGAGTGAACACTTGGCCCGGCGAGCTGGCAACTGAGAACCTTCGCACCGCGCCCTCGAACCTCGAGGAAGAAGAACCGCCCCACCTAAAAAGCAGGGAATGAGTCTCTAAAATTGTAATATCCCGGACCTTTCGGATCCTTCCTCGTGGGTCCCAGATCTGGTTTCTTGGAGTGTTCGGCTCCGTTGTGTCCGAAATTTCGTTTCGGACATTTTTTGTGTTCTATTCGGCGCGATCCGGAGTTGTTTCGGAGGCCCGGAAGCGTTCCGCGGCTTTTTCGCGTGTGTTTTCCGATTTCCGGTGTGTGTTTCGATAATTCCTTCGGAACCTCGTTATGGGTGAACCGGGTCGTGCACCTGGGCACGAGTGGTACCGTTGCGATCGGTGCGTTCCGAGGATCCTGAAAATGTAATTTTTTATTTTTTGATATTTTTTGAAATTTTCAGATTTTCTATAAATACCTCTCTTTTTCTCTCTCTCTTCCCCACCCTCTTCTTCTTCTTCTTCTTCTTCTTCTTTCTTCCCTTTCTCCCTACCGTGAGCACCGCCCCCTTCCTCTCTCTCTCTCCCGTTCGACCGCGGCGGCATCCCCTCCGGTTGCAGACGGCGTGGGGCGACGGTGTGACGATGTGAGCGACGGCGAGGCGATCGTGGCGGCGTAAAGCTTGTGGGAACCGTGAAGGGACGAGGGTTTTTCAAAGCGTTCTTGGCGATTTCGGCAACGATTCGATAGAGCTTTTGCTCCATTGAGGTAGGGTGACGTTCCCTAGCTCCCCGCCTTTCATTCCTGTGATTTGTAGGCCGAGGGGAGGCCGAGAGGGGTGTGTTTGAGCGGGTTTGGGGTTTTCCATGATTTGGGGAGAGTTCACCCGATCTATGGATTTAGCCCGTAATTTCACGTTTTGGTGGCCTAGTATCATGCTAGGGGTCCCCAGGGGTCTTCCCCTTTGATTTCCCCCTCTCCGGTGGAGGCATGGGGGCGTGGTTAGATTTTTTGGACGTTTTCCCGTTGTTTCACCCTCGGGCGGGTGTGACGGTCCTTCCAGTGACCATCACATCATGTAACGCGCCTAGGTGGGTGCGTTACAGCCCTGTGTTGCCAATTGGGGGTCTGTAGGCTGTGACGGCCCCTCGATAGACCGCCACAGGCGTGTGACGCGCATGGGTTGGGCCATCAGAGGCTTCCCGACCGTTGGCACGACCGTTGGTTTTTGACCGTTGGGGGGTCAAGCTTGGCCTGTGATGCACCAGGACTGGCGCGTCACAGCCTTGTGATGCCCCAGGGAGGGTGCGTCAGAGTTGACGAACCCCAGGTCATGTAACGCTCCAGCTTTGGACCGTTACATTCTGTGACGCACCGAGTGGCACGCGTCACAACTGTTCCTCGTTTGTCTTGTGATGCACCAGGGTAGGCGCGTCACAGTCTGTAACGCACCAGGGCAGGTGCGTTACGTGTGGTTTTCCACCCAGTGTGTGACGCGCCTGCGTTGGGCCGTCAGGTTGCTGTGACGGTCCAGCCTAGACCGTCAGAGCCTATGACGCGTCTAGGGTAGACCGTCAGGCTCTGGGCAGCACCGAGAGGTCTACAATCCCGTTTCTTGTCCAACTGTGGTCACCGTGCGACGGTACCGGTACGTGAGACGGTCCCCGTACGTCGTCGAATGCGGACGTCATTTTCCGTTGACTTGAGAGTCTACTCCGTTAGTGACCCTCCACTAGTCGTAGCCCACCAGTACGCGGTTCTGGTCTCACCAGGGAGTGGTGTACGGGCCGACCCTTAGAGACGGTTTGTGGACCGGTTGCCGTCGGTCCCCGTGTCTAGCAGCCAGAGTCCGGCTGAGGGGAAAACCGGTCAGAGGACCAGACCAGGGACGGACGGTATGTGTGTGCACACGTGGTTGGGGGCGGTTGGACCCACGCTAATGGACATGACCCCAGCTAGTCACTTGTTCGTGGTTACTCGTTAGTTGTCCGTGCCTTTGGTAGGCGCTACCACGTCAGGCAGTTCACCTGCGGTGCGGTGTAAGTTGTCAGGGGACGCCACCAAATGTGCTTCTAGTGAGAGGTACTCCTGTCGAGTAGGGAGTGTCAGACTGTCAGTCATTGTGACTTCGACCTTCGGGTTTGGTCGGGTTGACCGCTGTGTTCCGGTCATTTCACCGCGGCATGCGTGTCGGTTTTCGTGCCGTGAGACTGGTGTTTCGTAGATAGCAGGGCTTCCCTTTTCGAGGTACTCGCTTAGCCGCTAGCGTAGTGGTTTTCCGTTTGCGAGGTAGGGTTCGAGTGATCCCTACTGAGTCTTGTTCTGAGACTCATTCTCTGCGTGTTTCCACCGTGTTTCAGGTGAGGCGCGGCTTCAGGGGAGCGCGTCTGAGGTTCAGCGAGATTCGGGTGCCCAGCGTTAATGCCAGAGGTCAGAGCCGGGGTATGTCCCGTGTAGATGTACTTTTCTTTCTTGTATTTGTACTAGTTGTGGACTACTGTTGCTATTCTATTATTATCTGGTGGACCATGTATTAATTAATTGTTGTTTATTTTTGCAACTATTTGTGATACTTGTGTAGTCTCCACACCATCCTTCTAACCCTTCCGAGTCTTCGGGCTCGTGGGTGGCGGTACGAGTCTCGGGTTATCGGGCCTTCCCGATGATCGGATTCTCGGGTCGTTACAGCTGGTATCAGAGCGCGGTTATGGGATTACACGAGAATCATAAGTAATTGTGGTGGTCCACTAGTCCACAGCAATGATGTACGGTTGACACTGGCATCGGGTATCATGCGTTTTTCTTGACCTTGCTGTTTCCGTGTTTTCTGTCTTTCGCTTCAGGAGCGAGCATGGCGCCGAGGCGGAGCACTCGCTCTCAGTAGGGGCAGTCGGCTGGAGGTCAGGAGATTCAGCAGGAGGTTCAGCAGGAGCAGGAGGAGCAAAGTAGAGTGCCACTTGCGGCCACCGAGATAGTGGATACTACGAGGCTTCCGGGGGCCGAGGATTTCTTTCGTGGCATGTACTAGCTTATGTCGCAGCAGTTCGGCGGAGAAGCTGGTGAGGGCTCGTCGACCAAGGGTGGGCCATGCCGAGTAGTGAAGGATTTCTTGCAGTTTCATCCACTTTACTATGGCGGTCAGCCAGACCCTGATGTGGCTCGAGATTGGCTCGACGAGATGGAGCGGGTGTTCAGTTCCGCGCGATGTACTGCAGAGGACAGGGTGATGTTGGCCTACAGCCAGTTGCAGGGTACGGCTCGAGCGTGGTGGTCTTCCGAGTGGAAGACGTCTTTTCAGTCACGTCCCCTTGTGCAGATTCCGTGGAGCGACTTTGTTAGCACTTTCGAGCGTACCTACTGTCTAGAGTTTATTGCTACGCAGCGGATGCGTGAGTTTTTGGAGCTGGTCCAGGGAGATATGTCCATGTTGCAGTACAGGGCCCGATTTATTGAGCTGGGTTGGTATGCACCTCATATCATGGAGCATGAGAGGGTAAAGACCGCATAGTTCGTTCAGGGCTTGAGACAGGAGTTGAGACACCATTTGATCACGAACGCTGCCACTGATCTAAAGACAGCGTCTCGTGTCGCGGCTTCCTTGGAGATGGATATGCAGAGGACTCGAGGATCGATTAGCCAGGGGCAGCCTTTGTCAGGTCGCAGCCAGCCGTCGGCTACCCAGCAGCAGGGTTCCTTCCAACATGCGTCGAGTGGTTCTAGAGCGCCGGCACCGGTAGCGTCAGTGACAGGATCCGTGTCTTTCAGCTCAAAGGTCAAGAAGTTCCTCAAGAAGAGTTTTTGTAAGAAGCACAAGGATCAGAAGCAGGCATCAAAGGGCAGTGTACAGCAGCCGGTCCCATTTCAGTGTCAGGGATCAGTGGGTGGATCGCGAGGACCGTGCCCACGGTGTAGCGAGTTCCATCCAGGCAGGCAGTGCACGGCGCCGATAGTTTGTTTCCGGTGTGACCAACCAGGGCATATGGCGCGTAACTGTCCTTAGAGGCAGCAGCAGCAGTTTCCTCAGTAGCAGCAGGTTCCCCAGCAGCAGAGGCCGCATCAACAGCAGCAGGGACAGTATCCATCGCTACCCAGGTCAGCGAGTGAGGGAGGCAGGCAGAGAGCTCGAGGCCAGATTACACATATGACCAGGGCAGAGGTGGTGGCGTCGCAGCTCGTGGAAGGTACCGTTCAGATTTTGGGTTGTGCGGCTCGAGTTTTGTTTGATTCAATCGCGTCTCATTCATTTATTTCGGAGGATTTCGCGCTGAGTATCGAGGAGCCGGTGACCCAGTTGTCCTGCGATTTGGTAGTGGAGTTGCCCCCGGGTGATTTTATGATCACTCCGTATTGTTTCGATGAGGTTCCGGTGTAGGTGGAAGGGCAGAGTTTGTCGGCTAGGCTCTATGCGTTGCCGCTTCAGGATTTTGATGTGATTTTGGGCATGGATTGGCTTGATGCACATCATGCGTTGGTGGATTGCGGCTCGAAGAGGGTTTATTTCTAGCGACTTCGTGGACCCACCTTCTATTTCCAAGGTATCGGGTCTTCCTCTTCCCGTTTCCTTATTTCGACGATTCGAGCTCGTCGTTTGCTTGATGCGGGTTGTCAGGGTTTTCTCACTTCTGTGGCCTTGGTAGACCAGCCGGGTCCAGATGTCGAGGACATTCCGATGGTGTGCGAGTTTCTTGATGTTTTTCTGGAGGACTTACCTGGGTTGCCTCCCCAGCGAGAGATCGATTTCGTTATCGAGGTTGTGCCAGGTACGGGACCTTTGGCAAAGGCTCCCTACCGTATGGCTCCCGCTAAATTGAGGGAGTTGCGGGCGCCGTTGCAGGAGCTACTGGCCAATGGGGTATATTCGTCCTAGTTTTTCGCCGTGGGGTGCGCATGTGTTGTTCGTGAAGAAGAAGGACGGTAGCTTGCGGTTGTGCATTGACTACCGGTAGCTGAATGAGGTGACCATTAAGAACAAGTATCTGTTATCGCGGATTGATGACTTGTTCGACCAGCTTCAGTCTACGCGAGTGTTCTCCCGGATTGATTTACGGTCCGGTTACTATCAGCTGAGGATTCGCAAGTCCGATGTGGAGAAGACTGTGTTTAGTTCGAGGTATGGGCATTATGAGTTCTTGGTGATGCCGTTTGGGCTCACCAAAGCCCCCGCAGCCTTCATGGACTTGATGCAGATGGTGTTTCATCCCTACTTGGACCAGTTCGTGGTCGTATTTGTAGACGACATCCTTGTTTATTCGTGGTCTGCCGAGGAGCACGCGTACCATTTGGGTGTGGTGCTGCAGACGTTGCGAGATCACCAGTTGTACGCGAAGCTCAGTAAGTGCGAGTTCTGGCTTCGCGAGGTACACTTTTTAGGTCACGTGATTTCTGGTGATGGTATTTCCGTGGACCCCTCCAAGGTCGAGGCAGTGTTGCAGTGGCCGAGGCCGAGGTCTGTGACGGAGATCCGGAGTTTCTTGGGGCTTGCGGGCTATTATCGCCGGTTTATCTAGGATTTTTCTCACGTTGCGACCCCGATGACTAGACTTACATGGAAGGATGTGCCTTTTGTCTGGTCTGAGGAGTGTGAGTAGAGTTTCAGGGAGCTGAAGAGATTGCTCACCTCGGCTCTGGTGTTGGTTTTGCCTACTGGACCGGGAGATTTTGTGGTGTGTACAGATGCTTCAGGGGTCGGACTGGGTGTTGTGTTGATGCAGCATGGTAGAGTGGTGGCTTATGCATCTCGGCAGCTGATGCCCCACGAGGAGAACTACCCTACCCATGACATGGAGTTGGCGGCTGTGATCTTCGCGTTGAAGATCTGGAGGCATTATCTGTACGGTGAGAAGTTCGAGGTGCTCACTGACCATCAGAGTTTGAGGTACGTGTTCACGCAGAGGGACCTTAACCTCAGGCAGAGGCGTTGGATGGAGTTCATGAAGGATTATGACTTCACCTTGTCTTATCAACCGAGCAAGATGAATGTCATCGCCGATGCTTTGAGTCGAAAGGTCGCGGTCAGTGCCTTGATGTTGAGGAAGTGGAGGCTCTGGGAGCAAGTGCCCGAAGTGTCTTTCAGGCTCAAGATTCCCCAAGAGCCAGAGTTAGCTGTGCTTGCGACTCTGACTGTCACTCCCGCTATCCGCCGTCAAGTGACAGAGGCTCAGCATGCGGACCCTGAGTTGCCCTGGATTTTGGCCTTGGCTAATGTGGAGCTCGGCGAGGACGGTGCTGCGAGATTTCGTGGTAGATTGTACGTCCCAACCGATGAGCTGGTTCATCGTGCGGTGTTGCGCGAGGCTCATGGGAGCAGGTACACCGTACACCCGGGTGCGACGAAGATGTATCGGAACTTGCGAAGGCAGTTCTGGTGGCATGGCATGAAGAGAGATGTGGCCGAGTTTGTGGCCAGGTGCCTGACCTGTCAGCAGGTGAAGGCGGAGGATCAGCGACCGGGAGGTACTCTTCAGCCCTTGGATGTTCCCGCGTGAAAATGGGACCACGTGACCACGGATTTCGTGGTGGGATTGCCGAGGACTCCGAGCGGTCAGGACAGTATTTGGTTGTTGGTGGATAGGCTGACGAAGGTGACTCGGTTGTTACCGATCAAAGTCAGCTAGAGTGTGCCCAAGTTAGCTCGTCTTTATGTGGAGCGGATCGTTCCGTTGCATGGGATTCCCATCTCCATTGTGTCGGATCGGGATCCGCGCTTCACTTTTAGATTCTGGAGGAGTTTCCAGCGAGCTCTTGGCACGGAGTTGGCTTTTAGCTCGGCGTATCATCCTCAATCAGATGGCCAGTCAGAGAGGACCATTCAGACTTTGGAGGATATGTTGAGATCCTGCTGCCTGGAGTGGTAGGGGAGTTGGATTCACCACCTGCCGTTGGTGGAGTTTGCCTACAACAACAGCTATCATTCGAGCATCGGCATGGCTCCTTATGAGGCGTTGTATGGCCGTCCGTGTCGGACTCCACTTGATTGGTTTGAGGTTGGTGAGCGTGTTTTGACGGGACCGGAGTTGGTGCAGCAGTGTGTGGATGTTGTGCACCTGGTTCGTCAGAACATGTTGGCGGCCCAGTGTCGGCAGAAGAGCTATGCTGACTGTAGGCGGCAGCCTCTCGCATTCACCGTGGGCGATCGTGTGTTCTTGAGAGTTTCTCCGATGAAGGGGTGATGCGCTTTGGACGGCGTGGGAAGCTGAGTCCCCGCTATATTGGTCCATTTGTGATTGTGGAGCGCATCGGTGAGGTAGCCTATCGGCTGCAGTTACCTCCTGAGTTGGCGTCGGTGCATGACGTGTTTCACGTATCGATGTTGCGGAAGTATATGTCCGATGACTCTCATGTGCTTGAGGATTCTGTTTGGCCAGAGGTGACTCCAGATCTTTCTCTTTCAGAGTTTCCGATCCGCGTAGAGGATAGGCGAGAGCAGCGCCTACGGAAATAGGTCATCCCCTTGGTTAAGGTGGTGTAACAGCGGCACTCTGGTGGTGAGGCTTCTTGGGAGCGTGAGGACGAGATGCGTTAGCAGTTCCCTTACTTATATAAGTGAGTCTTCCTCTACTTTCCCCTTGGGTTGTTCTCAATTTCGAGGACGAAATTCCTTAAAGGGGGAGGGATGTAATATCCTGGACCTTTCGGATCCTTCCTCGTGGGTCTCGGATCTGGTTTCTCGGAGTGTCCGGCTCTGTTGTGTCCAAAATTTTATTTCGGACATTTTTCGTGTTTGGATCGGCGCGATCCGGAGTTGTTTCGGAGGCCTGAAAGCGTTCCGCGGCTTTTCGGTGTGTGTTTTTCGATTTCCGGTGTGTGTTTCGATAATTCCTTCAGAACCTCACTGCGGGTGAACCGGGTCGTTCACCTGGGCACGAGTGGTACCGTTACGATCGGTGCATTCCGAGGATCCTGAAAATATAATTTTCTATTTTTTAACATTTTCTGGAATTTTCAGATTTTCTATAAATACCTCTCTTTTTCTCTCTCTCTTCCCCACCCTCTTCTTCTTCTTCTTTCTTCCCTTTCTCCCCACCGTGAGCACCGCCCCCTTCCTCTCTTACTCTCCCGTTCGACAGCGGCGGCATCCCCTCCGGCTGCAGACGGCGTGGGGCGACGGCGTGACGACGTGAGCGACGGCGAGGCGATCGTGGTAGCGTAAAGCTTGTGGGAACCGTGAAGGGATGAGGGTTTTTCAAAGCGTTCTTTGCGATTTCGACAACGATTCGGCGGAGCTTTTGCTCCATTGAGGTAGGGTGATGTTCCCTAGCTCCCCGCCTTTCGTTCCCGTGATTTGTAGGCCGAGGGGAGGCCGAAAGGGGCGTGTTTGAGCGGGTTTGGGGTTTTCATGATTTGGGGAGAGTTCGCCCAATCTATGTATTTAGCCCGCGATTTCACGTTTTGGTGGCCTAGTATCATGCTAGGGGTCCCCAGGGGTCTTCCCCTTTGATTTCCCCCTCTCCGGTGGAGGCATGGGGGCGTGGTTAGATTTTTTGGGCATTTTCCCATCATTTTGCCCTCGGGCGGGTGTGACGGTCCTTCCAGTGACCGTCACATCATGTAACGCGCCTAGGTGGGTGCGTTATAGCCCTGTGTTGCCAATTGGGGGTCTGTAGGCTGTGACGGTCCCTCGATAGACCGCCACAGGCGTGTGACGCGCCTGGGTTGGGCCGTCAGAGGCTTCCCGACCGTTGGCACGACCGTTGGTTTTTGACCATTGGGGGGTCAAGAGCTGTGACGCACCAGGACTGGCACGTCACAGCCTTGTGACGCCCCAGGGAGGGTGCGTCAGAGTTGACGAACCCCAGGTCATGTAACGCTCCAGCGTTGGACCGTTACATTCTATGACGCACCGAGTGGCACGCGTCACAGCTGTTCCTCGATTGTCTTGTAACGCACCAGGGTAGGCGCGTCATAGTCTATAACGCACCAGGGCAGGTGCGTTACGTGTGGTTTTCCACCCAGTGTGTGACGCGCCTGCGTTGGGCCGTCAGGTTGCTGTGACGGTCCAGCCTAGACCGTCAGAGCCTATGACGCGTCTAGGGTAGACAGTCAGGCTCTGGGCAGCACCGAGAGGTCTACAATCCCGTTTCTTGTCCAACTGTGGTCACCGTGCGACGGTACCGGTACGTGGGACGGTCCCCGTACGTCGTCGGATGCGGACGTCATTTTCCGTTGACTTGAGAGTCTACTCCGTTAGTGACCCTCCACTAGTCGTAGCCCACCAGTACGCGGTTCTGGTCTCACCAGGGAGTGGTGTACGGGCCGACCCTTAGAGACGGTTTGTGGACCGGTTGCCGTCGGTCCCCGTGTCTAGCAGCCAGAGTCCGGCTGAGGGGAAAACCGGTCAGAGGACCAGACCAGGGACGGACGGTCTGTGTGTGCACATGTGGTTGGGGGCAGTTGGACCCACGCTAACGGACATGACCCCACCTAGTCACTTGTTCGTGGTTACTCGTTAGGTGTCCGTGCCTTTGGTAGACGCTACCACGTCAGGCAGTTCACCTGCGGTGCGGTGTAAGTCGTCAGGGGACGCCACCGACTGTACTTCTAGTGAGAGGTACTCCTGTCGAGTAGGGAGTGTCAGACTGTCAGTCATTGTGACTTCGACCTTCGGGTTTGGTCGGGTTGACCGCTGTGTTCCGGTCATTTCACCGCGGCATGCGTGTCGGTTTTCGTGCCGTGAGATTGGTGTTTCGTAGATAGCAGGGCTTCCCTTTCCGAGATACTCACTTAGCCGCTAGCATAGTGGTTTTCCATTTGCGAGGTATGGTTCGTGTACCCCTACTGAGTCTTGTTCTGAGACTCATTCCCTGCGTGTTTCCACCGTGTTTCAGGTGAGGCGCGGCTTCAGGGGAGCGCGTCTCAGGTTCAGCAAGGTTCGGGTGCCCAACGTTAGTGCCAGAGGTCAGAGCCGGGGTTTGTCCCGTGTAGCTGTACTTTTCTTTCTTGTCTCTGTACTAGTTGTGGACTACTGTTGCTATTCTATTGTTATCTGGTGGACCATGTATTAATTAATTGTTGTTTATTTCTGTAATTATTTGTGATACTTGTGTAGTCTCCACACCATCCTTCTAACCCTTCCGAGTCTTCGGGCTCGTGGGTGGTGGTACGAGTCTCGGGTTATCGGGCCTTCCTAGTGATCGGATTCTCGGGTCGTTACAAAAACAGAGACTTGGCAGGGATCCCGCGGAACCCCAACCGAAAACAACGGCGGTAGCGGAAAGGAGAGCTACAACTACAGCAGGAACAATGAACCGGTGGCCGGTCAAAACTCGGCACTACAGCTGCTCCTACTGTACCAGAAACACACCCCGGACTCACGGTCGGGGGCTACCGAACCACACTAGTACCACCTACCGAAGTAAAAACCCACGGCAACCGCGCCGTAGAGGCCTATCTTCCAGGACACGGCCAACCTGGACATGATGTCCAAGGTGCAACCCCGACCACCTGGTCACAGGTACCGCACAGCAAGACGCAACCTCGGTAAAGCTACTAGCACTAGTCTCACGGCACGAGAACCGACACACGTGACACGACGAGACAACCGAAACTCAATGGTCAACACGACCAAAACTCGACGGTCAAAGTCACAGAGACTGACAGTCTGACACTCCCGACTCGACAGGAGTACCTCCCACTAGAAGCAAGGCCGGTTGCGTCCCTTGACGACTTACGCCGCACCGCAGGTGAACTACCTAGCGTGGTAGAACCTACCAGAGGCACGTACACCGAACCAGAACCACAACGAGTGACTAGTCGGGGTCACGCCCATCGGCGTGGGTCCAACTGCCCCCAACCACTCTGCACACACAGACCATGCGTCCTAGGTCTGGCCCTCTGACCGGTTTTCCCCCGTAGCCGGACTCTGGCTAACGACGAGGGGCCCGACGGAAACCAGTCCAAAACCGTCCTTAGGGTAGCCTCTCCACCACTCCCTATTGGGACCACACGCGTGTAAGCATGCTACGACTAGTGGAGGGTTACTGACGGAGTAGACTCTCAAGACAACGAAAAACAACGTCCGAACCCGATGAAGTACGGGGACCGTCCCACGTACCAACACCGTCGCACGATGACCATAGTCGAAGAAGAAACGGGACTCACAGTCCACGGGCCGCATGTTCGGCCACGCAGAAAATGCGGAAACACGGTTCCCAAAGCAGCTCACAGGCCGCCAAACCAAATCCCACTCTCAAGGAAAGGTGGGAACCCTCCAGCCCTAGGCTGGCAACTGGACTCACAGTCCAAGGCCACATACAAGGCCCACTCGGAAACCTCTTCCCGGAGAAACTCACGGCGTGCGGGGAACCTTCGCCGCACTCACACCGATGTACTGTGACACAAGTCGAGAACACGGCAACCCGGGGCCACACCGTACCGTGACGCCTGGCCCTGACGAAGTGCACAACATCCGTCAGGCAACGGGTCGACACGTGGATCGAGACCTACACACCCGGGACTCGAACCGGTCAAAACAGAAACGCCGACTAGACCAGCCCCTTGGGCGGTCCACTCTGGGCCGCTTAGGGACGTACGGCCAGGAAGGGGCCGCCCCAGGGGATATACGGCCAACAGCATGCCGTTCTTCTCCTGGCTCAAACGAGACACAAGCGGCTGGTCTCCAGCCGCACCAAGGTCGTACGGCTGACCCTCAGCCGCAACTAGGGGATGAATGGTCCAACGCGGTCATTCGTCCTCCAAACGGGAAACACATGTACGGCTAGCCTCTAGCCGCACGGGGGAACGGGGGGCTAGGACCTCACCATGCAAGGCTTGGGCGGTCAACCTCTGGCCGCACAACAGCCCACGGCACCAGGGGATGTACGGCCAGCTCCGAGCCGTACAAAAGGGTTATGCGGCCAGACCCTGGCCGCACAGCCCAGCAACGGTCAAAATCGGAGGGAAAAGACAGCTCAACCCTGGCCGCACCTGGGTTATGCGGTCGCAAGATAGACCGCATAACCCTCATTGCGCGCCAAGCCAAACACTGCGCGCCGAGCAGATGAACGGTCAAGACGGGGCCGCCCATGGGGATGGACGGGCCCTGGTTCGACCGCCCAACCATCACGGCGAGCAAACCGTGGGGTTGGCCCAACGGTGGCCTCCCCACGCCCCATTCGTGCCGAAACGAAGGGGAAACGACGGTAAACCCCCTAGCAATTATCTAGACTCCGACCGGGGTCAAAACAACGCATGAATCGCAAGAAACTGACGATTCTACCACGGTCGCCCAAAAAGGGTGTCACGACCTCCCGGAGCCCTACCAGCTGAACGGGACCACAAATCGAGACGACATCGGTGACTATGGAATGCCCTCGTCGCAGGGAGTCTATTGACAGTAACCGATCTGAAAATCGTTGCCATTTCGAGACGAACCCTACGAACTCCACAAAAACACGATTTCGCTAAACGTGCCCAAACGCCCTTATTTTTGCGCCGAACGACGTGCAATGGCAGGGAAAATGAGTCCCACGCAGTGGTGTTCAGTCACCCTACCTCCACGAAAGAAATCGCGCGCCGAAGCGACTAATCCACGCCGAAAACCGCTGGGAACACGATCGCCACCGACTCGGAATCCACCGAGGGATCGCGCCCGCCTCCGCCTCGATCCTCGCCCATCCCCGCCCGCATCCTCGCCCGCGCCGCGTCCGCGCCGCCTCCGCCTCGCCCCCGCCTCGCTCCGTCGGCCGCCCGGAGAAGAGAGGGGAGAAAGAGAGCGTGAGAGAAGAGAGAGGGAGAGAGAGTGAGAAATGAGAGGGGAGAGAGAGAATGGCGGTTAATATATAGAAAAATTCAAAAATTCTAGAAACTCAGAAAATTATGAAAAGTTACCTCCGCGATCCTCAGGAGGAACACAACGCGCCGGTACTGTCCCGGAGTCGGAGAACGCCACGGTTTATCCTGCACAGAGTTCCGAAAGCACATCAGGTAAAAATATATGTAAAGTACAAAATACACTCCGAGACCTACTAAAAGATCTGAAAAAAAATTTGGGGCATTACAAAACATGTTTCTGTCATTTAAACATAGTATACATGTCATTAATGTTAATCAAGAAATAACAAAGGGATTAAATCATAAAGTTTTATTAAATAGTGATGTATTTCAAATGAGTTTACATGTATCTCCCACTATATGTATATAATGTTAAGTGATGGGGCCTTACGTAAGAGAACATGATTCATTCACCCATTTTCCAATTTTTTTAATATATTAACTTCACATGATTTGGCACCCTTGTATGTCATACTCGACAGATGTGAGGTCACCTCTCTCCCTTTTAATATTATTTTTTAAAATTAAAACAAACCATGTGAAGGGGGTCCGTTATGTCTTTGCTTTGTGACATATGACAGAGGTCATTATTTGTCTCGTAGACTCTCTCTGCCCCTCTCAATTTCATTTTTTTTATTTCCACGGTGACTAGAGCACTTACCTGGAAGCTGAAGAAAAGGTGCAGCGGGCACCGGGCAAAAATGTTATAGCCGCAGTAGGGGTAGGGTCGACGATGGCTACGGCAACAGCGATGGGCACCAGCGACGAGGGCGATAGTGGCGTTGGCGAGAGCAGACCGCTGTGAGTAGCAGCTGTTGTGACGACCCAAGATCCGGATACCGGGAAGGCCCGATATCATTCGAATCATGACCCACCACCCACGAGCCGGGAGGGCTCGGAAGGGCTAAAAGGAGTGTGGAGGTACAAAGAAATAGGAAATAAAGCAGGATAATTCAATAATTAACAGAAATAAATAAACAACTACTACAACAGAGTCCAGTCCAACAAAAAGTATAGTTTAAAGCAGTAAAGCATACCACATGACAAGTGAACACTCTATCCGGCGAGCTGACAGTCACGAACCTCCAAACAGCACCCTCGAACCTCGAGGAAGAACCATCACACCTGAAAAGCAGAGATGAGTCTCCAAACAGAGACTCAGCAGAGGTCCCGCGGAACCCAAACCAGAAACAACGGCGGTAGCGGAAAGGAAAGCTACAACTACAGCGAGAACAGCGAACCTGTGGCCGGTCAAAACTTGGCACTACAGCTACTCCTACTGTACCATAAAAACACCCTGATCTCACGGTCGGGACTACTGAACCACACTAGTATCACTTATCGAAGTAAAAATCTATCGCAACTCCATCGTAGAGGCATGTCTCCCAGGACACGGCCAACCTGGACACGCTGTCCAAGGTGCAACCCCGACCACCCGGACACAGACACCGCACCAACAAGACGCAACCTCGATAAAGCTACTAGCACCTTGGCCACTAACTCGGAAACACCCGACGGTCCAAACCTCGTCTCGCAGACGTAAAACGGAACTCGAAATAGGAGAGTCACGTCTCACGTGACAGGAGTACATGCCCACCAGAAGCAAGGTCGGTTGCGTCCACTGACGACTTAGTCCGCGCCTCAGGTGTCTCGCTGCCGCGCCCCAGGCGGAGACTGAGACACCATACAAGTAACCACAGAAAACAGAATAAGGGTCTAGGCGGGGTCATGCTCATCAGCACGCGTCCGAAGTCCCCGACCACGAGTGCACACACTGACTAACTGCGCTACGTCAGGCCCACTAGCTGGTATTCCTCCCGGCCCGGACTCGAGCCACCACAGTGGGAGGCCCTACGGCAACCAACCTAAAGCCGTCTCTCTCGGGTAAAGCCTCACCACCACTCCCTGGTGGGACCACACGCGTGTCGGAAGGCTACGACTAGTGGGGAGTCACTGATGTGATAACTCTCCAAGGAGAAACTCTGAGAAACACGGACGCACCCTGCACGAAAATCGAGAAGAACCAAGTGGCGACGAGCCACTAGACTCTGGACCGTCCTCTAGACTCACTAAATCCAACAGTCCTTGAGTCACAAGACTCGAGGTCAAGACCGTTGAACGCAACGACGGAATGCCGTTAATCTAGCCTGATCCCTAGGTCTAAAATCACGGTAGCACAAATACCGATGCAGCTCACGAGCCGCCGAGACCATCCCCTCAAGAAAGGAACTCAAGGGACCTCCAGCCCCAGGCTGGATGATAGGACTCACAGTCCAAGGCTACACACATGGCCCACGGGGAAAGCACAGAAGCATGATTCCCAAGGCAGCACACCAGTCGCCACGCCGATTCCCCATCCCAGGGAAAGCGGGAAACCTCCAGCACTAAGCAGGATGACTGGACTCATAGTCCAAGGCCAAACACATGGTCCACTCGGGAATCATCTTCCAGAGAAAACTCACGACATGCGGGGGAGAGCCCACCGCACACACACCGATACACGGTGACTCGATCCAGCGTAACACAAAGCCCGGAACACGAGCAGTCACCCGGACTCTCAAACCCACGGGCATGCTAAACGAGGTAGCAAGGTCCTCCCGACACCCTCAAAACACGGACACAGGACCCTCGGGGTGTCAAGGGCATTCACGAGACCGCAAGTCGACCACTGGGTCACGACCGGGTCGACCAAGAATCCACACAACACGAAATGAACGTGGCAAGCACGAAGACCCACTTCGGTGCGACACAGTGCCGGGCGATCTATCTTTGGGCCGTCACAGCCTGTAATGGTCCAAAGCTAGCCCGCCACAGCTCTCTAACAGTCAAATTTAGGAGTGTCAGATGAAGGAGCAAAATTGACTGTGGCACACCCACCTTGGGGTGTCACAGCCTCTAACGGACCAAGCCTGGTGCGCTAGAAGACGGAACGAAACAGGTTGTGACGCACACCCCTCGGGGCCTCACAACCTCTAACGGACCCACACAGGTGCATTAGAAGGAGGGATACGTCAACTCTGACGCTCCAAAGCAAGGGCGTCACAGAGCTCTGACGGTCCGCCCCTGGTGCGTCAGAGTCTCGTGACCCCAACGGTCCGAAAACACAAGAATGGACGTAGCGGTCGAACCCAGGCGCGTCACACTCTCTGGCGGTTTATCGTGGGACCGCCAGAGCGACCGACTCCCTATCGACAAAATAGGACCCTGTGACGCACCCTTCTTGGGGCGTCACGGCCTGTAACGCACCTACCCTGGGGCGTCACGGCCTGTGGCGGTCTCTAGAATGACCGCCACACCAGTCCGAGAACGGATCGGTGGGAAAACCCTAAAAATCTTTCCCACGCCCCCATACCTCCATGGGAGAGGGGAAAAATAAGGGGGAAGCCCTCAAATAACCCCTAGCATGCATCTACGGCCTCGGATCGGCCAAAAACGCGATGGATTGGCGGATCGACTCACAACCCCAAAAATATGGATTTTTCCCAAATTGCTCAAATAGACCCGCTCGGCTCACTGCAGCCTACCAAAATTGCGGGAAAGGAAGTGCATGAGCTGGGGATCCATCTCCCTACCTCTACCGAAGATTTCGCACCCCGAGCTTGCCGATCCGCGAAGAAACGTCCACGAAACCCCGTCGATGCCTCACGCTCGCGAACCGGCTTCACCGCGGCCCCGCGCCTCGATCCTCGACCCATCCTCGCCGTCCTCCTCACCCACATCGCCCCGCCTCGGTCCATCGGCCGCCGGAGAGGAGAGCGTGAGAGAAGAGAGAGAGTGAGAGAGTGAGAATGAGGGAAAGAGGGAGGGGGTGGGGGTTAAATAGGAAAATTCGATAAATCTGGAAAATTCCAAAAAATGGGAAAATTACACCCCCACAATCCTCGAAGAACGCACAACATCGTGGTAACGTCCCGGAGTCAGAGAACGCAACGGTTCACCCCACACAGGGTTCCGAAGGTCCGACAAACAGAAAATACGCGTAAAACCTGAAACGCAACCCGGGACCCACAAAGGCGCTCCGAAAATCTCATAAAAACACCGGCGTGCTCCAAAGAACACCACGGACCCAAGGAAACTCACAGGCACACAACCAGTGGGTCCGACAATCCGGTATAAAAATTTGAAACTCACTCGGACACAATCCGCAACCCACGGAAAGTGATCTGAAACTCACGGATCCAGATCCGAGAAACCCAGGGCATTACAGCCCTCTCCCCTTAAAAGAATTTCATCCTCGAAATTCAAGACTAGCACCAAGACACAGGGAAAGAACACCTTAACCAACTGATAACGCTGTCAAAGCCCCAGCACAGAAAACCTCGATTCTCACGAAAGCACCGATCCTGAGGGACACAGCTAGACTACAATCACGAAGAACACCTCGCTCCGCATGCCGCACACACCGGCCACCAGAGCAAGCACACACCAAAGGACACAGTCCGGCATCACATCAGTCACAACAAAAACCAATCATGGCACCGCTGCCACCATCTCGCCCACCGAGGAGACACAATCCTTGTCACGAGAAACAGCTACCGATTCATCCTATGGTCGGCGGACAAATCGAACATCAGCTTCACAACCAGCTGACCGGTCGCACACCCGTCTCAAGGGAACAACCAATACAGAGCCTCCACCAGCTCACGTAGCCATCTCAACATACCGCAACCAGAACATCGGCTCAGCACCATGAATCACCTTACACATGGCAAGATGAAAGCCAGACATATCACTGTGCCAACTCTGTCAGAAGATAAACTTCGACAAAGCCCAGATCCCGTCCGGAAAGGCACATCACAGAAACGACCACCAAAGGTCTCACCTGCACACGGCTCTCACCGCTCAAGATGCACAACCAACAGCATCTTCTGTCTGTGAAAGACCACACGCCGGTCACCAACTGCTCGTCAACGGGAAACCTCCGCTTGCTCAGGTTCTTCCTTCTTTCCTGGTCTCCACCAGATCCGAAGGGAACATTCCAAACCTCGACAATCCATCCGTTGACTCACGCACAGACCAACACCACAACCAATGCACATAGGTCCCCAACAATACACATCTTATCATGGTCGACTACGAGACTAGCCTTACCAGTCACTTGAAGCTACCAACAGGAACCCATGACCTGCCAGAGATCACTTCCTCAAAACACGATCTCATCTGAGACACAACCTCCAATACAAGTCAGGCACCAAGCCACCGACTCTGACCAACACGTCCTCGACCTCTGTCAGGCGACATCCTCAACAACCCCATCCGGTTCCAACACCGACGCCTGACACGGCTTCCGTCATAGGAACAGGGTACTCATGTGGCACACCTTCCAACATTTTTCCCCAACACTCCATCATGCCAGTACCAAGAACCACAACATCTCAAGAAACGGCACGGCAACAACACGTCTCGCACAGAGGAACCAATCCTCACACGCTCAACGCAAACTCAGGAAATCCTCCCGTAGCAACCAACGCTACGATCCTGAACCAGTGGGTCACAGGCCCACCAGGCTTCCGCTGCGCACTCTGATCCACGCGTGCACAGCCAAGAATGCGAACACCACCCAACCAGTACTCATCCTTCCGGAACGGCGCCAGCACCCTTACACGCCAGGGGAATTGGGCACGACTTCTCACAGGCAACCACCTTGCCAAAACACAGATCACGTCTCGCACGGACTCCATGGCACACAGAGGCCAACCAATCCAAACATGCAATGTAAGACGACGAACCTTAGCAAAACACAACCTCTCCAACCAAAGGAGAAACCAACACTCCTCCGTCCAACGGACAAACACCACGCTCGACCTGATCTCGAACCTTGCGCATGCAGGGAAGAGCACCTTCCAGGACTATTAAAACCATCACCACGTCAGGTCAGTACCTCCAACACACTCAGCAAGTGTCACGTCGGACCATAATCACAACATCTCTCGATGCACCACCGCTACAATTCCTCGATTTGCAACACGCCACGCCAAGAGCCGTAACACGAGCCATGTACGACAACCACCGACGCTCATCCTCGAGTCCCGAAACCGCCGCAAAACTTCCACAACTCAACCCAAATCCAAGCAAACACAACCCATTCGCACCCACGAGCGCAGGAGCAAGACTTACTGGGACACCACAGCCCAATCTTGCCTCGAAATTTGTAATAATAATCGGGATCGGCACGTCATTTCTGACGCCACAGAGCACGACAGGAACACTAGGCTCGATGAAACAGCATCTCACCGAGAAGATCCTCTGCTCACCCGAGTGCACCTCTCGATCAGAACACCCGCTCTGCCACCTTAAGCCACAACCTTAACATATCAGGGGCTGGATAACCTCAAGCTGAAGTGGCCAGACTCAACAACAACTCCCTCAGAGTATGCTCATGGCCACTTAACCACGAACAATCCTCGCTAGCCACCTGACCTCGCTGTAGAAACCTCGAACGTAGCACCGCATCAATGCATCAGCCGGCAATCTCTGCTCAACGCAGCACAACCGGGACCACCACCGATGAGGGAGAAGCTCTCAACCTCGATCCTTAGATCCCACGTCAGCACAAAAGCCACGAATAGCAACCGCCTTCACAGCGCCACACAGCACACTCAAGCTCTCAAGCGAGAAATCAAGTGAAAAATAAACACAAAACCCTAAGCCAACTGCCGACTATACTGGACCTTATGGACTCTGATCACTGCAATGATTCGAATTCCTATGCACGTCCACAACCACTGCTCTGATACCAGCTATGATGACCCAAGATCCGGATACTGGGAAGGCCCAATACCATTCGAATCCTGACCCGCCGCCCACGAGCCGGGAGGGCTCGGAAGGGCTAAAAGGAGTGTGGAGATACAAAGAAATAGGAAATAAAGTAGGACAATTTAACAATTAACAGAAATAAATAAACAACTACTACAACAAAGTCCAGTCCAACAGAAAGTACAGTCTAAAGTAGTAACGCGTACCACATGCCAAGTGAACACTCGACCCGGTGATCTGGCAGTCACGAACCTCCGAACAGCACCCTCGAACCTCGAGGAAGAACAGCCACACCTGAAAAGTAGGGATGAGTCTCCAAACAGAGACTCAACAGGGGTCCCGTGGAACCCCAACCAGAAACAACGGCGGTAGCGGAAAGGAAAGCTACAACTACAGCAGGAACAGTGAACCGGTGGCCAGTCAAAACTCGGCACTACAGCTACTCCTACTGTACCAGAAAAACACCCTGATCTCACGATCGGGACTACTGAACCACACTAGTACCACTTACCGAAGTAAAAATCTACGGTAACCCCACCGTAGAGGCCTATCTCTCAGGACACTGTCAACCAGGACACGCTGTCCAAGGTGCAACCCCGACCAGCCAGTCACAGACACCGCACCAACAAGACGCAACCTCGGTAAAGCTACTAGCACCCTGGCCACTAACTCGGAAACACCGGACGGTCCAAACCTCGTCTCGTAGATGGGAAACAGAACCTGGAAACAGGAGAGTCACATCTCACGTGACAGGAGTACCTACCCACCATAAGCAAGGTCGGATACGTCCACTGATGACTTAGTACGCGCCTCAGGTGTCTCGCTGAGGCGCCCTAGGCGGAGACTGAGACACGGTTCAAGTAACCACAGAACACAGAACAAGGGTCTAGGCGGGGTCGTGCTCGTCAGCACGCGTCCGAAGTCCCCGACCACGTGTGCACACACTGACTGACTGCGCTACGTCAGGCCCTCTAGCTGGTATTCCTCCCAGCCCGGACTCGAGCCGCCACAGTGGGAGGCCCTACGGCAACCAGCCTAAAGCCGTCTCTCTCGGGTAAAGCCTCGCCACCACTCCCTGGTGGGACCACACGCGTGTCGAAAGGTTACGACTAGTGAGGAGTCACTGATGTGACCACTCTCCAAGGAGAAACTCTGAGAAACACGCATGCACCCTGTGCGAAAATCGAGAAGAACCAAGTGGCGACGAGCCACAGGACTCTGGATGGTCCTCTAAACTCACTAAATCCAACAGTCCTTGAGCCACAAGACTCGGGGTCAACACCGTTGAACTCAACGACGTAATGTCGTTAATCTAGCCTGATCTCTAGGTCTAAAACCATGGTAGCACGAATACCGAGACAACTCACGAGCCGCCGAGACCATCCCCTCAAAAAGGGAACTCAAGGGACCTCCAGCCCCAGGCTGGATGATAGGACTCACAGTCCAAGGCCACACACATGGCCCACGCGGAAAGCATAGAAGCATGATTCCCAAGGTAGCGCACCAGCCGCCACGCCGATTCCCCATCCCAGGGAAAGCGGGAAACCTCCAGCCCCAATCTGGATGACTGGACTCGTAGTCCAAGGCCAAACACATGGCCCACTCGGGAATCATCTTCCAAGGAAAACTCACGACATGCGGGGGAGACCCCACCGCACACACACCAATACACGATGACTCGATCCAGCGTAACACAAAGCCCGGAACACGAGGAGTCACCCGGACTCTCAAACCCATGGGCACGCTAAACGAGATAGCATGGTCCTCCTGACACCCTAAAAACACGGACACAGGACCCTCAGGGTGTCAGGGACATTCACGAGACCGCAAGTCGACCACTGGGTCATGACCGGGTCGACCAGGAATCCACACAACACGAAACGAACGTGGCAAGGACGAAGACCCACTTCGGTGCAACACAGTGCCAGGCGGTCTATCTTTGGGCCGTCACAGCCTGTAACGGTCCAAAGCTAACCCGCCACAGGTCCCTAACGGTCTAATTTAGGAGCGTCAGATGGAGGAGCAAAACTGACTGTGGTGCACCCACCTTGGGGCGTCACAGCCTCTAACGGACCAATCCTAGTGCGTTAGAAGACGGAACAAAACAGGTTGTGATGCACACCCCTCGGGGCCTCACAAACACTAACGGACCCACACAGGTGCGTTAGAAAGAGGGATACGTCAACTCTGACGCTCCAAAGCAAGGGCGTCACAGAGCTCTGACGGTCCGCCCTTGGTGCGTCAGAGTCTCGTGACCCCAACAGTCCGAAAACACGAGAACGGACGTAGCAGTCGAACCCAGGCACGTCACACTCTCTGACGGTTTATCGTGGGACCGCCAGAGCGACCGACGCCCTGTCGACAAAATAGGACCCTGTGACGCACCTTTCTTGGGGCGTCACAGCCTGTAACGCACCTACCCAGGGGCGTCACGGCCTGTGGCGGTCTCTGGAACGACCGCCACACCAGTCCGAGAACGGACCGGTGGGAAAACCCCAAAAATCTTTCCCACGCCCCCATACCTCCACGGGAGAGGGGGAAAACAAGGGGGAAGCCCCCAAATAACCCCTAGCATGCATCTACGGCCTCGGATCGGCCAAAAACGCGATGGATCGGCGGATCGACTCACAACCCCAAAAATATGTATTTTTCCCAAATCGCTCAAATAGACCCGCTCGGCTCACCACAGTCTACCAAAATCGCAGGAAAAGAAGCGCATGAGCTGGGGATCCATCTCCCAACCTCCACCGAAGATTTCGCGCTCCGAGCTTACCGATCCGCGAAGAAACGCCCACGAAACCCTGCCAGTGCCTCACGCTCGTGAACCGGCTTCACCGTGGCCCCGTGCCTCTATCCTCGACCCATCCTCGCCATCCTCTTCACCTGCATCACCCCGCCTCACCCCCGCCTTGGTCAGTCGGCTGCCGGAGAGGAGAGAGTGAGAGGAGAGCGTGAGAGAAGAGAGAGAGTGAGAGAGTGAGAATGAGGGAAAGAGATAGGGGGTGGGGGTTAAATAGGAAAATCCAGAAAATCTAAAAAATTCCAAAAATTGGGAAAATTACACCCCACGATCCTCGGAGAACGCACAACATCGTGGTAACGTCCCAGAGTAGGAGAACGCAACGGTTCACCTCACATGGGGTTCCGAAAGTCCGACAAACGGAAAACACGCGTAAAACCTGAAACGCAACCCGGGACCCACAAAGGCGCTCCGAAAACCCCAGAAAAACACCGACGTGCTCCTAAGAACACCATGGACCCAAGAAAACTCACAGGCACACCACCAGTGGGTCCGATAATCCGGTATAAAAATTTGAAACTCACTCGGACACAATCCGCAACCCGTGGAAAGCGATCCGAAACCCACGGATCCAGATCCGAGAAACCCGGGACATTACAGCAGTAACGACCCAAGATCTGGATACCGAGAGAAACCTGATACCATTCGAATCTCGAACCGCCACCCACGAGTCCGAAGACTCGAAAGGGTTAAAAGGATGGTGTGGAAGTACACAAGTATCACAAATAATTACAGAATTACACAGTTTATATGAATAATGCAGAAAATAAATTATATTAAATAAATCACATGGTCCACAATATAACAATAATCAAAGTAATAATAGAAGTCTAGTCCAGTCCACAGCTAGTACAGTAACAGAAAGGAAAGTACAACTACACGGGATATCCCCCAGCTCTGGCAATTGGCAACTAACCATGGCCACTCGAACCACGCTAAGTCTCAGGCGCGCTCCCCTGAAGTCTCGCCTCACCTGAAACACGATGAAAACGCACAGGGAATGAGCCTCATACAAAACAAGGCTCAGTAGGGATCACTCGAACCCCTACCTCGTAAAACGAGAAACTGGAACGCAAAGCAGGTAAGTGAGTACAACTGAAAACCCTGCTACTACAGACACCGATCTCACGGTGCTGAAACCAAGACACGCGTCACAGCAGTAAAACCTCGACCAAGAGTCAACGACTAACCTGAAAAGTCGCTAAGGTCGGAACAGAAAGTCAAAGTGGCTAAAACCGAAAGTCGCTCAACGGCAAAGCCAAGAGCCTATACCTGACCAGACAGGAGTACCTCCCACTAGAAGCACAGTCGGATGCATCCCCTGACGACTTATACCGCGCCGTCGTGTCTCCCTACTCGCCCAGGCGGAAACTGAGACACACACAAGTAACACTGACAAGGGTCTAGTCGAGGTCGTGCTCGTCAACACTCATCTGAAGTCCCCGACCACGTGTGCACACACTGACTAACTGTGCGACGTCAGGCCCTCTAGCTGGTTCTTCCTCCCGGCTCGGACTTGAACCGCCACAGTAGGAGGCCCATGGCAACTAGCCTAAAACCGTCTCTCTCGGGTAGCCCCTCCACCACTCCCAGGTGGGCCAATACACGCGTACCAAAGGCTACGACTAGTGGAGGGTCACTGAAGGAGTAGACTCTCTAGTCAACAGAAAATAACGTCTCGACCGGACGAAGTACAAGGACCGCTCCTCGTACCAACACCGTCTCACGGTGACACAAGCCGAGTACAACACCTCCTGGGACTCCACGACGCTCTAACACGAGGTGTCCTGACCTGATGCCCAGCATCTATCAGACCACGGTCAGCACGTGGATCGAGATCCACTCACCCAGGACTCGTATCGACAACTCCAAACCTCGCTAGAAATAGACAAGTGGCAGCCCACTCTTGGACCGCTACAAGGTCTGGCGGTCCATCTCGGGAGTGCCACAAGGAGAGATAGCCAGACAAGTGGCGGCCTGACCTTGGTCCGCCACAGTGTCTAGCGGCCTATCCTTAATCCGCCAATGGTCAGCGCTAGCGGCCCATTGCTAGCGCGCCACAACAAGTAGCGGTCTAACTCTAGAGCGCTACACGGAAAATGGGGTCACGACTGGGGCCTATCGCTGGCGCGCCACACGGGTAGCAGTCTAACTCTAGAGCACCACACCTGTGTGTTGTGGAGGCACAAGCGATCCTATCTAGGTCCACTACTTGAAGGAAACGGTCGAACCCTCGACCGCTAGATCCCACAGCCTCCAACGGTCAAAAACCAATGGTCGGAAATCAACGGTAACTTCCCGACTGTAGCGGTCGTACGATAGGCCGTTACACTCTCTGGAAGCTTATCGTGCGGCCGCTACCACTGTCGACACTTGAAGGCTGAGTGGCAGTCTGGATCTCACGTGCCAAAAGGAGGTGGCGGCCTCTGGAAGGACCGCCAGAGCTTCCAGAGCCCGAGAACGGCAAATTCGAGAATTTCGCCGGATCTCACCCTACACACCTCCAAACGACATGGGATCAAACGGGAAACTCTTCCCCATGTCCCAGAGCATCTAATGATGCTATAAAATCATCGATTCGCGCATTAAAATGCTAGATCAGGCGATCTCATCCTGAAGCATGGTTTTTTCTTCCCGGCACAATTGAGCCCTCTCTCGACCACACATCGGTCTAAAAATCACGGGGAAGGTAACACAGAGCTAGGGGAACGTCACCCTACCTCGGCGTCGCCCGAATTACGACGAATCGTTGTCAACCCACGAAGAAAGTCTTAGAATCCTAGTTCCTCCCACATTTCCCACAAGCTCCGCACACCGTCGCGATCACCACGCTGCCACCATCGTCAGCGCGTCGTCGCCCTGTCGCCGTCTACAGTCGGAGGGGAGCGTCGCCGCGTCGTCGCTGGTGAGGAGAGAGGATGAATAGTGCACGGGTGTGTTCTCACGGGAGAAGAGGAAGAAGGAAGAAGAAGAAGAAAGTGGAAAAGAATAAAGAAATGGTTGGTATTTACAAAAAATCCAAATTTTCCAAAAAAAAATAGAAAAATACGTTTCTACGATCCTTGGAATGTGCCGATCGCACTGGTACCAACCACTAGTAGGTGAACGACCCGGTTCACCCGCTACAGTGTTCCGTAGGTTCTGCCGAAACACACACGTGGGAATCGGAAAATACGCGAAAATCACGCAGAACACGTTCCACGGCCTCCGAAACTGATCTGAAACGTACGGATCCGAACACGGAAGTTATCCGAAAGGTAATTCCGGACACAACGGAGTCAAACTCTCCGAGAAAAGAAATATGGGACCCAAAAGGAAGGATCTGAAGGGTCCGGGATATTACAGCCCTCCCCCCTTAAATAAATTTCGTCCTCGAAAAAGTAAACACATGGGGGGAAGAAAGGGGGACTCACTCGAACAGGTAAGAGAACTACGGATGCATCTCATCCTCATGCTCCCAAGAAGCCTCACCACCAGAGTGCCGCTGCCACACTACCTTTACCAAGGGAATAACATTGTTCCGCAGGCACTGCTCTCGCCTATCCTCAATGCGGATGGGGAACTCTGGGAGAGAAAGATCAGGAGTCACATCGGGCCAAACGGAATCCTCCAACACATAAGAGTCATCGGGCATATACTTTCGCAACATCGAGACGTGGAACATGTCATGCACCGACGCCAACTCAGAGGGCAACTGTAACCGATAGGCTACCTCGTCAATGCGCTCCACGATGGGAAAAGGATCAACATAGCGGGGACTCAACTTCCCACGCCGTCCAAAGTGCATCACCCCCTACATCGGAGAGATTCTCAAAAACACACAATCGCCAACACTGAAAGTAAGAGGCTGCCTCCTCCGGTCAGCATAGCTCTTCTGCCGACTCTGGGCTACCAACATATTCTAACGAACCAAGTGCACGACAGCCACACACTGCTGCACCAACTCTGGCCCTGTCAAAACATGCTCACCGACCTCAAACCAGTCAAGTGGAGTCTGACACGGTCGTCCATACAACGCCTCATACGGAGCCATCCCAATGCTCGAATGATAGTTGTTGTTGTAGGCAAACTCCACCAACGGTAGGTGGTGAAACCAACTCCCCTGCCACTCCAGGCAACACGATCTCAACATATCCTCCAAAGTCTGGATGGTCCTCTCTGACTGACCGTCTGACTGGGGATGATAGGCAGAGCTAAATGCTAACTCAGTGCCTAGGGCTCTCTGGAAACTCCTCCAGAAACCAGATGTGAAGCACGGATCCCGATCCGACACAATGGAAATGGGAATCCCATGTAACAGTACGATCCGCTCCACATACAAACATGTCAGCTTGGGCACACTCCAGCTGACTCTAATCGGTAACAACCGAGCCGTCTTCGTCAGCCGATCCACGAGCAACCAAATGCTATCATGCCCACTCGGAGTCCTTGACAATTCCACCATAAAATTGGTGGTCATGTGGTCCCATTTCCACGCGGAAATCTCCAACGGCTGAAGCATACCACCTGGTCACTGGTGTTCTAACTTCACCTGCTGACAGGTCAGGCACCTGGCCACGAACTCGGCCCCATCTCTCTTTATGCCAGGCCACCAGAATTATCTCCGCAAGTTCCGATACATCTTCATCACACCCGGGTGTACAGTGTACCGGCTCCCATGAGCCTTGCGTAACACCGCACGTCTCACCTGCTCCTCGGCTGGGATGTACAGCCTGCCACTAAACCTCACGGCGTCGTCCTCACCGAGCTCCACCTCGTCCATAACCAAGATTTGGGACAACTCAGGGTCCGCATACTGAGTCTCAGTCACCTGCCGACGGATGGCTGGTGTGACAGTCAAGCTCGCAAGCACCGCTGACCCTGGCTCTTGGGGAACCTTGATCCTGAATGTCACTTCTAGCACTTGTTCCCAGAGTCTCCACTTCCTCAACATCAGTGCACTGACTACGACCTTCCTGCTCAAAGCTTCGGCGACGACGTTCATCCTGCCTGGCTGATAACATAGGGTGAAGTCATAATCCTTCATGTACTTCATCCATCGCCTCTGCCTGAGGTTAAGGTCCTTCTGAGTGAACACATACCTCAAACTCTGATGGTCAGTGAACACCTCGAACTTCTCACCGTATAGATAATGTCTCCAGATCTTCAACGCGAAGATCACAGTCGCCAACTCTAGGTCATTGGTAGAGTAGTTCTCCTCATGTGGCTTCAATTGCCGTGAAGCATACGCCACAACTCTACCACGCTGCATCAGCACAGCACCCAACCTAACCCTCGAAGCATCTATACACACTACGAAACCTCCCGATCCAGAAGGTAAAACCAACACCGGAGCCGAGGTGAGCAATCTCTTTAACTCCATGAAGCTCCGCTCACATTCATCAGTCCAAACAAAAGGTACATCCTTCTGCGTCAGTCTGGTCATCGGGGATACAATGCAAGAAAAATCCTGAATAAATCTCCGATAATAGCCCGCAAGCCCCAAGAAACTCCGGATCTCTATCACGGACCTCGGCCTCGGCCACTGCATCACTATCTCGACCTTGGCTGGATCCACGGAAATACCATCACCAGAAATCACGTGCCCTAAAAGGTGCACCTCACGAAGCCAAAACTCGCACTTGCTGAGCTTCGCATACAATTGGTGATCTCGCAAAGTCTGCAACACAACCCCCAAATGGTACTCGTGCTCCTCTGCAGACCGTGAATACACAAGGATGTCGTCCACAAATACGACCACAAACTGGTCCAAATAGAGACGAAACACCCTCTGCATCAAGTCCATGAAGGCTGCTGGGGCATTGGTGAGCCCAAACGGCATCACCAAGAACTCATAATGCACGTACCTCGTACTAAACGTAGTCTTCTCCACATCGGACTCACAAATCTGCAACTGATAGTAACCAGACCGCAAGTCAATCCGTGAGAACACTCGAGCAGACTGAAGCTGGTCGAATAAGTCATCGATCCGTGGTAACGGATACTTGTTCTTAATGGTCACTTCATTCAACTGTCGGTAGTCAATGCACACCCTCAGACTACCGTCCTTCTTCTTCACGAACAACACTAGTGCACCCCAAGGGGAAAAACTAAGACGAATATATCCCTTGGCAAGCAACTCTTGTAATTGCGCCCTCAACTCCCTCAACTCAGTGGGAGTCATATGTAGATTTAATTAAAATCCACTTAAAATAATAAAGAAAAGCAAGCACGTGGTGCTAATAAGGAGAGTGATCGCCAGAGGCATTACCTCAATGAAGTGCGGGAGGTGTGGGTGACTTCCTTCTCTTTCGATCGGCTGGCCGAAGGAGAGAGTCTCTCTTCTTGATTACCCTTGCAAACAAAGAAACAACACCAATAAAGAGATATGGAATTAGATAACCAAGGTGTAGTATCAAACTCTAGATAAAATACACAACGTAAGAGCATGGAAAATGACACACCTGTCGGGCATTGGCCCTTTAAACCCCAATGCAATGGGTAGGGAGATATGATGATATGAGTGATAAGAAATAAGTGTGCAAGTGTTGCACTGTGGGAGTCTTTCAACGCAGTTAAGATGAGAGGAAATAACAGGATGAATAGAAGTGATGCATGCAGTTAAAGTCACAAATAGGAAAAAAAGAAAAGCACAGAGAACAGAAGAAAGAAGAAAAAGCCTGGGATTTCTCCTGTAAAGGATTGGGCTTTGATGCGCGGGAGGGAGTCTCAAGAGGGATGGAGCCTTGAGCGCGGAGAACCCCCTCCTTGAGCCAACACACGGAGAACACCTTCCCCTGCAAAATCAGATAAAAATTCCTCCCATAGGCAACTGCCGCAGGGATATTTATAGGGAATCTGTGGGGTGTTGATTCGAGAAAGATTATTCAGTGGAAGGGGATAAAAAAAGAAATAATCCTCTCAATTTGGAAAGCCATCAGAAGACTTACCCAATCAAATCGGTCAGCAAAACGAGGAAAGAAAGGGCTGCAGACGAGTTTAGAAATCTTAGAAAAATAACGTCGGACACCCTGGTCGCCAATTGAATTAGCGTCCACCCATACGGACGTTATTTAAAAGGTTAAAATTTAGAAATCTGAAATAAAAAGAATTCACGTCTGAGTGTACAGACGCTAATTCTAATTAGAATTTGAATTTTGGATGGAATCGGGAGTCAAAAATAGTAAGAAAATTGGTGTCTTGTGTCACGGCCGCTATTTGAATGGGCGTCGTCCACGGGCGACGCCAATTAAAATCACCCAAAATCCCCAATTTAAAAAATAAAATAAAAAAGAATTGGCGTCATACCAAGAGGATGCCAATTAAATTTATCTATAAGTAAAAATAAAAAATAATAAAATAATAAAAAATAATAAAAGAATTGGCGTCTTACCAGGCAAACACCAATTGAAAAATATGATTTTTTAAAAATAATAATAATAATAATTGACGTCCTCTTAGGAAGACACCAATTGAATTTTCTTATAATTAAAAATAAAATAATAATAATAATAATAATAATAATAATAGAATTGGTGTCTTACTAGGAAGACACCAATTGAAAAATATGAATTTTTAAAAAAATAAAAAAGAATGGGTGTCACCCTAGGAAGACACCAATTTAAAAAAATCTGAAAAATTAAAAAAAATCTCAAAAAATCTCAAAAAATTTAGAAAATCTAAAAAATAGGAAAATTAGAAAGGGGCTAAAAATCCAAGAAACATTTAGAAAATCACTCGAATAAACCAATTTGAGGGTCAAATTGGGGCGTTATAAGGTAATATGAAATGCACTCACAATGATGTTAATTTTGGCGTGTCTACACCATACGGTAAGGAGCCTTCGCCAGAGGTCTCGTACCAGGCACAATCTCGATCACAAAGTCAATCTCCCGTTGGGGAGGCAATCCAGGTAAATCCTCGTGAAAAACATCGGGAAACTCGCACACTATTGGAATGTCCTCCACATCCGGACGTTGCTGGTCTACCGCGACACCGGAAGCGAGAAAACCCTGGCAACCAAAATCAAGCAAACGACGGGCTCTAATAGAAGAAATAAGGAAACGAGGAGAGGTAGATCGAATACCTTGGAAGTAGAAGGTCGATCTATGGGGATGTCGAAGGTAAACCCTCTTCGTTCCGCAATCCACGACCGCTCCATGTGCCTCGAGCCAGTCCATGCCCAAAATCACGTCATAGTCCCAAAGATGCAACCCATACAACCTGCCTGGGAAGTTCTGACCGTCAATCCACACCGGGACCTCCTCAAAACAATAAGGAGTGATCATGAAGTCACCAGAAGGTAACTCTACCGCTAGATCACACGACTCCTCGGATACCGGTTCCTCGATACTCAGCACAAAATCTTCCGAAATAAACGAATGCGATGCGCCGAAATCAAACAAAACTCGCGTTGCGCAACCCAAAATCATAACAGTACCTTCCATCAGCTGTGACGACTCTACATCTGCCCTGGTCATGTGTGTGATCTTGCCTCGCAACCTCTGTCTGCCCACACTCGCTGAGTGTAGCAGTGGTGGGTACTGTCCCTACTGTTGGAGCTGTCTCTGGGGGTACTAATGTTGTTGTTGCTACTGCTGCTGAGGGTACTGAGGTGGCCAACGCGGCCTCTGAGGACAGTTGCGTGCCATGTGTACTGGCTGATCGCACCTGAAGCAAACCACTGGCACCGTGCACTGTCTGCCTGGGTGCGACTCGCCACACCGAGGATACGACCCTTGAGAACCACCAACCGGTCCCTATCACTGGTAAGGTAACGGATGCTGAACACTGCCCGAAGAAGTTTGCCTCTGCTCTCGGCCCTCCTTGCGCTTCTTACCAAAATTCTTCCTGAAGAATCTCTTGGCCTTGAAGCCAAATGATGCAGATCATGCCGCTGATGTCACCGGAGTTAGAACTCCCAAACTACCAGAAAGTGGCTGGAAAGTACCCTGCTGCTAGGTAGTCGCCTGGTGACCACGGCCTGTCTGGTGTAGACACGCCAAAATTGACGTTACTATGAGTACATCTCGTATTACTTTGTAATATCCCAATTTGACTCTCAAATTAACTTTGTTTGAGTGATTTTTCTCAATTTTCTTGGATTTCTCCCTTTTTCCTCCATTTTCTTATTTTTTCCTATTTTTTTGATTTTCTGGACATTTTCCTTCATTTTTATGAATTTTTCAGAATTAACGGCGTAAGGGGGGCGTCATTTATTTTTAAGAAAATTAAAGAAAATAAAAATTAAAATGACGCATCTTTGAGGAGGCGTCCATTCTTTATTTTTTTTCCCATTTGTTTAGATTTTTCTGAGAATTTTTTAGATTTTTTTAAATTGACGACATGTCAAGGGGCGTTATTTTGAATTTAAATAAAATAAAAATTGAAAAAATGGAATTAACGACATAGTGTGGGGCGTCAATTTCAAATTGAAATATTTTAATATTATTTCTGGCCCACTTCCAGGTGTGATTTGGTGGTCTTCCGGGTGTCAGAAAAATACGAAAAAATAGTAACTGGAATCAGCACAGTTAGATGCACGTCCCCCTAAAATATGAGAAAATAATATTGAGAAATGAAAAATAGCCCTGTTTTACATGTTTTGAAATAACGTCGCTCACGCGGGCGTCAATTCAATTGCTGCCCGAATGCGCGGTCGAGCTTTTTTATTATCTTGATTCACGACGGTGTGCATGTCGTCATTTTAAATTGACGCCCATAGTCAGGTCGTCATTTTCATTGCCATATTTTGAGATTTTAAATCCGACCGAAATTCGTATTAAATTCTAAATAGCGCCCCTCTCCAAGTCGTCAATTCCTTAAATGACGAATTTTAAGAAGCGACCATCTGTCCGGTCGTCAATTCTTGTTCAATTTTGAACTCCGACCAAACCTCCTTCTTTCCCCATTTTGAGCCCCTTTTCACTTGGGAAAGGACTCCTAAGGCTTTCTAATATTGAGGGGACACTTGTCTAATGAATATCTCCCTCCAAATCCCACTAAAATATGTTTTCCTAATTTCTCTCAGAATTAACTCCAAATTTTAGCCCTATAAATAGGACCCCTCTCTCCCTTGTGTAGAGGGCATCAATATCAATTCAAGAGGAGGTGCTGTTAGACCAAAGGTTCAAGGAAGAAGACTCCCATGCACCTAAAAGCTTCATTCATGGAGTTCTTCTTCCCCTCTTGAAGATTCGGAGCCTCTTCTTCCTTGGAGCAAATTGAAGATATAAAGCCCCTTTTGGAGAAACACATCAATAAGCTTATCCCTCCCTTAATCTCTTTTGTTTCTTTCATGAAGTAGTTTGCATGCATCATGTTATTTTCTCTTCTTTCATTATTTTTATCATATCAACCATGTTGAGATCTCCTTAGTGCAACACTTGCACCTTCCTTTATCTTATCATTCATCATAATCTCCCATGCCATTTTGCATAGGGGTTTAAGGGCCAACACCCAATAAGGTGTGTTCTTATACATGCTTTTCATGTTTATTTCTATTATGAACTTGATGCTACACTCACCTTGATTTCTAATCCATATCTTTTATTGGTGTTTGTTATTGTTTTGCAAGGGTAATCAACAAGAGAAACTCTCTTCATCGGCCGGCCGATCGGAAGAGAAGGAAAGCACTCACAATCTCCCCCGCATCCTTTTGAGGTATTTATATTCGCGATCCCTCCATTGAGTATTTGTTATATCTTTGAGGCCCTCGCGTCTCTGGCGATCACATTCTTCTTAGCATCCTACGCATGCTCCCCTTTTCTCCGATCTTTCTCCTTTTTCTTCTTTTTCCCTTTTAATTATTTCTTAGTTTTTCATTAAGTGGATTTCTTGGAATCTACAAATTGGCGATCACGGTGGGACTCCTTTTATTTTTCTTTTTGATTACCCTTCCCCTTGGGCACCCACGTGTGCCATCTCCCCTTTTGCACCCGCGGTGCACCTCCTTTTGTGCTCCACGTAGTATTCTCCCTATGTGATTGGTTAGTTTGATAGATTTTTAGAAATTCCATTTATCCATCTCTTAAAAAAAATGATGAGCATGATATATCCCCTTTCATGTTTTTATTGATTGCCATGATTCTTATACTGTGATTGTGAATGTTTTCCTTCCTGTTGGTATTTTCGTCACTGTTTGAGCTGTCTGGCCCTTGGAGAGGAATTAGCGCCATTCACAGAGGCGTCATTTCAGCATATAGCGACCGTTTGAACAGCGTCGCTTCCATTTTATTGGCAGAATTTTTTTTCATCATTTTATAATTAACGCCCCTCACAGAGGCGTCATTTTCCAGTATAACGCCTCATACCAAGGCGTCATTTTCTTTGACATTACATTCTGACGCCCCTGTCAGAGGCGTCTTTCACTCGTATAGCGCCTTACTGGAAGGCATCATTTTGATTATCATTGTTTATTCATGTTGATTACTGCTATTTGACGTCCCTGTGCACAGGCGTCCATTCTAGATACAACGCCTCACCTTAAGGCGCTATTTTACTCTGCTTGCACTATTCACAGTGATTAGCGACTGACACTCTTGCATTCATCTTTGCATTTGATTTGAGAGACCTCCTCTCCCCACACTTTTAGGAGTCACACCCCCCTCTTGGTGAAGGAAGGACCCTCCTTTGAGCATTCAGTCTCATTGGACCGAAAATTCCTAAACTAAGTCTCTGTAAGTCCCCGCACCCGTGAATTCCCTCACGGACGCCGAGCAGGTTGTACCTTTGAAGTCTCGGGTTTAGTTGGCCTATGCCTGGTGAGAGAGTGTTCTTAGTTGGCATCGAAGTGAACTTACATTGAAACTAGGTTCCTCCCTTGCGTGAATCACTCTGAAGTTTGTTAAAAGTCATTATGTTCAAATAAATAAAAAAATCAACGGTAATCATTCCAACTCGTGTGCTTCTTTGCAAATTGTTTTGCTTGAACTTTGATTGCATAATGGCTTATCGTGATAGACAAAATAACATGTTTAATTTTAATTATGTTCATGAGGATGCACAACCTAGTACATCCTATACTCCTCAATCTCAACATGTTCATCATAATTCTCACCATATTTTCAAGGGACCACGTTCTCATTCTTATGGTGTTGCCCGACCCATGGGCAATGTCCAATCTCATGGTCCCTTGCCTCAATCACGAGCCACTACCCCCTCGGGACCGTCTCCTCCCAATGACGAGAAGGTCTCTCAATTCATCCGTGCATTGGATCATCTCACCCCTCAACAAATCCAAGCCCTTAAGGCTATTGTTGAGGGCACATCCTCTCCTCATCCTCCTTCGTCCACACCTACTCCTATTCGGGTGGCCCATCACCCGTCTCCTTCTATTTCTCATCCTTCACACCCCCAAGGTCCATTTATTCCTTGTAATCCGGCCCGTCCGGGTCCTTTAGCGGGTCGTCCTATTAACCCTCCTCCACAGCCGTCATATCAAGCCACCCCTCCAAGGCAATCATGCCAACCTTCCAATGTTCATGTTACACCCCTCCAGCAAAGTATCTTTGATAGAATTGCTTCAATGGAGGAACAACTTAAGAGGCTCACCAGCCCGCGGCCCGCTCCTCCTCCATCTCAAGTCAATCCTCTTCGTGATTTCATGAATAACATCGCTAAGTTAGAAAAAGATTGGAAGGAGATAAGAGAGAATGGCATCAATAACACGTGTGAGCAAGATATCAAAAATCAAGTGGACATCGTTCACCCTGCACTCATCCACCCTGCTCATTTATCTGGCCCTCCGTCTCCACCTTCACATTTACCACCACAGAATTTTCCACAATATCATGATCATCTGCCTCCACTTTCACATGATCCTCCGCAAAATCCTCCACCACCTATTATTATGCCTCCACCACGGTGTCCACTTGATGTTTTTGATGAAGATGAAGATTTGGAGACGGCATGAAATGTTGAAATTCCACATGCACCCCTTTCAAGTTTCCTTCGTTTCCCACTCCCTCCATTGCCACCCGATGAACCCCTTGCTCAGGATGAAGCCACTATCCCTAACCCCATTTATGAGACCAATTGGTGCTATGATGATGGGTCGATACTCCAGTCACCCACACCGGTGCATCATGCGCCTTCCCCTATACCTAATACTTCTCGCATCATCCGACGATTCCTACGCACCAAACCCTCTCCTTTTACACCTTCGACCTCTACTCCATTGACCTCCGCCGAACCTCCACTAATCTCCACTCCACTAACTCCCGCCAAGCCATCCAAGCTTATCTCCACTCCACTGGCCTCCGCCGAGCCTTCCACTAAACCTCCACCCAATCCGCCATTAGCCTCTTCCCCATCGGCTTCCACCGAGCCCACCATCAAACCTTCCCCAATTAACCTTCCATCACTGCCACCTCGGCCTTCCATTATCCCTTTAACCCCAAAACCCACTTTACATGTTCCTTCATCTATCCATTCACCCTTACCCATGGCTAGTCCTGAGCAGGATCCACCCTTTTTTGCACTCGAGCCAACCCCGACTACTTCTGGGCAAAGGGAGAAGCTCGACGTGTTTGAACCTCTGTTTCCACTCACCCTTTCTCCAACACCTTCCATTACACCTCCACCATCCATGGAGCCTTCCGCCTCCGCTTCCTCTACCACCCAGAATAGGAGTGCTTCTGCAAGTACTTGTGCCGAAGATGGTCAAGAGCCGGGCAAGAAGGATTTGGCCACGGCCATGCTATTCAAGATGCAATAATTTATCTGCCAGATGCCGATCCGTGTTGTCGTGCCGAGCATGGTTGAAGAGGCCGAGTCCCCGCCACTGCTCGCCAGACGAGAATGTCAAGCGTTGATGCCACCCAAGGGCCGGGCAGGGCACCCCTTGTTCCAACTTTCAAATCTTGAACATTTTTTTCCATACAAGGGGCGAACGCCCATCTTGATCAATATTCTTCATATGCTATAATCCATGGGCAACACGATGCTTCATATCTCAACTTTCCAACTCTCTCACACTGTTGTTCTTCACTCTCCAAGGGAGTTGTCATTTACTATTGAAGTTTCGTCATGGGCTTGTACTTTATCTATTGGGCCTATTGACTATACACTTTCACTGCTATGGAGGGGCAGTTATCCTCATACCAAGGGGCCGTCCTCCATCCTCTCCATCTTTTACTCAACTCCACCCTCATTTATCATCAATTCTTCATGGGCCACTCCGGGGGTAAGAAGGAGGATCTCATCTTCTCGCCCTTCATATTCTTTGCATCTCATGCATTCTGTTACATCCATGTCTTCATCGCATCCATGTTATTGCATTCGCATGCATTTGCATTCCTTTTTTCCAGGGTTTCCAGACAAGTATTTTCTCCATCTTCCGGAACCTCCGGATCTTCCGCATTCCCCATCTTGTTCATCTTCATCCTTGGGTCTCCTTACACTTCCTAGGCATTACACACCCTCCAATCTTCTCTCAGGGCATCACGCCCCTTTCCAGCTCTTGCATCCGGACTCCTCAGATTTCTCTCTTGTTCTTCTGGGGCATCGCACCCCATGGTGTTTCATTCCTCCGGAACCTCCGGACTTTCTTCTAGGGCATCGCGCCCTTTTCTATCTTCCTCCTCCGGAACCTCCAGATCCTTCATCCTCTTCTAGTCCACTCCCCCCAGGGCATCGCATCCTTCCAAGTTTTTCCTCCTTAATTCTCCCGGGGCATCGCGTCCCCTTTCCTGCTATTTCCCTGGAACCTCCAGGTGTTTTATCCCTCCTTTTAGGGCATGACGCTCTTTCTGATTCTACTCCTCCGGAACCTCTGGACTTTCACCCAGGGCATCGCACCTTTTTTTTATCTTCTTCCTCCGGAACCTCCGGATCCTTCATCCCTCTCTCTATCCCTTGGGCATCGCGCCCCTTTCTGTCTTCTTCCTCCGGAACCCCCGGATCTTGCTCTTTGGGCATCGTGCCCCTGCACACCCTCACGTCCGGATCTTGTAGGCTTCCCACTAATTCTCCCTAGGCATCACGTCCCATGGTATCTTCCCCCTCCGGAACCTCCGAACCCTCCTGACCCTTTTCATCCACTCTTCCCGGGGCACCGCGTCTCTCGGTATTTTCCTCCTCCGGAACCTCCGGACCCTCCATCTTTCTTCCGATTTGTCTTATTACTCTTCCAGGACATCGCGTTCTTCATTTTCTTCCTCCTATTCCATCATCTTTTTCCCTATTTATTCCCAAGGCACCGCGTCCCTCGATATTTTATCCCTCCGGAGCCTCTGGATTCTTCTTCCTCTCATGATTCTCCTCCTCTGCCTCCAGACCCTCCGGATCCGCCTCATTTCATCTATCAATTTCTTCTTCTAATTCCTCCTAATCATGGGTCCGACCCGACTTATTCCGCATCCACTACCTTGGACATCTGCCCTTTCTCCCATTACTTCTGAGGCTTTAGTCCTCACTCCTCCTGCTAATTCTCCTCTTCTTCTGTAGACTGTTCCATGTGATCAGGGTCTCCGCGCCTTAGCAAGGGAGTTCTAGCCCTCGCCTCTCTTCCTTTTCTCCTTATTCGTCTGAGTCTGGTCTGAGCACCACTCCTTCTTGTTAAGCCACTTCTAAAACCTTGGCTTCCAATCCTTTTATCTGTCAAAGATGACTATCCCACGAGAATCAACCCCGCCTCTCGCGGCAGCTGCTTCAACAAAGATCGCAAGGTAATATGTTGACGTAAGTAAGCATTTTTATGATATCATCATCTCATTACTTCACGCATGATTTTCAAAATGAAGTGCTTCTTAACAAGATTAAGAGTGGTATTTTAGGCCTTTATCCTAGGTCGTATCTTTATCTTTACTAAATCTCATAAAAGAGTCTTTAGGCTTGCTTCTGCAGCACCTTTGGTTAATAAAAACCCCACGCTGGGAATTCGACATTCTCTACCTGCTTGTTAAGAGCAACCCTAAGCTAGGCATTACACACACTTCACGGTGCCCTTTAGCCGGCTCCTTGATAAAACACCGTTGTTACTTTGGCCATGCCATGAGTATATCTGAAAGTCTTTTCTCTTCTTTACTCGGTCGCATGCAGGGGCAAGAGGTTGACGGATGAGATTACCAACCTCGGTACTCCCCAATACGAGAGAAGTCTCAAATAGGGGCAGTCTTGACCCAAAATAAAGTCAAATTTCATGATATACATCTCGCCAAAATGGCTATTATGAAAATCAAGTCAAAATTTCGATAAATGCAAAATTATGAATTATGGCATGTCAAGAGAGGCAAAGTCCCCGCAGGGAAAACCTTGGTCGTATGCATGTCAAGGGCCTAAAAATCAAATGCACAAAGTCCAGCACAACAGACTACTCTTTGAGGGGTAATACCTTGGAAGGAATTCAAGTCCCGACATCTCCCATCCTGCATAAAGCTTATCCTCAATTATTCTTCTCTTCTCCCTCTAAGACCGAATGTTTCTCGGGTATGGCCTTAGTAGGGGCACCGTTATACAAGAGTAGCCGGTTATAGGGCGCCACCCTTCAATGCACGCCCGACTTTGGGCAGTCTTTAGCGAAAAGGGAAGGAACAAAGACCCCTAGCCAGTGGTTCAAAAACACCCTTTGATGCTGCATTAACAAAGTCTAAACCAAAATCCAAAAAAGTTGAATATTTCCTAAACCAAAATCAAAAAAAAAGTTGAATATTTCCTAAACCAAAATTCAAAAAAAGTTGAATATTTTCGAACCAAAATCTAAAAAAAATTGAATATTTCACAAAAATCCAAAAAAATGAATGTTTCTCAAAATCCATAAAAAATTTAAATATTTTTCAAAATCTATACAAATTTGAATATCTTTTTCAAAACCCATAAAAATTTACATATTCCAAAAATCTAAAAAAATGCATTGTATTTTTCTGATGGTGCTTTTGCAGGAACAACAATTTTGCAAGGACCAAGAGCACGGGATGAGTCCTCTCCATTCACTGCTATCAATCTTTTGATTCTTCCCAATATCATCATGATTTGTCACTATGCGCACTCTTGATTATCGTCTCTCTATATTGGGCATTAATTGATTGTTCATCTCCAAAATCTTTTAATAAACTCCTGCTGATCACTCTGCCACTGGGCATTACTTGATCCTGATCATCCAATCTCAATCTCACATGCCAAGATTGTCATCCTCATGACAAACAACAAACAATGATGCTTTGCAATGCTATGTTTCAACTCATGCTATTCATACTAAACATGCTTCGCCTTGCAAATACATGCTTGAATGCTATCCACACCAAACTTTGATCGCTTTGATGTCTATGTTGTGATTGCTTATTGATGCTTTGATTCATGCTATATTTGCTATGCTTAGATGTCTTATTCATTGCTCATTATCTTCCTTATATCTTGGCTAATGAAATTTTGAGCGCGGGATAAGAAGCTCTTGGTCCCACCATACGGGTATCAACACCCAGGTCCCACGGTGCTTGCATCTCATCCCTCAGTTCCCTCATGCTCATTGCAATCATTATCCCCTTGTATACATTTTTACTATATGTTACATACGCTATTAGATTATATCAAGGACCTTGTGGCTTTGATAAATCTGGAATTTGAGTTCCCATTCATCAAAAACAATGATAATTCCATAGGAATCTTAGTCGCACGGATAGGCCGTTGAACCGTCCAAAACTGGGGACGATGGCTCCCTTTTGTGAGTTGGTGCGCGGACAAACGGGCTTTGTCTTAGTATCATCTCGCGAAATCAGTTTCTTGACCCAGTCTTGGCAATTTAGCAATATTATCCTTGATTATCTTATATTTTAATTTATGTTAATTTTTCCTTTTAACCCAGCATGCATTCATATAGAGCTTTGAATCAACAGTGAAAAATCATTCTGATAAGCTGATTTGGAGAGTCAAATTGATCTTAATCTTTCCAGATATGAGATATTCATTGCTGAATGGAATCCTCAGTTCGTTTTGTCATTGTTTTGAGTCATTTTCTCGAAAGCTCTTTGTTTGGATTTCTATCCTCTTATTTCAATCCTTTTCCTTTGATCCACCTTGGTTGCAGCACGTCCACATTGGCTGGTAATCGCTCCCCAATGGTGAAACCTATAGGTTTGTAACCTGGGGTACTTCCACAGCGCTGGAAGTTGATCATTCCTTTTCGTGCCCGTGTGCACACTCCCTCTTTTATCTCATCACACCTCGGCATCTACTTTTCAGTTCACTCTGCTCCCTTGCAAAACAGACGCCAAGACGGGGCAGCTATAGACACGCCAAAATTGACGTTACTTTGAGTACATCTCGTATTACCTCGTAATGTCCCAATTTGACCCTCAAATTAACTTTGTTTGAGTGGTTTTTCTCACTTTTCTTGGATTTCTCCATTTTTCCTCCCTTTTCTTATTTTTTCCTATTTTTTTAGATTTTTTGGGCATTTTTCTCCATTTTTATGAATTTTTTAGAATTAACGGTGTAAGGGAGGCGTCATTTATTTTTAAGAAAATTAAAGAAAATAAAAATAAAAATGACGCCTCTTTGAGGAGGCGTCCATTCTTTATTTTTTTCCCATTTGTTTAGATTTTTCTGAGAATTTTTCAGATTTTTTTAAAATTGACGACATGTCAAGGGGCGTTATTTTGAATTTAAATAAAATAAAAATTGAAAAAATAGAATTAACGACGTAGTGTGTGGTGTCAATTTCAAATTGAAATATTTTAATATTATTTCTGGTCCACTTTCAGGGGTGATTTGGTGACCTTCCGGGTGTAAGAAAAATACGAAAAAATAGTAATTGAAATCAGCACAGTTAGATGCGCGCCCACCTAAAAAATGAGAAAATAAAAATGAGAAATGAAAAATGTCCATGTTTTACATGTTTTGAAATAACGTCCCTCACTCGGGTGTCAATTCAATTGACACCCGAACGCGCGGTCGTCATTTTCTTTTGACTTTTTTTATTATTTTGATTCACGACACTGTGCAATTCGTCATTTTCAATTAACGCCCTAGTCAGGTCGTCATTTCCATTGCTATATTTTGATATTTTAAATTCGCCCGAAATTCATATTAAATTCTAAATAGCGCCCCCCTCAAAGTCGTAAATTCTTTTCAAATTTCGGAAAGTCTGTATCTGTCTCGAAATGCCTCCAAAATGTCGACGCCTCCGCGGGCGTTATTTTAAGAAGCGACCATCTGTCCGGTCGTCAATTCTTGTTCAATTTTAAACTCCGGCAGAACCTCCTTCTTTCCCCATTTTGAGCCCCTTTTCACTTGGGAACGGACTCCTAAGGCTTTCTAATATTGAGGGGACACTTGTCTAATAAATATCTCCCTCCAAATCTCACTAAAACATGTTTTCCTAATTTCCCTTAGAATTAACTCCGAATTTTAGCCCTATAAATAGGACCCCTATCTCCCTTGTGTAGAGGGCATCAATATCAATTCAAGAGGAGGTGCTGTTGGACCAAAGACTCAAGGAAGAAGACTCCCATGCACCTAAAAGCTTCATCCATGGAGTTCTTCTTCCCCTCTTGAAGATTTGGAGCCTCTTCTTCCTTGGAGCAAATTGAAGATATAAAGCCCCATTTGGAGAAACACATCAATAAGCTTATCCCTCCCTTAATCTCTTTTGTTTCTTTCATGAAGTAGTTTGCATGCATCATGTTATTTTCTCTTCTTTCATTATTTTTATCATCTCAACCATGTTGAGATCTCCTTAGTGTAACACTTGCACCCTCATTTATCTTATCATTCATCATAATCTCCCATGCCCTTTTGCATAGGGGTTTAAGGGCTAACACCCAATAAGGTGTGTTCTTATACATGCTTTTCATGTTTATTTCTATTATGACCTTGATGCTACACTCACCTTGATTTCTAATCAATATCTTTTATTGGTGTTTGTTATTGTTTTGCAAGGGTAATCAACAAGAGAAACTCTCTTCATCGGCCGGCCGATCGGAAGAGAAAGAAAGCACTCACAATCTCCCCCGCATCTTTTTGAGGTATTTATATTCGCGATCCCTCCATATTGTTATTGTTTATATCCTTTGAGGCCCTCGCGTCTCTGGCGATCACACATTCCCCTTAGCATCCTCGCATGCTCCCCTTTTCTCCCTCTTTTCCTTTATCTTCATTCTTTCTTTTTCCTTTTAATTATTCTTAGTTTTCCCTTAAGTGGATTTCTTATAATCTACAACTGGGACTGCCCCTGGCTAACATGTTCCCTAGTCCTCTGCATATCCAGCTCCAAAGACGCCGCTACACGAGAAGCTGTCTCCAAATCTGTGGCAGCGTTCGCAATCAAGTGATGCCGCAACTCCTGCCTCAACCCCTGAACAAACTGCTCTGTCTTCAGCTGCTCATTCTCGATGATGTGGGGAGCATAACGACCTAGATCCACAAATCGGGCCCTGTACTGTAACACGGGCATATCGCCCTGCACCAGCTCCAGAAACTGACGCATCCTCTGCGTAGCAATATAAGCTGGGCAGTAGGCACGCTCGAACACTCTGACGAAGTCACTCCATATAAGTTGCTCAAGTGAACGAGACTAAAAAGACGTCTTCCACTCAAAAGACCACCAAGCTCGAGCTGTACCCTGCAACTGGTTGCAAGCCAACATCACCTTGTCCTCTTTAGTACACCGCATGGAGCTGAACACTCTCTCTATCTCGTCGAGCCAACCTCTAGCCTGGTCTGGGTCTGGTTGGCCATCGTAGTAAGGAGGGTGGAACTGCAAAAAGTCTCGTACTGCACGGCCTGGGCCACCCCTCGACGAGGAACCCTCTTCAGCTTCTCCGCCAAACTGCTAGGACATGAGCTGGAACATGCCCCGAAAGAAATCTTCGACCCCTGGGATTCTCGATGTATCCCCGGCCTCGGTAGCTACAGGTGACACTCTGCTCTGCTCCTCCTGCTCATCATGTATCTCTACCAAATGTCCCTGCTGAGAGCGAGTCCTCCGCCTCGGCGCCATGCTCGCTTCCTGGTGTAAAAGACAAAAAACACGAGAAACTGCTAAGATCAGTAAAACACACGATGCCATATGCCAGTGCCGACTGTACGGATTTGTGGACTAGTAGACCATTGCAATTACTTATGATTCTCATGCATTCCACAACGCAGGCTCTGATACCAACTGTAACGACCCGAGATCCGGATACCGAGAGAAACACGATACCATTCGAATCCCAAACCACCACCCACGAGCCCGAAGACTCGGAAGGGTTAAAAGGATGGTGTGGAAGTACACAAGTATCATAAATAATTATATAATTACATAGTTTATATGAATAATGTAGAAAATAAATTACATTAAATAAATCACAAGGTCTACAATATAACAATAATCAAAGTAATAATAGAAGTCTAGTCCAGTCCATAGCTAGTACAGTAACAGAAAGGAAAGTACAACTACACGGGACATCGCCCAGCTCCGGCAACTGGCAACTAACTCTGGACACTCGAACCACGCTGAGTCTCAGGCGCGCTCTCCTGAAGCCTCGCCTCACCTGAAACACGGTGAAAATGCGCAGGGAATGAGCCTCATATAAAACAAGGCTCAGTAGAAATCACTCGAACCCCTACCTCGCAAAATGAGAAACTGCATCGCAAAGTAGCTAAGCGAGTACAACTGAAAACCCTGCTACTACAGACACCGGTCTCACGGTGCTGAAACCAAGACACGCGTCACGACGGTAAAACCTCGACCAAGAGTCAACGACTAACCTAAAAAGTCGCTAAGGTCGAAACCGAAAGTCGAAGTGGCTAAAACCGAAAGTCGCTCAACGGATAAGCCAAGAGTCTCTACCTGACCAGACAGGAGTACCTCCCACTAGAAGCACAGCCGGATGCATCCCCTGACGACTTATACCGCGTCACCGTGTCTCCCTACTAGCCCCAGGCGGAAACTGAGACATACATAAGCAACACTGACAAGAGTCTAGTCAAGGTCGTGCTCGTCAACACTCGTCCGAAGTCCCCGACCATGTGTGCACACACTGACTAACTGCGTGACGTCAGGCCCTCTAGCTGGTTCTTCCTCCCGGCTCGGACTCGAACCGCCACAGTAGGAGGTCCACGGCAACCAGCCTAAAACCGTCTCTCTCGGGTAGCCCCTCTACCACTCCCAGGTGGGCCAGTACACGTGTACCGATGGCTACGACTAGTGGAGGGTCACTGAAGGAGTAGACTCTCTAGTCAACGAAAAATAATGTCTCAACCGGACGAAGTACAAGGACCGCTCCTTGTACCAACACCGTCTCACGGTGACACAAGCCGAGTACAACACCTCCCGGGACTCCACGACGCTCTAACACGAGGTGCCCTGACCTGATGCCCAATATCTGTCAGACCACAATCAACACACGGATCGAGATCCACTCACCCGGGACTCGTATCGGCAAGTCCAAACCTCGCTATAAATAGACAAGTGGTGGCCCACTCTTGGACCGCTACAGGGTCTGGCGGTCCATCTCGGGAGCGCCACAAGGAGAGATAGACAGACAAGTGGCGGCCTAACCTTGGTCCGCCACAGTGTCTAGCGGCCTATCCTTAACCCACTAATGGTCAGCGCTAGCGGCCCATTGCTAGCACGTCACAACAAGTAGAGGTATAACTCTAGAGCGCTACACGAAAAATGGGGTCACGGTTGGCGGCCTATTGCTGGCGCGCCACACAGGTAGCGGTCTAACTCTAGAGCGCCACACCCGTGGGTTGTGGAGGCACAAGCGGTCCTATCTAGGTCCGCTACTTGAAGGAAATGGTCAAACCCTCGACTGCTAGATCCCACATCCTCCAACGGTCAAAAACCAACGGTCGGAAATCAACGGTAACTTCCCAACTGTAGCGGTCGTACGATTGGCCGTTACACTCTCTGGCGGCTTATCGTGCGGCCGCTACCGCTTCCGACACTCGAAGGCTGAGTGGCGGTCTGGCTCTCATGCGCCAAAAGGAGGTGGCGGCCTCTGGAAGGACCGCCAGAGCTTCTAGAGCCCAAGAACGGCGAATTCGCCAGAATTTAACCGGATCTCACCCTACACACCTCCAAACAACATGGGATCAAAAGGGAAACTCTTCCCCATGTCCCAGAGCATCTAATGATGCTAGAAAATCGTCGATTCGCGCATTAAAACGCTAGATCGGGCGATCTCACCCCGAAGCATTGTTTTCCCTTCCCGGCACAATTGAGCCCTCTCTCGACCTCACATCGGTCTAAAAATCACGGGGAAGGTAACACAGCGCTAGGGGAACGTCACCCGACCTCGACGTCGCCCGAATTGCGACGAATCGTTGTCAACCCACGAAGAAAGTCTTAGAACGCTAGTTCCTCCCACGTTTCCCAAAAGCTCCGCACACCGTCGCGATCACCACGCCGCCACCGTCGTCACAGTGCCGTCGCCCTGCCACCGTCTGCAGTCGGAGGGGAGCGTCGTAGCGTCATCGCTGGTGAGGAGAGAGGATGAATAGTGCATGGGTGTGTTCTCAGGGGAGAAGAGGAAGAAGAAAGAAGAAGAAGAAAGTTGAAAATAATAAAGAAATGTTGGTATTTATAGAATATCTGAATTTTCCAAAAAAATATGAAAAAATAGAAAAGATCCATTTTCGCGATCCTTGGAACGTGCTGATCACATCGGTACCAACCACTAGTAGGTGAACGATCTGGTTCACCCACTACAGCATTCCATAGGTTTTGCCGAAACACACACGCGGGAATCAGAAAACATGCGGAAATCACGCGGAACACATTCCGCGTCCTCCGAAGATGATCCGAAACGCACGGATCCGAACACGGAAGTTATCCGAAAGGTAATTCCGGACACAACAGAGTCAAACTCTCCGAGAAAAGAAATCTGAGACTCGAAAGGAAGGATCCGAAGGGTTCGGGATATTACAACAGTGGTGGACTAGCGTGGCGGCAGCACCGGCGGTGGAGCTTGCCGGTGGCGAGGACGGGGAGGCCGCGACGGGGGGGGATAACTGTGCCGCGCTGGAGGCGCGGGTGGAGGTTGGAGCCACAGGCAGCAGCTACCTGGGCGCACGCTGGTAGCAGTCCGCTGTTGCTGGATGGAAGACCCGTGCACGCGGGAGAGGTGGAGGCCGACAGACGAAGATGGGGAGGCCGTGACAACTCGATGGAGCAGGCCGACGACGAGGACGGGAAGCAGGCCGGCAATGAGGTTGCAGCAAGAGGCCAGCGATGAGGGCGCAGCAGCGGCTCTCAACGGCGGTGGTGGCTCTGGTACGCGAAGTGGGGGTGCTGAGGGCAGGCAACGAACAATAGCAGTGGTGGTGAGATCAGCCGGCAGCAGTAGGGCGGATGGCTTCAAGCAATCGTCGTGGTGGTGGCTGGCACTGTAGCAACAACAGACCGCGACAGATCACGGCTGGGGCAGCGACAGAAGCGACGGCAGTAGTAGCACTGCGGGGGATTCGGTGCCGACGGTGGCGTGAGGCGGCCGTGGGGGGTGCTGTCGCGAGGCAGCTGAGGGCCAGTGGCAGATCTGATCTCTGATACCAGTGAAGGATCTAGACGAGGTGAGTAACCACGGGATGAGATTTGGGACTCCAGGAAGATGGGTTCGCTTCTATTGCGATTGATCCTCCGATGGGTGAAAACACATCCTATATATAGGGTGCTTAAGCCCCATCTCCCCTCCGTCCCTCCCCCAGTTGCACCCCTCCCTTTCCCGTAATCACCGGTGGGCAATGTCAAGGTTAGGCACCGAATGGACTAAAAGTCCATTCAGCGCCGCTTTTGTTGGCCATTTGCTAACACCTCTGCCACTACACGCAGTGCGGGGTGAGGATCCGTGCCCCCGGCTTCACCAGCTCCAAGTTCGTGAGCCCCGCGGGGCACGCAGGGTGGACATACGGTGGCGCCCTCCTCGTCGACGGCTGTAAACTCAACCCTCCAGGTGCCACCATCAGATTCAGGTACTGGTGGGACCATTCTTCCTTTTCGCCGACCGGAGCCTGGGCCCTCTGTTGCCACTGCCGGGGAGTACCACAAGAGTTGAGACCCTCCACTGAAGATCCAACATGATGGAAAAGTTGTGTTGTGGTTTACCACAACTGTGAATTATGGGGATTCTGTCTCCATCCTCTCGTACTTCTTTCCGAAGATGCACCTATCACATTAGATTTTTTAAATGGAGAATTTTGAGATTTAGAGAGAGATGGTGAGAAAAAAGACCACTTGTAAAATTCCCAAAAGGTGTTTGAGGGTAGTTTATTCTCTCTCTAAGAATTTTGAAAAAAAAAAGTATCTTCCCTCTAAATTATTTCCAAATTTAGAGAGAGAGAGAGAGAGAGAGTTGTGTGCACTTCCTAGAACATAAGATGTGATGTGAAACTGTGAACTACTGGAAAGAACATGCAAGTCAAGTGTTTAATTATGGACTCATCACTGTTATAGTTCTCCCTTGCTCAGGGATTGGAAGGGATGGTAATCACCTTCCTTAAGATTGTGTTTAACCAGTGCATTTGTCTTAATCAAAGTCGATTAATTGGGATCTAATGAAAGGAGAAGGTTCCTTTTTTCTTTGGTAAATACTTTTTTTTCAAGATACTCGAGTTTAAACTCAGACCTCTCCTATTTGGGGGAAGGTGACGAATCAATTGCAGGAGGCAATTGGTTAAAAGGAAGATGTTTCACTCAATGGGGTTTGACTCATCTTGTGAGAGAAAATTTTGTTCTAGACAAAAGATGTGTGTTATGCATCTAATTAATAGGAATAGTATTGATTAGTTGGTTAATCTCTCTCAATCAAGAGGACTTTTAATCCATTAAGTACGTTCAGCTCTAGATTAGTTGATAGAGCATCTATACCCTGACATCGAATAAGATCGGAAGAGGATTAAAAAACGATTGCTAGCCCTTGTTTTTGAGGCTCAAGCAATTACACTACTACTTCAGTAACTCTTTGGTGGCCTACACCCTGACTTGTTATGGAGTCATGTGGCTCAATATGACAGTGAGACTTTGGAGACAAACTCATGTGCTAGGTCAGAAATTTAATCACATTTCAACCTAAAGAATAGAGGATTCAATTGACAAATAAAAATTATGAATGAAAAATGGAATATCAAATTGATAAATATAGGTTCAAATGACTCCCACTTACTATCATGTTGGGCCACATGGCGTGGTAGGAGGCCAAGATGTAGTTCACCTGAGACTTGCTGTAACACTAGGTGGATAGCAAGTATTACTCCTAGTTTGTCTAAAGAATCCGGCATTAACAAACAAAATACTTAGACACTAAAAGGGAGAAAAATATTAAACTATATATAGATTGTTTCTTTGGGCCTTTTTTATTTAAGAATAGAACAGGGTGAAATAACTAATAGATGAGAGAGAATACTGTGGCTCACACCTCTCTCCCTCACACACATAAATACTTAACTGGGGTCGGGTGACTTATTCATGATTAGGGACGCAAATAAGTCATCCCACCCCGTTATCAAAGGGGCCATTTTCACTTTGATAACAGATTAGGATAAATTATCTGAGGTGGGTCTCGGTGAGTTATTCCTTATATTTTTTTTTTGAGTTTGATAACTTATTCTTACTCTGAGAATAACTCATTCCATGTGAAATGGTAGAATGAGTTATTCCTAAAATAAGAGTCTTGTTCCTAACCGACTTCAAATAACTTAACTCTGTTATTAAACTAGGTTAAAGATGAGTAGACGGAATAACTCATCATATTCGCCCTTATTCTGTTATCAAAGTCCCTTTATTCGTCCTTATTCTGTTATCAAAGTCCCTTTGATAGCAGAATAAGGGCGAATAGGATGAGTTATTCCGTATACTTATCTTTAACCGAGTTTGATAGCAGAGTTAAGTTATTTGAGGTCAGTTAGGAATAAGACTCTTATTCTATGAATAACTCATTCTACCCTTTCATATAGAATGAGTTATTCTCAGAGTAAGAATAAGTTATCAAACTGGAAAAGATAAAACCCAAGGAATAACTCATCCGGACCCACCTCGGATTACTTGTCCTAACCTATTATCAAAGTGGCCTTTAAAGAATACAATCATATGAACTCCTTGAAGTGAAAATGGCCTCAAGGCTTTACTTGTGTGGTAACTTATTTGCATCTAGGGGTGCTAATAAGTCATCCCATCACGTTATCAAAATCCCTTTATTCGCCCTTATTATGTTATTAAAGTCCCTTTGATAGCAGAATAAGGGCGAATAGGATGAGTTACTCCGTCTACTCATCTTTAACCGAGTTTGATAGCAGAGTTAAGTTATTTGAGATCGGTTAGGAATAAGATTCTTATTCTAGGAATAACTCATTCTACCATTTCACATGGTTCTATCATTTCACATGAAATGAGTTATTCTCAGGGTAAGAATAAGTTATTAAACTGAAAAAGATAAAACACAAGGAATAATTCATCCGGACCCATCTCAAATTACTTATCCTAACCGGTTATCAAAGTGACCTTAGAATACAATCATATGAACTCCTTGAAGTGAAAAGGCCTTTTACTTGTGTGGTAACTTATTTTCGTCTGGGGGTGCTAATAAGTCATCCCATCACGTTATTAAAGAATATAATCATATGAACTCTGCGAAGTGAAAGACCTCAAGGCTATACTTAGACCCCCCCCCCCAAAAAAAAAAAGACCTCAAAGCTTTGATCTTTGATATGACATGTATCTAAAGGGCCACCACCGTTGTCAACATCGGGCCCTTCTCATGTCCGACAACAATAGTAGAATGTATTTTTTTTTAAATTGTTGGGCTTTCCAATGTGACAACGTGACTATACACCACTCTTTCCCAGAAAGTGGAACCAAGGGCGCTGGGAAGGAGAAGACGAGCATGCTCAAGAAAATGCATATTGCCAATGAGTAATACTTATTACGCATCATCCTGTGCAACAATTTATGGTTGGTCATCTTGTAAAAATCAGTTATGGTTGATTCACACAGGGTGATAAAATTTAGGAGACAGAGATCTCCAATAACCCTATAGAGATTTCAGAAGGAAGTTCAAAAGATCTTATATTAAAAATTACAAAGATAAATATATACTTATAAATAAGATCTAAGTCTTCTGCTTTGAAGATTCTTTTACTAGTAAAAAAGAACAAAACTCTAATCGCCATCAAAGATAATATCTCAAAAAAGACACTCAAATTTATACCCATGATGTACCACAACTGTTACTCATTATTGATTTACCAAGTTTGTGACATTTTGGGGCAGCTTTCAAGTAGTTTTTTACGGTCATATAGATTTCAATCAAGTTGCTTCTAAAGTCACTTAAATGATTTCTCTGATTTTCAACTAAAATTCTGAAATCCAAGTCATTCCTAAATTGGAATAAAGATCACATGAGGATGATTGTAGACGAAGATGCGACTAGCACAACTGCTGAAATTTAGTTATGATCAACATCACCCAGTATTTTTCATATCGAAACTAGAAGTCAAGAAATCTTCAAAGGACTTGTTGAGACACACATGTGGGGTTTATCATAATTCGTTTTTATCATACTTTTGATTTGAATAGTTAAAATAAATTTACTATAAATTCACTTGTGAGTTTATCATAAGCTAAAAATCCCTCTCAATGTGCTTTTCATGAACCTACTCTGAACCGGTTTATGCTGGGAAGTCTTCCTATAAACGAAGTCCATCATAAACATAATTATGCTGATAAAGAGGCTCATCATAAATCTGTTTGTCCATGCACAATTTTCACAAGTTGCATCCAAACAAGGCGTAAGAGTTTCCCCACGCACCCTTGCAAGTGCGGGTTTAAACCCAAGACGAGGATTGTATCAATACGATTCTGACAGTGTTCTGTTACACTACCACATTAACGCTACACCACATTGTTGTCTACACTAGCAAAGTAACTAATGCCTACATTTTATGCAGTGCTACGAATTCTATGCGATACAGGTTGCCCCCGATGACGACGAAGGCAACGCAATCCAAGCGAGTTGTACCTACAACTGTCAGGGGTGGACACCCCCCCTCCCCCCTCCTGCGCAGGTGGCAGGAGGGCACGGCTTAGAGCCGCTTTCCCCTCCCCCAAAAAATTAAAAAAAAAGAGTTTAAAAAAAAAACATAGTGCAAAACTTCTTCAGAATTTGAAGAACAGCAGGGCATATACTGCAATTCATTTTTAGTGACAGCCAGGGGGGGTGCAGTTAATTAGGGCAATCTCGAGAGGTACCTTGCCAAGGGAAATACTGCAGAAATTCAGGAACTCTTTAGTTGTCACCTGGTATTCAGATCAAGCCCTCCGACTTCCCGCCACTGATTCATACCGGTCTCCCCATTCTCCGGTTCATTCTCGTCGTTCAGAAAATCTTCTGAAGGATCTTCCTCGTCTCTCTGCATGTTTCCCCATCCATGGACGCCTTCCTCGGCGTGGACTCCATGTTCCTGCCCCATGTCACGAATCGAGCTTTCGCCGACATGGTGTCCCATAGCATTTGCCCTCAGTGGAGCCCGTGCAATCATCTCCGCATGGGCAGCTTGGGCCTCGACTCTGGCATGCTCAGCTTGGGCCATTGCCATCTGCATCTTAGCAGCCTCTGCTTCCCGGTCAGCTTTTTCTCTCGATTCAACCTCAGCTTTCACCTGCAGTAGGGTTTGCTTCTCCTCCTGCAGAAGAGCCTGCTCCAACATGAGCCACTCCTCGGATCTGAATTCACCTAGAGACCTCTTCCGAGACATTATATTGAAGGCAAGGACTTGTTTCTCGAAGGTACCAGTAAACTCAGATATCTTGCTAAGGATGTTGTGATCCCACTGCTGGAGGCGTGAAGGAAGCTGTCCAGTTGTATCATTATCAAGGATCCTGTCATCATCCTCAGCCTCATAATCTGCTACCACATGGTAAGGTAGTAATCTGCATCCATATATCACAAAACAAAACGATAACTCATTCCTTGATATTGCAAATAAAGATACTTTGTGACCATCTGTACATAATTTGACCTCCATAGAGTAAGGCCACAAATTATAGTAAACTGGACTCTACAAAATGACTAGACAGTCAAAACTGAAAATGGACTTTACTGAGACGACCATTAACCATAAAAAACATCAGCAATAACAATGACAGCTTCACATCCACTTACCATTGAATGACATATAAGACCATGATACGTACAACTTACCATGCAAAAGATACCAATAATAGTCCGAATCAAGAACTGCCAGGTGATCTATGCACTAAGGAGTATTGCCAAAATCAGTTCAGGAACTGCTGGTGGTCCTAGGACTCCTGAAAAAACCACTATAAGCCCCCCCCCCCCCCCAAAAAAAAAAAAAAATCCTGAATGCCAATGTTGACACCACTGATCCTCACCAAAGCATCTACATCCAAAGGAAGAGCAAATAAAGAAGAGTTTCTTCAACAAACTCCAGTTCGTTAGCAAACTTCCAAGAAAACACATAAAGAAATAATCTTCCCATTAAGAGGAAGATCATCCATCAGACCTCCTTCTGAAAGCATGACTTCACAACCCACCTTCATGAAAATTGATATCCACCATTTAAATTTCAGTTATTCCATTGACATGGACAACAAGCAGATGTGCTTTTGAATGAGCTCAACAATCATGTTATGTTTCAATAAGTCTAGCCAGGAAAAGATTTTGTAGTTAAGGGATCATCTGCAGAAAGCACAAAAATAATGCATAATCCAAGAACTAATCCCCTCAAGGCCCTTGGTGGCAGAGGGCAAGCAGAACAGGCATGCTGATCAGCTTGGACCTCTCACTAATGTCAGTATAACATTCCGTTGGATTCATGGTTCTGTCAGGTTCTGATCCAACTTATCCAACGCTGATCTGGCTCAAGTAGTTCAACCAGTTCTTCCTTCTATGGTGGAGTAGCTTGATGTGTTACCAATTTCCTTGAACAAAAAACAAGTGGTATCATGCAGATGGCTATCTGATCTTTTAGACATTCTATGTGTGTCATTTAAATGATATTTTTTGGGAGGTGTTTGAAGATCACCAATCATTAAGAACTGATTTGGGTGATATATGCCTATTATTTTTTTTCTTTTGAAGGTGATATATGATTATTATTCAACAAGCTCAAGAGGAGGAAACAAGGCTGTGATGTAGATGCATCATCCCAGTTAATAAACAAGATTGTTTATTTTTCAACATAAGACCCTAAGATTGTTGGAGCCATTCCTCCTGTGCTAGATAACGATGCATGTTTATTGAGGCTAGCATAGAATCTGGTTCAAAACTGTTAGGGAACAAAAAGTGGAAACACTGCATCCAAAATTTGATGTTCAGATTTTTCACAAGGTAGAAAAAATGAACCTTTCACATGCAAATTTGGCAGCATGAAAGCAGCATGGAAAAAAGATGTTGACTGTCATGAGCAAAGACCGCACTGCTCATTCACCAATCCATCACCAATCACCACCATCACTACCAAATCTCCACTACTTGGGGTCATGGACACTGATCATACTTACCATTTTATTCTATCAAATATCATATATTTAATGTCACATTACCCTGCCTTAACTTCTATTGTCTATTCAAGTTTCATGTAGTGCAGACATTAAAATCACATGAATTTCTTGCTGCAGCAAATATTAATGGTGCCTAAAAAAACACTTGGACCATACTTTGAAGCACAACAACTACTTTACTTGACTTAAGCACAACAACTACTGGTCATTCTATATATGTGCCCTAATTTCTTATTTCTCAGAAGTATCTTGGTCACTTCATTGTGCTAATGAGGTTACATCATCATTGGACCTGTGACAAACCAAAGACCAAGTAAAAAGAAATTTCAAAATTAATGCAAAACTGAGAAGCTTCACACTTGATCACCATGGGAAATTTCCTTCGTATGAGACAGCCGATTAGGAAAATTTAGTGCTTCTGGAAGATTGGTTGTTTTAGAGCATAAATTCTGCATTTTGAAGGTAGCATAGGTTGGGAGCATCTTGTATGGGTCCATGGTTGTCAAGACGTCCAAGGCGACCAAGGTGGTGACCCACCGCCTTATTGCTTAGGCGACAAGGCGAGGCGCCTAGGCGAAGCTTAGTTTATATAACTAAATACATTGCAAGAGAACTACTACTATACATTTTCTACATATAAGTTCTATCTTAATTAATGAAAAATTTGATATTCACAAATCTTCAACATATACATATATTTTAAAATATCAAAACTATAATAAATGGCAAATAAAATAAATTAACAAGGAGAAAACTAAAAAGAATTTGCGAATACATGTCAATCAATACACAAATTTTAATCTAAAATATGATATTCAAATAGTTATTCTCTATATTAAAAGGAAGCATAAATGACACATTTTTTGGTAAATTATAAGCACATCAACATAATATTTTCAAAATTTTCTACTTGTGAATTATCAAAAAGAGACAAAAATAGTACTACCTTCAAAAAGTGCACCAAGCAAATATGAATCAATATCCTTAAGAGGAGGGAAGAGGAACCGACATGGAGAAAAATCCGAGAGAAAGGGGAAAGGGAAATGGAAGTCTTATATTCTCTTTCCAATCTTGACATAGTATTTGTTAATTTTTCAAAATTATCCCTGAAATTTTACCCAAATACTAAAACCTACCTCAAAAAAAGGAGTGGATGTCCTGCCAAGGCAGGCTAGGTAAGCCCAAGGTGGCCTATGTGCACCAAGGCAGCCAGGTGAGTGCCTTAGCGGGCTGCTCGCCTGGTCGCCTTGGAGCGCCTTGTCGCCTAGGCGACGCCTTGAAAACAATGTATGGGTCAAGTGTTATGTTGGTATTCATGTAGTCTTTCCATGTCTTGTCGTGTTGGCTTCTTGGTTAAGGCTTAGTGCCTTTAACCGAAAGGATAGGCCACTTCTGTTTATTAGTAAACAGAACTGGTGGTATATCCCACCCTCTACTGAAAACAAAAAATGTTTTATGTATGAAGAAAAATGATGATTACTGTGTTGCTCACCTGTCGCTTTTATTAGCACAAGCATAAGATTTTAACTTTAGTGTTCTTCCAATTTATGAAATCTAGAGTAATGCCCTCCAAGAAAATATATATGAAATTCTGTATTACAATATTTGGAGATGAGGTGAATAAAGAAGTTTCTCAAAAATAATCTCAAACAAGTCCCAGTACTTTCTCCTCATAATTATTTTTTTCTCCCATGCTGACTTATGCAATTCTTTATTTTTAAACTCCAGCCAAACAATCCCTTTCCGACATTTTAATGCGCATGATGTCTATTCCTTGCCATGATATCTGAAAGAGTTTACTTCCTTGGAAGTGATTGTTGGTTTATGTTTCTAAACAAAGGTATACTGTTTTTAACCTCATTGAAAAGGGGGTACTACCCACTTTCAAAACAGCCTCATTGAAAAGGGAAGTTTGATTGGAATTGAGATCATAGGACGAGGCTTGGGTGAAGAGAGTTGGGAATAAACTCATGTGGAAAAAATGGCCAGTTCAAGGTCCAATTTCCTGAGTGGTTATCCCACAAAAGGCAATCTTTCTTAATGATAATATATAATTTCCTAAATGTAAGGGCCATATAGTTTGCTAAAATATGGTTCATGTAGGTATATGAACACGTAGGATAAAAGTTTGACCAAAATCCATATCCTCCTAATATCTAATCAAGCTTTCATTCTCTATTTGATATGAAGGTAAACATTTCATCAAATCCACACATTTGCAAGTGCTCCTTGACACCTATTTTCTCAGAGAAAAGATGTGGTTTGCACCACAAGTGCTTCTTGACACCTTTGACAAGAGGCAAAAAGCACCATTTGCTGTAGTTCTTGTTCTCTCTCAACCTAAGTCTGTAATCCCTCTTCTTCTTGACCTAATCTCCCATGTTGCCAGCAACAGTTTATTGAAGTCTTCAACCAAATATCGCATGCTGCTAGAAAGACTTTGTTGAAGTCTCCTAGTTTAAGCAGTCTTGTTCCTCCATCCACTTTGCACTGCAAACTCTACAGTCTGTACCAAGTAATCAAATGCAACCCTTTTATTGTCTCGACTAGTCCCTCTCAGGAAATTAAGAATTTTGAATGCTAACAGGTAGTTGCTAAAGAGGATACAACAGTGACCTTCTACCTGCTGATATATTCTGGCCTCCTATCCTTTTGACATGTTGTCTTGGGTTCTAATCAGTATCAGACCATCAGATAGGGACAGCTCCAGATGTTTTACAAGAAAGGGCGAAACATACAGCCAAAGACCTCAGCCACACTGCCACAGTTCCATTTCCTCTTGAGAGAGCCCTACCCAACCACCTTGAACTTTCAAAGTTTGATCTTAAACCCCATCACCACTTCTACTAGCAGTAGTAGTTTCCTAATAATGAGTACTTCCACCTAGTCCCCATTGTGAACAATAGTGTACCATCTGCAAATTGTAAATGTGTCACTTGGAATCCATTTCTTCCAACCAAAACGCCTTTGACAAGTCCAATTTGTGTGCTAGCATTCCAAAGGGTGAATAAAATAATTCTTCAAATCAAGATCTTGCAAAGCACCATGTAAACTGAACAATTAAACCTGCGAAGTTTCTAAGTTCGTAAAATGTACAAAGACATTTCAGATTGATCTTTTTTCTCAGAGACACAAAAAAGTTGCATCCTATTACAAAGTGTCATGATGCCACTCTATTAACACGCAAATTATCTTTTTTGAAAGTGGGTAGTACCATGAATATTATTAACACACAAATTATTACTAGCAATCAAATAAGAAATGTATAGAAGGAAACAAAAGAGAGACAATAACAGTTTTATAAAAAGTAAGTTAAGAATGTATGCAAGGTTTGTCTCATCTCGCTTCTCTGCAGTATCATGGAAGGTCAAAAGAGAATAGATCTCAATGCAATCTCCTTGAGATCTTTGAGATATTGGGTAAGTTTCTAAAACAATTGATACCTCAGATGGGGGAAACCAAACTGGAACCCTGCAGAGAAAAAGATCTTGGAAAGATTTTGAGAGAGAGCAATCTATAACTGAACCAAAAGACCAGTAGATCATAAGGGAAAAGGGCATAAGGATGAAAGTGTACAAGAGGTGATATCCATAGAGAAGGTATGCGCACATGAGTAGATAGTGCAAAATAATTACCATGTATAATGGAAAGAAGCTCACAATAAGTGATATTACTACATGAACGCTGATAACCAACACCTAGAAACATGCAACCCAGGTTGGAATTAGTCATCTTGGACCAGATCTAGGTTAGCCAAAATAGATCAAGCCCGCCATATCCCCAGTTGATGCAGGCCAACCAAACCCTTCTTTTGTGTGTGTGTGTGTGTGCGTGTGTGTTGGAAAAGGAGGGGGGTTAAGTCAGGCCAACCAAAGTCCATTATTGGACCTGAACATTTTCATCATACTTTTTTTAAATATCTAAAAACAGGAAAAATACAAATACATCAATCAATGGTAAAAATACTACTTTTAATAGTCGAACATTTTGCCACAACCTACCATTTATAATTCACATTCACATAAATGTTGCACAACTACTTGTTCACAAATTACAATGCCTAATATGTGATACATACAAAAAAATTATTTTTCTGAAAATGATAAAAATCTATTTGTTAAAATTTTCTCTGCCAAGATCACATGCATACACTGAGTTCCATCACGAGGGAGACTGATACCACCTCATGAAATGTTCTTCATTTCTATGAATGCATCTTATCATCTCAAAAGGAAACATTACACATTGAAACAAGCATTAATTTCACATTGTGCACCCTGTTGATCAAACATTTTCAGAATTCAGAGTCTTACAGCACACTATGAATTTCTTTATGAAGTCCTTTTGTTATCTTGGCTAAAATAGCAAATAGAGCCTATTATTAGCCCCCACGATGTCCCAACCTTACCCTAGTGTTATGCATGGCTCGTAGCTTCTAGTCATCCATGCCCATGAGAAAATGAATCAAATAATGATTATCCTGGGGAACTTCATAAGCAAACTCCATGTAGGGTGCTTCCTAGGCATTATGTATCTATTAAGATAAATCATATCAGCAATTTAAGCTCATAACTTGTACAACTTCTAAACCATGTATACTTTTCTTGAACGAAATTTAAACGGGATAGACCTCACTGCAAGCACAGTTTACGCCACCAGTGTAGGCAGTGTGGACAGATTGGGGCAACGGCAAGGGAACATGGGGAAAAGCAAAGGTTCAAGTAGCTGTTTAACGTGCGAGAATAAATTGAATAAATGGAGTCGAACATTTGAAAACGAAATTAGTTATTTGGTGTCCATTGATTGGACATTTGTGCACATTTGTTAGCCATTTAGATGGCATGAATAATGTTAATTCCACAAGTTAGATTTTAAAATGATTTAGGGTTCGAGTGCTGGACTTTTCCTCACTGACCGCAATCAGTGCTTATTTACATCGGCGTAAAATCCGAATACCTTTGTTTAACTACCAAAGAAATCATTAACCTTCACAACACTAGTTGTGATATTGAGAGCATATTTACAATCGCAACAATAAACACTTTTCTGGTTGTGATATTGAGGGTATATTTACAATCGCAACAACAAACACTTTTGAAGGGATGAGACTATTTATGTAATTTGGTCTAAGGGTAGAGTAGACGCATAGGGATAGGAATATGTTTATGACTTAAGTGGGAAATTAGGCATTGGCCAAGGGCTTATTCATAGTTTATCACCATCCAAGGGGTTTGATTGTAACTTGGTATGAGTAAGGGTATATCTACAGTTTCATATTAACTTAGGGTTCATTTGTAGTTTGTCATTGCCAAAGATTGGGTTGCAATTTGGTACCGATTAAGGTTAATTGCAGTTTGATACTGGCTGAGGTTTAATCGCAGTTTGGTACTAGCAAAGGTTTAATTGCAATTGGACATCAACTTTTTATTCTTGTTGATTAAACTAGAACTTATCTTCATCAGACTTTCGGATCTTCACCGGAGAATTAATCTCAGACTTCATCGCAACTGAGTTGTCGGATCGCCAAGATGATCACTGTCGAACTGTGGGATGAAGGCTATGAGTCGATCTCCGTGAGTCAAGAGCATGTGTACAAGACACCCATATATGGGAGGGATGTTTACACAATTTACAAAAGGTTCAAGGTATTTTTGTAAACCCTACATATTTTTTTATAAAATACAAGACCTTTCGACAATTACATAACTTTACAAGACTGACTTTTTGATAAATTGAGACTTTACAAGACTTTATGCACAAATGCAGGGAAGTATCTATAATGGCCAGAAAGTACATAACATTTCTGCAATTTTATAACATTATAGGGATTTTCTTGTAATTTTAGGAGTATTTTCATAATTTTTGATTAATTCAAAAAATTACATGATTTTCCCCATAAAATAGAAGCAATTACATTAAAAAAGACACAAAGACATAACCGCCATCACAAGAGTATTTTTATAAAAATACCTTAAAGCACAAAACACAAAAGGCTAATGTCTTTACAAGAGCTCCGAGTTTGCTCCGTAGTCCACGTGCCATTGGGTGGGACCCCTAGGGGGTATTTATAGGCTAAAGATGCTTAACCGGGCAGGGTAATAGGTTTTGGGGCTTACCCAGGCTGGAAGGGATCCCTTGGGAGCTTACTCGGATCGGGTAAGCACCTGCGAGTGGCTGCCTCAGCCCAATTAAGTCGCAGAGGGCCTGTCTGGTCCGAACAAGGCTGCACAGCACTCGTCTAGTCCGGACCGACCGCGAATGGGCTATCCAGACCGGATAGGCCTCCCGCAGAAGATTTTTTTTTTTTATGACGGAGAACCTAGCAAGGGTAGCAAATCTCAAGTTCACATCTCTCGAGAATTAAATGTGAGCTAAGGAAGCCCCCCTCTCCCGAGAGTTGAACTTGGGACCTCCCTACCATGAGACAAGGTCATTTACCCTCCCACAAAATACTACCCGGCCCGGACAAGGCCGCGCGGGCCTGTCCAGTCTGGGTGGGCTCCTGCGGAGCCTTACCTAAACCGGATAGGCTCCCGTGGGAGCCCATGTAGGTTGGCTCCCGCGGAGCCTTATCGGGACAGGGTAGGCTCTCACGGGAGCTTACTTGAGCCGAGTGACCCTTATGAGGACAAAGGAGGGCCATCTTAAAAGTCCCATTTTTTTTATTTTGTCCTCTTTTTTTGTGCTTCCACATGGGAGGAAAACGATGTCTCCGGGATTTGTGATTTTGTGCTTTAGTTTCTTGCGCCGTTTGCATGGGGAGACTCCGCCCTTGAAGGATGTCTTGCTGCTCGAGCGCGAACACCTTGTGAGTCACAATAATAATTTTCTTCCAATATCCGCTTGCTGCGAAAATATTTTACTTCATGCCGTCTTTCTAACGGGGGTTCCCGGGGTCCCATATTTGACCTGTCTCATAATGGCTTCAGGTTTTCGCCATTTTCAACCGTCATTTGTCAAATTTAACTTTATGTGTCTTGATTTATTCGAGATATTTGACGGGTTCAACAAATGCACGTCACGGGGCATCCACCTGAGCCGGAGGTGACGACAGGTGACGCCTGCATCCTACGATCTGTGTACTCCCAAGTCTTGTTGACATAATATGAGTTTTTTTTCGTTGACATTTCTTGTCTGAATTTCTTCCTTTGCTTTTTGTAGTCTTTTTGTTCTGGCTCACTTCGATGGGGATCGTTGTGACGATACTTGATGTGGGGCTTAGAGCGAGAACATTCTGTCACTCAGACTAGGATATTTATGCCAACATTTGATCCACCCACAATCACCCTGGAGAACATGGACTCGATCGATCGTGGTTTGACATGGGTGGTTAAGGGTCCGACTGCGGAGGCGGGCCGGGAAGAAGGTACTGTCAACATATCAAAGATCTTCATGGAAAGTGGAGTTTATATAGATGATCGTTCTGGAGAATATCCCGACATTTCTCCTTTGGATCGCCATCTATTTTCATTCATTCAGAACTTCGTTCCTTTGGGAATGGAAACTGATGACCAACTTTTACCAGGTGAACAATGTTGCCTTGAAAGGGCCATTTTGCTGGGATGGGACAACATGCTAGACACTTTATCTTATCCAAGCATTCCCGAAGACTATGTGAAGCAAACACAATACCCCAATGAGCAGACTCTACGTTTTTTTAGTGCCCTTGATAAATTCAAAATCCGAAGGGTATCTTTATCGCCAACAACCTAGGGGTTATATGGTCAACACAGGGCTGATGAACTTGCCATTGATGGAATGATTGTGACCCATTTTGGAGCGCAATTTGCTGAAGACGGGTATGACCACAGATGCCTGCTTGGCCGTATTTTGTCGCTCAAGGCCCCAAGCTAGTACGAGAAGTGGTCGTGATTCCCTCTCACAGGCTCTATCTGGGAGCCATTAAATGGCTCATCGGTATTCTTCATTTCTATAGGGCGGTTTTGACGAAGGCATGAATTTGACATGTGGTGACTGTGGCATTATACTAATATTCTTGCCATACCGAACTCTTGCAAGGATTGATAGAGAAGTTTAATTGTCATTTTAACACATTTGTCACTGCAAAGGGCAAGACCGCTCTAGATTTATGGGCCTTTCCCAAGATTCCTAGTCTACCCATCTATGGCCGTGCCTATAACGAAATTTGTCTTGACGATTTGCATCGTAGTCATTCACATGGTGATGGGAGATACCATGTTGCTTAGTGCTACCGACTCCTAATGAAGACTTGGAGAGATTAAAGGCTTCACATACGTCACGAGTGGCTCTGATATCTTGAGTTCGACTCTTTTATTATGGTCCTACTGCTTCTTTGAAGATTTTGCACAGTCAGGCAAGCCCTTGAGCAAATACCGAATTCAAGGTGAAATCCTGCAAACATGCCTGTCATTTATGTACTTCATCGTCAGGGTGGAATTCACGTGACCTTCCGCCTCTCATATTTAGTAGCCTATCTGGCTTATTGGCCAGCCACATTTGTCATTCCCCATGGTAAGGAGGGTGTTCTCCGGGCAGAAGTTATTTAGTCGGCATGCTTATTAGCTTGTGAACAAAGAGTGGCACTTGCTCCCGCAGCCTTAGCTAATGTATATCACTCTTTTGGGGCCTTGACAACTCATTCTTCTCCAGAAGACGAGCATTCTGATATCCACTCATTATTTGAGTGTATGGGCAGGGCTACTTTTCCCAGCATTTTCGCAAAGATCAGAAATTGACAATCCGATGGCTCCACTCATTTTTGCTTTCAGTAGCCATCTAGATAAAGATATGCTCCAGTAGCTAGTAGGTTCCCGCCGAACTTTGTCCTTTCTTCCCACTAAAGGCAAAGATGGACTACAATTTGATCATTTTTCCTATCTCTTCTGTCCTTTCTTTAAGGAAGGCCCAGATAATTTTGTTTGCAGGCTAACACACAACTCAAAGCCTTCACCCTTTGCTTTTGTTGAGTGGTTGTATTGTACACGCCCTAGTGTTTTAGTGTTGCGCCGGTTGAGCACTGCAATTTTGAAGCCATATTATCCGTATCAGTTTCCCCGAAACTTTAGGTATGATTAGCGCATCTCCCTAATGCGGAATTTTCTTTATCTTCTCGACAGTACAAGCACAGAGATGTGCATTTGGTTTCAGTTGCTTGGTGGGGCTTTTTATGTCGGAAAGGGAACGATGTTTACCCTATTCCTGAGCCGAACTGCAAGGGCTATTTTGACATTTACTTTGCCAGATGGTGGTTTAATCACAACAATCTCTTTAGAAAGCCTACAAAGGCATTGAGAGGGCTTGAGCAGGAGTGCTTACGGAGGTGTGATTTACCACCTCTGTTTCTTGATTCAGATTTTGTCAGCACTCATTTTCCCAAGGCTGCCACTATAAAAGAAATCATTGATGCTTGGAAAAGAGATGGTCGTCCTCTCCCAATTGACAAAGGGTACACCGAGGAAATCAAACCTCTTAAGAGGACTACTGTCAAAACTTCAACCAGTTCTTCTTCTTCTCGCTTACACAATGCTCCTCGGTCTTTAAAAGCATATTCATGGTGGGAGCACTTTCGGGTTGACTAGGGCCTCGAAAAATAGAGCTACTTGACGTGTTTATTGCCTGAGGCCACCTTTGCTAATGAAACCATCGCTAGTTAGAAAGCTCACATCACAAATGCAATTGGCTTGGCCGGTCTAGTGGAGTACATCTCCTATGTTGAACGGGTATGCACTCCCAATGACATTTTAGAGGCTGTGAGAAAAGTTGCATGCACCCTCCGACTAAAGCCTGAAACTATCATTTTGAAGCCTGAAAAGTCTTAGGGCTCCACAAGAAAAGAATTTACTATGTCTTCCTTCATTCTTTCACTTCCTTGTATAACTTATATAATGCTAACTTGTTTTCTTTTTGCAGCGGATGTTCCCGATACACGGGACGGCACAGTTTCACCCGTTGATGGTTCCCAAGAGGTGACACCTAGGGATCATGCAGCTTCTTCCAAAAGGCCTCGAGACGACAATGAGGAAGGGGAGGACCGTTTGACCTCCCTTGCTCTAACCCAGGATGCTACTCATGTTGAGGGCAGGGCATCCAGTGAGTCACTAGTTGCTATTCTTGTCATGAGATTTATTTCCACCGAAGTCTTTATTGATGATCTGCCTCATCTCCTCATTTTTTTTCTAGGCCACGAATGAGCTTCACTCCATCTCATGGCAACATTTTGTCACAAGCGGGATTGATTGTTAATGAAACTGCCTCCGAGATGGACGTGGACATAGAAGGAATAGTCACGGATGCGGGACATTTCCCCACTAACCGCAGTCAATGTTGATTTACATCGGCATAACGTCCGAACACCCTTGATTAATTGTCAAAGAAAGTCCCGAAGTCCCTTATATAGGTTCTGATGTCAAGGGGATACTCGCTTGTATGGCTCACAATGTGCCCCCCCCCCCCGATCATCAACAACAATAACTATTGAAGGAATTAGGGTTTTAGCAAAGGCCATGCTTAGTTTGGCTAAAACCTATGATTTAATGGCACAGGTGTGATTTACAAGAGGTCAGAAACATATTAGGGCATCCCGGTGATTTTTGGATCCTAAAGGGTATTTTGGTAATTTGTCGGGTTCCAAGCGTATTTTGGTAATTCAGGGTAAGGCTAGGGGCATCGTGCAGTTTCTAGGTTGGGTGAGTGGTTGGACAATCTCTCTGCCTTTTCGGGACATTCTAGCAATTTCTGGAAGGCTTAGAAGTTGTTTGGCCATTTTTGGACTCCGATGGTGTTTTGGTAATTCACTTTCCGGAGGCCAGTGGCGAGGTTTTAACAACACCAGGGTGTGAACATAGTTAGACAGTGCCTATGGGTGTAAGAACAAGCTTATGGCTGGAAGGAAGTGCATGCATTGCCATCCCTAGCAATGTAGGAGCGTATACACAAGTTTACTGATAGCCACAATTTGTCTGCAATCACACACGAACACTGAAGATATTTTCAAAATTTGTGTGAATACAAAGGGTTGTCGACAGGTTGTCGACTGTACAGTGAATCTCCACACAAACGTAAGATACAGGGGTATAACCACAATTTGAGAAACTTGTAGGGTATAACTGCAATTATAGAATTTATGAGTTTTCTTGCAATTTTGGGAAGAACATTTTTGTAATTCTCCATCGGTTTGAGAAATTACATAACTTTGCTGCCTAAAAGCATAGAAAACAGCCATATAGAGCCACTAGGGACATATATGTAAGACCCGTGGTATTTATATATATATTTTAATAACCAAGAACGGGCGGCACAAAGAACACATATCCACTGGGCGAATAAGTACAAGACCCAGGGGTATTTATATATTCATACCCCGAAGTGGGTCGAACAAAGAACAAGTCTGGAGCTCCGACTCCCGTGAGCGCTCCTCTTCTTCTTGTGTTGTCTATAAGTATGTGCGTGTCTGTCTTTTCTTCTTCTAAACCCCTGGGGGGGGGCTATTTATAGAAGGTGGTGGACCCACCTTGACAAGGTGGGTAGAGTTTTGGAACCCACCCTGACAAGGTGGGTTTTCCACGATTTTCTCTTTTTTTTTGAAAAAGAGAAGTCCTGGGTAAAAAGAAGAGTCATGGGGTTAATAAAACCCCAGACACATCCACCGGGGTGAAAAAAAGGGCCAAAAGGGTGTTTTACCTCGGATGGGCACCACCCAGGGTTTTGCGACCTCGATGGGGCCCTGTCGGGGTCAAACGACCCCGCGGAGGGGTCGCATGACCACAGTGGTCCCACCGAGGTCAAACGACCCATGCGGGGCCCGTTGCACCCGGGTGGGGGCCACCGAGGTCAATTGACCCCGCGCGGGGTCCGTTGACCCCGGTCGGTCCCCCCGGGGTCAAAAAAGGCCGTACGACTCCTCAATGACTTCAGACGCTCCTTTTTTCTTCTTAAACCCTATTCCACCCTATTTTCTGTCTTTTTGCTACAGCCGGGACGCGTGAAAGGGAGAAAAGACTTCCTCTTTGTTTGTTCTTTGGTCTCCTCAGCGCCATTGACTAAGGGGAGAAGTTTGCTTCCATCGAGATCGTCTCGTATGCACATGCCAGACTTTTCGTTGTTAGGTGAATGTCTCCACATGTGCATCCTTTTGCTGTGATGTAATTTTGCTTGATCCCAGGTCTTCTGCTGGGGTTATCGAGATCCGAGAGTTTGAACAACACCATAAGACACTTGGCTCTCAGTCGTTTAGTGATCATTGTGGATTTTGCTCAAGCTTCAAACACCTCGGTTGCTGTGAGGGATTTGTAAGTCGTGATGAGGTTCGGTCTATGGATCCTAACATGTGGAGATGCTCCTCGGAGCGGCAGTATTGGCCATGGGTTGTATTCCACCCGTCGTCGAATGTAATTACCTCGATTAATTCGAGGAAGCATGTCTCGATTAAATCGAGAACAATAAAGGGTGCAACAAATACCCCTCACGGGACGTCTATGCAAACCGAAGGCAAGGGCGAGCAACCCGTGCCCTCTATAATTTGGTTGTTTGTCCCAAGTCTCTTCGACATAACGGGACTTTGTAGGCATGCACTTCATTATTTTATTGTTGTCCTTGAAGATTTGTTTCTAATCCTCTGCTTCTTTTTTTCTTTCTACAGCGCTTGTGGACATGGCCCACCATAGTAGAGACAGAGATCACCCCAGGAGGTCGAGGATTAGGGATTCCGACAATTGTTACGTCAAACGGACCGATCGACACATGCCACCATTTCCGCCTCGTACCATTACCTCTGAGAACTTTCATGGACTGGATCGTGGCGTGCTCAAGGTTGCTGAGGGCCCGACTGAGAGTGCCAGTGAAGACGAGGGCATTGTTGACATCACCCGCATTACGAGGAGGAACAGAGTTTACACCTATGATAGGTCAGGGGGATATCCATCCCATCACCAGTTGGATCGACATCTCTTCCTCTTCATCCAGAACTTTGTTCCCACTGGCATGGAGAGTGATGATCCCCTCTTGCCAGAGAAGAGGTGCCATCTTGAGTGGACTATACTGCTGGAGAGAGATAGTATGCAAGACACATGCACCTTTTCTTATCCGAGCCTTCCAGAGAGCTTCACTCGACGGAGGCAATATCCTGATAAGGCGAGCTTGAGCTTCTTCAGGCAGTTTGACAGTTTCAGAGTTTGTGCTGCTTGGCACCTATACGGGCATCACAGAGCTGCAGAGCCCACAGTGGAAAGTTTGTTCTTGACACCCTCAGGGGCGAACTTCACCAATGACGACTACACTCGTGACTGTTTGTTGGAGAGGATCCTGACACCGAAGGCTCTCAGCTGGTATGGGAAATGTTCTATCATCCCTTCTCACAACTATCACCGAGAGGCAACAGAGTGGCTCTAGGGTGTCCTGACTGTGTATAAATCCTTGCTAGACCAGGCAGGAATTCGCCATGCAGTGATAGCCGCATTATATTCTTATCCCTGCCATACAAGCTTGCTCCAAGCTTTTGCAAAAAGAATCAATCGCCGATGGAACACATTCGCTACAGCGTTGGGGAAGACTTCTTTGGACCTCTTGGCCTTCTACAGGATTTCTAATCTCCCTGTCTGTGGACAGACCTATGAGGAGCCATCACTTGATGATCCGCATCTCAGCCACTCAGATGGAGCTGGCAAGTACTGCATGCCCTACTGCTTCAGATATTTGATGAAGACATGGAGGGACTTGACTCATGTGGGCAAGGAGAGGACCCCTCGTACATCCCGGGTGACTCTGAATGCCCAGGTGAGTCACTTTTACAGCGGCCCATTCTACTTCCACGAAGAGTTTACCCTACCAGGTGTGACCTGGGAGCAGTGTAGAGAGGTCATACTGAGGCTCCCTCCACATCCACACCATTTGCCTGCTCCAGCATATAGATGGAATTCTGGTAGATTGCCTACTTACATATTTGGCAGCTTACTTGACCTACTGGTTGGCCACTTTCGTGATTCCTCACAGCGAGGAGGGTGTTCTTCGAGTTGAGGTGATATATCCAACATGCCTGATGGTGTGTGGCTAGAGAGCAACTCTTGCACCTGCTGCCCTTGCAAATATTTATCACTCTCTGGGGGCCCTAACAACGCATTCTTCTCCTAGAGACGAGCATTGTGATGCCCACCCATTATCTGAGTGCTTGGGTATGACTTCTATTTCCAGAGTTCTCGTAGAGATCACCAGTTGAGGACCCCGCGACCCCACTTATGTTTGCCTTTATCGGACGCCCAGATCAAGATGCCATTACCCAACTTATTGGTCCACGCCAGGTTCTGTCTTTTCTCCCTACCAAGAGGGGTGAGGGTCTGGACCTCGACCATTTCCCCCATCTATACCGCCCCTATCTAGAGCAAAAGGTAGATTCAGTTACGTGCAGACTGTCTTCATGGGCTTTGCCCATTTCCCATGCTATTGCTGAGTGGGTTCTATGTATAAGCCCCAGCGTTCTGGTTTAGCGCCGTTCCAGCACTGCGGTCCTTGAGCCTTACTATCCACACCGATTCGTCCGGAACTTTGGGTATGACTAGGCTATTCCTACTAGTGCAGAGTTTCCTCTGACTCTTCGGCAGTATAAATACAAGGACGTACATCTAGTTGCAACAACATGGCATGATTTCTTTTGTCATGATGTGAAGGAAGATTATCCTATTCCAGCACAGACGCACAACGGTCATTTTGACATCCATTATGCACGTTGGTGGTTCAAGGCCAGCAACATCTTCAGGCAACATGGTGACACCATCAAGTCTACCGAGGAGAGGCGTTTAAGGAGAGATGATCTACCTCCTTTGTTCCTTGATCCAGACTTTGTCAGGTCACATTTTTCGAGGCCGCCTGGGCCATCAGGGATATAGAGGGTGCCTGGAAGGCAGAGGGTCGATCCATTCCCACAGACAGAAGCCAATATACTGGGGCTCTGAAACCCTTAAGAGGTGCACCACAGTCGTTTCAGCTCCTTCTGGCCAAGGGGCGGTCGCTAGCTCTTCACGAGCTTACTCCCGGTGGGAGCACTTCAGGAGCTCCTGTGGTCTGAAGAAAAGTTCCCAATTGTCACGACCAGTGCCTGAGGGAGCACTTGGAGGCAGCATTTTCGCAGAGTGGAAGGCCCATATCATTAATGTAGTGGGCTCTGTTGGCCCAGTGGAGTATGTTTCTGAATTGGAGGTTGCCATGACTCCAAACGCCATCCTGGACATTGCAAGGAAGGTGGCTTGTGCCCTCCGATTAAAACATGAGCAGATCATTTTGAGACCTCTGAAACCTATGGGAGTGATAGGAAATTGCTTCATTACCTTCTTTCTTTGCTATATGACGGCTTCTATATTTTGGAATGCTTATCTCATTCATTTCTTTGTCATTTGTAGATGGCGTTGGCGGCCAGGAGAATGGGGTCTCTCCATTGGAGGATTCTCCAGATGTGGCTCTAGGCGAGGCTAATACCTCCTTAAAAAGACCTCGGGCTGAGAATAGCGAGGAAGATACGGGGCCTCCCTCTCATCCCAGGGAAGAGTCTCTCGCCAGAGGGGACTAGTGAAAGGAAAGCGCTTCGCGCGTCAATTTACTTTGAAAAAAATTAATATTAAATAATAAAATTTAAGACATTAAAATATGATATATCGTTACTTAAATATCGTAGCTCAGTCCCAAGGTCCCGGTGATATACTAAGCACTGTCACAGTCTATTGCTCAACACATTACAAAGACATAAAACTAAATCACTGTTAGAGATCGGAGCACCTGTAGAGATGGACAAACAACGGAGAAGGAAGAAAGAAGGGGGAAGAGAAGATCAAACCACAAGAACACAGGGATTTACGTGGTTCGGAGGCGATGTGCCTTCCTACATCCACGGCCACACTGAGATCTCTTATTTCGCACACACTGTCACGATTACAAGGGATGCTGCCTTTATATATAAGGAGCCTAGGGCAACCCTCCTGGGTGAAATTACAATAATACCCCCAAAATTTTCGCCTCGAGGGCTCCACCCCCGAACCCCCGGCCTTACGGGCAAGGGGGCGCTGCCCCCCTGCAACCCTCCGCAAACTTACCGCAAAGTTGGATCCGCGAAAGGACAGGGGGGAGCCTACCAATATCCGGATCAGACTCCACACTCCTCCAACAATCACAACACACGCCCCTTGCACTGAACCAACTTGTTGAAGACACATCATAGAAGGATCAATTGTGCACATATTAATCCAATGGATAAACTAAATTCTAATGTCATATCGGAGCCCCGAATCCAACCCAATACGTAGACGTTGACTTAAGGGAATCCCCCACATGTATAGTGAGAAGACTCATGAATTTTCGATAGATAGGAATAAACGACAACACCCCTTTTCATGCCGAACCAACTGATTTGGGGTACATGTCAGGTAGAGCCAACTATCCCACACATTATATTAAATGGTCAAATCAATGGGCAGTAAATGACAAAAATTGCCCAATTTTTGGCTAAAACTGGCCTTGAAACCACAACCAAAATCAGAATGGGTCAGGACACATCCTTTTCCTAAAATAGTTTTTAATTCCTTGATCTCAATGACACTGCCTTAGTATGATTCACATAGATAGTGTAGAGTGGATTGCACCCCATGGTTTACAATGGAAACCATGTTTATCAAGGAGAGGAGAAAGTGTAATAAACGTGACTTTTGTGTTCGCATGTATAATACCTAAACATCTGGCATTGTCATGAAGCTGGCCAATCAGCTATGTTTACCATGCAATCCAATTGCTGAAGATGTTTCATGGAATAAAAATGCTCAAATCAAGGTCTAACTTTGATAGTTCACCCCGTTGGTAGAAAGCATCTTAGACTCTTAGCCTACCTGGTGCCTTAGCTAAGAGCTAAGTTGCATATGAGAGACTTCTAGGCTCTACTACTACTGTAGTATGCTAAGATGTGGAGGGCTGCACTGAGCTTGCAGAGTTTTGCAGCTGTATTCACGATTCATACTCTCTCCTGTGAGATAGAAAATGGGAAATCATAATTTTCCATTATGGCAACTGGCTTAGAGCAGCAACCCCCCCAAGGGAGAACCATCCAGTGGATAATCCAGTTCAAGAACCAAGGCACTGCCTCACCTTCTCCTCAAGGTGATACAAACAGAAGCAAACTGGAAAGGCGAGACTCAAATGCTCTGACAGAATTAGATAAGTCAGCTATTGACAACCGAGAGACAACCTGGTAGGACTATAAGTTAGGTACTGCTCACCCTCTTTCACATCAGTTGAGGTCTCAGAGGCCAGTCTCCCCATTCGTTTATTTCATAGAACAGCAAACCAGCCAATGTCTAATTATGCCCCCCACCCCTGACCTCTCCCCACCAGTGCCTTTAAATAAAGCAACAACCAAATGTCCCCCAGTTGTACTTGTGCTTATTTTTCATTAGCTTTTCTCAACTCAAAAGCCTCAATACGAGAAAAAAAGAAAAAAAGAGAGTAAAATAGACATATCCCTTGGTAACCTAGTGTATGGGTCATAGTTCCCAACCATCCCAAGGCTACTAATTTTCCCCATAAATTTCAAATGAAGGAACATTCTACCAAGTCTGACCTTGCATGAGAAGGGCAACCTAGAATATGGGTCATGGTGCCCAACCAAAAACTGTTAGAAAGAGCCATCCTGGAACGGTCATGGAGCATGTGGGACTGTGACAATTTTCATATTGTCTAGCTCATCGTCGGCCCTCAACTGGTCTATGCTAAAACCAGCCTCTTTCAGTGCTGCCACCGCCATCCTGACATCCTGATCTGTTTCCTATATTCAAAATAAAAAGTTTTATGCTGCCGGCAAAAAATTCCCTAAAATGCATTAATATCACAATTTATCACATAGTAGAAGCAGTTAAATTTGATTACGGTTATGGTGGCATCATGATATTGCAGTCACCATCATCCAACAAATAACTAATTAGAATGCAGTCAACAAAGAAGGCAATATAGACAATCATCAGTGTGTCCTCATATGTACTTGTGACCCTGACATAGCAACCAAAAGAAAGGCTTTCTGGGCAGAGATTGGAACCCTCATAACTTCACTATCGGGACCCAATCTTTTGACAGGAGACATGAGTTCAGTGATAAATCAATCAGAAAATAAATCAAGGGTTTCCCCACCTCATCATCCATATTTTAACTACCTCTTAGTAAAAAATCAAGGGTTTCCAATATTTGATTTGAAATATTGGATGGTGAGTGTTGTACCTCTTAGTAAAAGTATAATTTAAGTATAACTCTTTTGCATTTTAAATTGTTTTAATAGCCCCCTGAAAAAAAATTATCTCCACCGATGGTACTGACCCATCATTCCAATTCCTTTCCACATATCCGAATAAGGCCTTCCAAGCAATTTCTATGATCACACGCATACACACCTGGTACTAAAAACTGGCCAAATCAATCTGGGAACTCTTCTCTCCTCCCAACTAACATGTGATCCTAGATCCCATTTTTTAACTTAATTCATTGAAATTAGGCAAAGAAGAACTAATACGGTGTTGTTTGTTTTAATGATAATTTTAAATGAGTTAATACTGATGGAAGATAAAAGTAAAATAACTAAGATAAACAACTAATAAATAGGCAATAAATGGAACTGCATTTATAATCTTTTGAACTCAGATGCCAAAAGCTGTAGACTCTTGGATCACTAACCATGCGTTCTCAGATTAAAGACAAGAGAAATACACTCTCAAGTATTTAATAACTTCCAGCAATTTCCTATGAAGATGATGGTGTGCAAAAAAGGGCAATCAACACACCTTAATATCCACCCGCAAGACAAGCATGGAGAGCTTAAAATGTGCAGTGGGCCCATCAGGTAAACCAATAATTAACAAGGCATCTATATAAACAAGTAACAAAATTAGGGCACTTCTGAAATCAATCGAGGGGAGGTGGGGAATGCGGCCTCCGCAACCGCAGCCGCAGCCGCAGCCGAAGAGGGCTCTCCCCGGGAGATTTTGCATGCGAACCCGTAGGGAAACAAACCGTGGAAGAAAGATAAATTTGAACCGATAAAATTTGAACCCAAAAAAGGAAACAATAAACCGTCAAAAAAAAACCAAAATCCTCTTAAAGCCTAACGTCTTGAACCGGTTAGAAAATTAATTTAACAATATTTGCATTAATACTAATATAAATTATCTAATAAATTTATTTAAGATCTTAATTAGTTGTAATTATGATTGTTAAGTCCAATTAATTAAGTACTTTCATTAAGTTGAGATATAAAAATTTGACTAAGTCCTTTAATCCCATCCAAACATAGAATAACACCATGCCCTTTAACCCGGGATAAGGAAGGTAATATGGTACTTTTCTAACAGTTATTCTTTTTTAACAGTTATTTTCATTCTTATCCCTATTTTTTACCAAACAACGAATAATAATATTATCGTCTTTATCCCCTCGCATACCAAACGTACACGAGAATAAGAATAAAGATAAATTAACTCAGAATGATTTAATTTTATTCTCCTCAAAATTTATACTGATACCAAACATAATCTTAGTCTTAGACCCCGAATGGCCATTGGCAATTGCAGAAAAGTCTCCCAGAAAGTAAAAACTATTAACTGTGAGTTTGGGAGCATAGTTTTACAAATCGATTCGGTACGGGACCAATCACACGTACCGAACCGTACCGCCCATAGACCGGTACGATCAATCTGTGGTACGCTATCGATATGCACTCATATATTATATATTTTATTTATATTTAATATATTTTGATGGTCAAGTTGATTAGAGATGATTGTTTCTCACTATAGGTTTCGGTTCGAAACTTAGGAGTGACGTGTTTTTCACTTTTTTTAGTTTCACTATTTCAAGGGAAAAAAATTAAAATTCAAGAGGCAACTGAGATTCAAATCACCCACCTCACGATTGAATAAAAGATGCTCTAACTAATTATGCTACACAAACCTTCATGTTAATATTTACTATAATACATATTTATTATATATATCTTTCTTGATACAATATGGTAGAATATGATACGGTGTCGTATTGTATCGTACTGTATCAGTATGAAATCAGTACGGTCGATACGACGGGGCCGTCAAACCTTACTTGGGACTAATATATATCCCCAAAATTTTTATAATAGCCCCTTACTGTCATCCTTATCTGATTTACTTATATATCTTTGAAATCTTTAAAACCCTCTTTATTAATCGGTTAGGATAGAATACAATGGCATCCGATGAAAGAGAAGGATGAGGCCACACCCTCCATCTCACACACATATGCCTTAACCGAGCTCGGATAAGATATTCAACGTGAGGGGGCCGAATGCCTTAACCCAGCTCGATTAACAAAGGGGCCCTAAGAATACATTTACACACCCCTAAATCTTATACGTATCATCAAAAGTTATACGTGTATATCCTATTTCTTGTTAGTGGATTTCATGGGTATACAGGTAAATGAGATACATATAGAACTATATAAGTTATTTATATAAGTTGTAGGGGTTTATAGATAATTAACCAAACAAAGACCTTCCTGCGGATAAACGGGTCTTGACTCTGGATTGTTCACCAAGCAGATCCGAGAGGGCACGTCCCTTGGCACTCCCGCCGTCCGCCCCAAAATTCACGGCAAGTAGGTGTAGACGTCTTGAACCGGTGGAAAAAAACCGGTCTTTTCACTTATAGTATATAGTATAGATATTGCGAGCAAGTGATATGCTTTGAATAGCATTTCCTGCTTACATGTGATATTAAAATGTCATAACTAATTTGGTCCAATGTAGATCCTCCCAAGGCTAGAGTAGGAATGAGCTCCTCCCCTCCCCCAATTAATGCCTTCACAGAGGTGGGATTGGTTCTGGATGAGTCCAACCTCGATGTTGCCTTCGCCATTGAGGACCTGGCTGCTCTTGCTGACGACTATATGCCGGTGACGACTGCCTCCCCTTTAGTTGATGTGGAGAGGATTTCTGCCACTCAGGTTTCAAGTAGATACTCTTTGTATGCCTCTCCCTATTTTGTTTAAGAGAAGCTAAGTATTTCTACTGACACAAAATTTCTTGCAGGAGATCCCAGAGTCCTCCCTGTTCCTCTTGTTATCAAGGAAGGCGACAACTCCTCTTCTAACAAGGCAGGCTCTCCTGCCTCTAGTTCTTCCAGTGGGGAGAGTTCAGGTACTTCCTCGAGTACAAGGGCTACTGGTTCCTCATCTAGTGAGGACCTCTCTTCCCCCACGCCGAGTTCCCCTGAAAGCAGGGAACTGAGGACTACCCCAGGTAAAGTAGAAATCAATTATGATACGTATATCTGTGCTCCACAACCTTTTTAGTTATCCTACTCAAAATCATATAGCTGTCGAGGTGATGACCTCTACATGGATGTTCTCCCAACTTGTTGAGCCAGGTCCAAACAACGAACTCCCGAATATCATGACGACCAGAGAGCTGTGGAGTTGGAGATGAGGATTGATACAGACCTCCCGGAGTTGGGGGCTCTTGATAGTGCAGAGCTATCTTTCGCCCCAGGACTGCTGGGGTGTACTGCGAGCTTGGTGAAGACCAGTGTGATGGATCCTCCGGGTATGAACTCTGCCTTTATATTTGCTTTATTCATACCTTTTCGTTGGCACTCAACATGTCACTGCTTTGAACAACTGTTGGTTCAATTGGGGGAGAAGTCGCCTCACAACTCGGTGAGACAAAGCTTTTAGAGGCGACACATCAATCCCCTATGGAGGAGCAAAGCACCTTTGATGACACTGTTGCTCTAGTTGAGCCTTTAGTTTCAGGAGGCATTTTGATGACAGGTATATCTTGTCTCCCTATACTCTCATTCTTAGCCCTTTACCACTAGGTTATCCTGAGTCACCCGTGGATTTGTTTCAGGTACAGAGGGCATAGTTGCCAGTGCTCAGCCTGTTGGATTGGCATTGGCATCTACTAGTGTCCCTCCTCTGATCCTTGGGAGGAGTTTCTTCCTGCAACCGCAGATGAGCTTGGGACCACCCTAGGTAAGGGCATTGTAACTGGTGTATCAAAATTCTTCACATGCTTATTTTATTGTGAAAGGACACTCATTGGAATCCTCCTTCCTTTGTTTCGGCTTCAGCTAGTGAGGCTTCGGGGTTGCCTCAGAGTTTCCCGGCCCTTGGGATAGAGTGGCCGGATGGTTCCCAACCTAGCGTGGCACTAGTCGATGCTGACGTGGCTGCCCAACTTGTTCAGAGCCTTCAATTGTTGCTTCAAGTCAATCCCCTTCTCAGTATTGAGGCCATGAGGAGCAGTATTGTGGGTTGCACTAGAGGTTACCACGTGTTGCCTCCCCAGGGATGCCTGGATGGCGAGGCTGACAACAATGTGGGATGAGTTCACCCATCTTCACGCTGCTCAGGAGCAGAGACGGAGTATTAGAACGATGATTCAACAGGAGAAGCAGCTTTCCAAACTGCGAGCGACTCAGGTAGAGATATGCGCCCAAACAGAATCGGCTCAAGAGCGTGGCCAAAGAGCCTCCCTCCGAATAGAGGAGCTACAAAGGGAGTTACAGGAGGTCAAGGAGGCATGTAGCCGCGCACAGGCCGAGACAGAGACTCTCCAGCGTAGATTTGACGAGCTCCAGGAGGAGGTACTACAGAGTGAGGCTCGCATTGCTGACCTAAGGAGGAGCGAGCTCAGACCTTGATAGGCCTTGCTGATTTTTGTATATAAGGCCGTTGTAGTTTGCCCAATTTTGTCTTGGTTATCCCGAGGGCTTGTCTCGGGCTCCTTTTCTTTGATGAACTTAATGAATAAAGGATAGAGTTCAACATCTTTTGCTTCCATCATCTTGTATGTATGCTCCTCCTTTTTTGTTTACCTTACCAGCCCTACCACCCTTTTGGGCTTTTGCCAGGGTTGACCCTCCTCTAACTTTTTCAGTGCGCCCTTGCGGGTTTTCACACTATGGGGTTACTCATTTTTACCTGAGACGCCCTTGTGAGTTTTCACCTCAGTTGGGTTGAAAGCCTTCTTACCCTTAGCCAACCAGCCAGCCCCCCCGGGAGGTGGCTAAGTCCGCCGGGGCATCAGTATTTTTAGCCCCCTTTTTTTCTCTTTTTTTTAAGGACACCTACGATGTCGATGGGGCAAACGACATATCCACAAGGATTGGATGGTCAAAATTGAGTTAGAGCACAAGTAGGATTGGCAGTTCAAAGGAACATGAGAGCCAATACTACAAGCGGCAATGTCCAGAACTGACAGCCCGAAAGGGGCATGGGAGTCAGAATCGAGACTCGAAGTTTGAGTAGGGTTGACAATCCGAGGGGACGCGCAAGCCAACGCTACAAGTGGGATTGTGTGGATTTGACAGCCCGAGGGAGATGTATGAGTCAAACCTGAAATTTCAAAATGCGAGTAGGGTTGACGTGCCGAAGGACATACAAGTCAACTCTACCAGAAGTGTGGACGGATTTGACGGTCCGAAGGACATAGGAATCAAACCCGAAAGTCCAAAATATAGACCGGGCTGACGTGCCGAAGGACATATGAGTCAACTCCAGAAAAGGAATGAACGAGTTTAACAACCCGAGAGGGAAATAAAAGTCAACCCAGAATTGAAAATGTAACTAGGGTTGATGAATCAAAAGACATATGAGTCAACTCTACAAGGAGAATGGATGGGTTCGACGGTCCGGGGAACGTGAGTCAAATCCAGAAGTCCAAAATGTGAGTAGGGTTGACATGCCGAAGGACACATATAAGTCAACTCTACGAGAAGAATGGATGTATTTGACAGCCCAAGGGACGTGTGAGTCAAACTCAAATTTCAAAAGGTGCGTAGGGTCGACGCGTGGAAGGACATATGAGTCAACTCTACAAAAAGAGAGAATAGACGAATTCAACGGTCCGGGGGACGTGTGAGTCAAATCTAGAAGTCCAAAATATAAGTGGAGCTGACGTGCCAAAGGACATATGAGTCGGCTTCCAACAAGGAATGGATGGGTTTGAGAGCCCAAGAGGGATGTACAAGTCAAATCCAGAATTGAAAATATAAGTAGGGTTGACAAGCCGAAAGACATGAGTCAACTCTACGAGGAAAATGGACGGATTCGATGGTCCAGGGGACGTGTGAGTGAAATTCGGAAGTCCAAAATGTGAGTAGGGTTGATGTGCCGAAGGATACGTATAAGTCAACAATACGAGAAGAATGGATGGATTTGACGGCTCGAGGGATGGGTGAGTCAAAACCTAAATTTCAAAAGGTGCGTAGGTCCGATGCGTCGAAGGACATATAAGTCAACTCTACGAAAAGAGAGAATGTACGGATTCGACGGTCCGGAGGACGTGTGAGTCAAATCCGGAAGTCCATAATATAAATGGAGTTGACGTGCCGAAGGACATATGAGTCAGCTCCAGATAAGGAATGGATGGATTTAACAGCTCGAGAGGGACGTACAAGTCAAACCCGGAATTGAAAATGTAAGTAGGGTTGACGAGTCGAAAGACATATGAGTCAACTCTACGAGGAGAATGGATGGATTTAACAATCCGAGAGATGTGAGTCAAATCACGAAGTCCAAAATATAGGTGGGGCTGACGTGCCGAAGGACATGAGTCAACTCCAGAAAAGGAATGGCGATCACGGTGGGACTATGTCAACATGGCGCGGTTGGCGCAGATTTTATCCTTTCTTTTTTTTTTAGAAAATGATAAGTCTCGGGGTAAAAAGAAGAGTCTCAGGTTAAAATGACCCCGGACACATCCATCGGGGTGAAAAAAGGGGCCGAAAGGGTGTTTTACCCTGGTGGGGCCCCGTCGGGGTCAAACGACCCCCCGCAAGGTCTGTTTGATCCCGTGCAGGACCACCGGAGTCAAACGACCCCTGTGGGGCCCATTGACCACGAGGGGGGCCGCCGGGGTCAATTGACCCTGCGCGGGGGTCCATTGACCCAGTCGGTCCCCCCGAGGTTAAAAGAGGCCGCGCGGATCCTCAATGACCCCGGGCACTCCTTTTTCCTTCTTAAACCCTGCTCCACCCTATTTTTTATCTTTTTGCTGCAGTCGGGACACGTGGAAGGAAGAAAAAACTTCCCCTTCGTTTGTTCTTTGGCCTCCTCTGCACCGTTGACTAAGGGGAGGAGTTTGCTTCAATCAGGATCGTCTCGTGCGCACGTGTCGGACTCTCCGTTGGTAGGTGAATGTCTCCACATATGCATCATTTTGCTGCGACGTAGTTTTACTTGATCCCGAACTTTCTGCGGGGGTTCCCGAGATCCAGGAGTTTGAACAACACCACAAGACACTTGGCCCTCGGTCGTTTAGCGGTCGTTGTGGATTTTGCTCGGGCTTCAAACACCTCGATTGTTGCGAGGGATTTGTAACTCGTTATGAGGCTGGGTCTGTGGATCCCAACATGTGGAGATGCTCCACGGAGCGACGGTATTGGACATGCACCGTATTCCACCCGTCGCCGAATGTAAATTACCTCGATTAATTTGAGGAAACATGTCTCAATTAAATCGAGAAAAATAAAGGGTGCAACAGCTACCTTCACCGAGCAGCCATTGGGTAGACTATATATGCTCCCCCTTTTTTGTGTGTGTTGTGTATGGGGAGGTTTTTCCTTGCTGACAATTATTTTGTTTTTTATTTATTTCACATAAGGGCAAGGAATTGTACCCAACCCATCGCCTATCAAAGGGGGTTCTCGCTCCTCCTCCCCTGACATCTCTTATTCTGATACAGGGAGCTCCAATTCTTCGTCCAATAGGGAACACTCCTCGACTTCTATGAGCTCCCTTGAGGGTGGGGAAGTGAGAGACACCTCAGGTGAGCCAACGATTGGCCTTTCGCCTCTTATTTCCTCATTCCATTCTTTCACGAATCTTTCCTTACTTTATGCATCGTTAATTGTGCAGCTACTGATCTGTCGGCTTCCATGGACATGATTTCCGAACTTCTTGAATCTGGTCTATGCACTGAGCTTCCGGAATATCATGACAACCCAAGAGTGGTGACGAATAGGGCATCTTGCAGCCACGACATTGTTGAGAAGAGGCTCTTTGAGGTAAGACATGTTGAACACAGAAAAAATCATATTTTTGAAGAAAATACATATTTGTGGCTATTTAAGTAGCGTGTGCATTATTATTTCTGCGAATTTAGGTTTATCAGACGATTTGAGATTGAGTACAAGACATTTCTTCATCGACCGAAGTCGATGTTTATTTACATCGGCATAAAGTCCGAATACCTTGATTCACTGTCAAAGATACTCTTTTTAACCTCTACAATATCCGCTGTGATATTGGGGGTTTTATCTAACAGATTTGATCAAAGAGATCATCCATTAGAGATACGCATTTGCAAGAGAAAACTAAACATTTCATTCTTTGGATTCATTTTTACAAAAATACATGAAACCTCGATTATATAGTCGGGTCATTTGATTTACATTTGGCCTTCATTCCACCATCAGAACAGACTGTTGAATTTGAGTTTCATAGAGATCAGACCCTTTTTTGGGTATATTTACTATTCCTGACCCTTCCAGGGTATTTCTATAATTTTGGACACTTCCTAGTTATTTTTGTAGTTTCTGACCCTTCCAAGGTATTTCTGTAGTTTTGGACCCTTCATGGGTATTTCAGCAATTTTTGACCCTTCCAGAATATTTCTGCAAATTTGGACCCTTCTTGGGTATTTCTGTAGTTTCTGACCCTTTCGGAGTATTTCTGCAATTTTGGACCATTCCTGTGTATTTCAGCAATTTGGGAACCCTTTTTGGGTTTATTTGAGGTTTTGAACTCTTTGTGAGTTTATTTGCAATCGTGAACGTTGGGTTCATTTGAGACTTTGAACCCTTTTTTGGTTTATTTGCAATTTTTCATTGAGTAGAGGTTTGCTTGCAACTTCTAGAAAAGTTCAAGGGTGTCCGTGTAGTTTGAAACAGACTAGGGATATTTTTGTAACATTTGGGCTGAACATGGGGTTTTTGTGTAATCTTCGCATGAGACACAAGTCGCTCTTTGGTGGAGGCACACCGGCCAAAGACTTTCGAAAGATTGCTTCTCCTTCTTAAGCTCCTCTGAGTTGCGGTCCAACTTCATGTGTTCATCAGGACAACGCCGGAGATCGACCTACCCGGTCAGGCCGCGAGAGTCAAGGGGGCAGCGTCCCTTGCGGCGAGTTTCCGGGGGCTCCTTTCAATATGCTCCCTCCCAAGAAATGGCACAAGGGTATATGTGTAAGACCTGGGGTATTTAAATCCAAAGCCTTGAATGGGCCTTTACAAAATGAACACGCAAACTCCAAGCGCGCCTTTGGTGTTTTCTCGATTCTCATGCCCCTCTCCATGTGAGACCCATGGGGGGGGGGGGGGGGGGGGGGTATTTATAGAGAGGAGGTTGTCACTTGGACTCGATTAAGCCCCTTTTGAACATGTCCATGGTCAAAACGGTCTATTAAGTGGGCAAAGGACCCTGAATAAAGTTTTTCCCTCCTTTTTTTGGGTTTAACCGAGGTCATTTGACCCTAGAAAAATGGGGATTGACCCCGATTAAGCTTAAAGGGATTAACCGAGGTCGAATGAGGTAATTGACCCCGGTATAAGAGGAGGATTGACCCCGGTTAACCTTCGAGCTAACCGGGGTCATTAACCCCAGTAGGAGGTGGGGATTGACCCCAGTTAACTCCAAAATTGACCCCAATAGGAGGGCACCGGCCACCCCAATCAAGCCCGAGGGTTGACCGGGGTTGACCAGCCCTTTTTTCCTGGGTGGTCGACCCCAGGCGACCCTGGGAAGGCTTACCCAGGGTCAAGTGGACCCTGAGTGGTCCCCCTTTTGACCCCGGGTAGGTCCCTTTTCTCTTTTTTCTTTTTCTTTTTTTTTTAATTTGGCTCCAACAAGACCTCAAGCAGCAACATGCCATCTTTACGTTGCAGCTCCTAGCTTGCACCATCAGTTTAGTGGAGACCGGAGTTATAAATCCTCCGAATAGAGATTTGTTCTGAACCCACTTGTTCATTCATTTTCTCTAAATCTGAATCATTGGTGTTTATTGTACCAATTTACTTTAAAATAGTTGTTGAACAAGTTCAGAGGAGCAAGGCCCCACGACTGGTGAAGTCGCTCATACGGAGGCAACCCGTCAGAAGAAGTCAAACTTCTTCAGAGGAACCGAGCGATGTTGGTGGTGTTGACATATCTCCTGAGCGCTTGGCCTCAGGTGTACTTCCCACTGCGACCCTTCCCACTGAGAGTGGTCCGACAGATAGGCATCTCTTTCTTCTTTTTATTTTATGCACTGAACTCTTGACTGATTATGGTATTAATCTTCTTCCTTCTCTTCTTCTTTATTGCTCTTTCTTTCAGCTCCTCCGCACGTAGAGCCTCAGAGTTGATAACAGAAACTTCTGGGTGATGAAGTTTCATGTTACTGATGCGACAGCTCGGATGGAGGCGGCGTCTCTTTCTAAGACACCCGCTCACATAGAGTCGACCATTCCTGCTACTGCCAAGGAGGGGAATGTTCCAGAGACAGGTATTCACCCCATTTTACCATTCTTCATCATCATTTTTTTTATGAATGTGTCATCTTGAATTGTATAAATTTCTTCCACCCATAGAGGGTACTGCTATGGATGCTCAGTCAGTTGAAGCACCCTTGCTTCCATCCTCTAAGTCGGTGGCGTTGTTATTTCTCCTTCTGGGACAGAGGAGAGTCTCCACAGAAGTCAAGCCTACTTTAGGCCCCTCTTCAGATATGAATTTACAAATTTCATACTGAAATCTTGTGCTTTTTTTTTTTGGGGGGGGGGGGGGGTAGCCTTGTCATCATTATTTGTTTGCAGCCCCTACTGGTGATGCTCCGACCAGGTCCTCAGAGTTTCCTGCCTTGGGCAATGAATGGCCAAGCCTTCCACAGCCAATGGTGCCACTTGTAAATGCTGACATAGCTGCCATGCTACTTCAGAATCTCGAGCCTTTACTTCAGCAGGCTCCCCTCCTCTCGATAGAGGATATGAGAAGTATTCTTGAAGGTTATACGAGACTAGATTTGGGCTTCCCAAAAGGCTTGGATGTCAGCACTCGCAGTCCTGTGGCACAAATTTGCCTATCTTCTTGCTGTCCAAGAGAGGAAAATGAAGACTCTATTCATAATTCAACAGGAGAGAGAAAGGCTCTCTGGGTTGTTGAAGACAGTTTGGGCAGAGAGGAACATTCAAGCTGAAGCCGCCCATGGCCGGGATTTGTGCTTTTGTGCTGGGCTTTCTTGGCTGTTTGCGTGAGGAGACTCCGCCCTTGAAAGATTTCTTCCTACTCGAGTTCGAACACCTTGTGAGTCACAATAATAATTTTCTTCGAGTACCCGCTTGCTGTGAAAATATTTTATTTCATGCTGTCTATCCATCGGGGGTTCCCGGGGGCCGGTATTTGACCCCATCTCATGATGGCTTCGGCTTTTCGCCATTTTTCGGCCATCATTTGATGAATTTAACTTTATTTGTCTCGATTTATTCGAGATATTTGACGGTTCAAAAGTAGCACAGGTCTATATGGGACACAGGTGCAACTGGCATGGCTGTAGATGTAGACAGTATGGAGTAGGTGGAAGAGCTGCAGGGCAGCAAGGGTGTAGGTGCAAACAATACGGCCACACTGCAAGCATGAAGCACCATGCACAACCTCAAGCAGGGGCACTGCAGAGTGGAGGCACATGCAGCACCGAGCAAGTGTAGATGACATGACCACAGGTCCACAAAGAGATGCCCGGGCCATTTTGTGCAGGCAATGTGCAGTGGAGATGCGTCGAGCATAGGTGCCTGGATAGCATGTGTGTGTGAGTGAGAAGAGGGATTTTCTAGGTTTCAAAACTGATCAATATGGGTGAGCCACAGGTGTCAGTCTTCATCCAACCATTATTCGACAGCCATCAATAGTCAAAAACTCAAATAGTTAGGCCAAAGTTTGATAGCAGCTGATTTTTACTGTGCCTGCCTGCCCTTATAAACCTTGATAACCATAATAAGAGAAAATTATATGAGGAAAAAGAGAAGAAAGTATACCCATAGAGAAGTAATATTTATGGTTGTGTACCTAGACCCAAAACCATGCAGCGTTTTTTCTCCCTCTATCCATATAGTAGCAATCTTTATCGCTCATCTTTTTTTTTCTGGAGGCAGAACATATGGTATTGGAACTGTTTTTTTAAGAGATAGCACCACAAATTTACTAAATAAGAAAAGAAGAGAATGCACAAGTGTAATACTGCATCATGCCATCATGTGTGGCACTCTTAACTCCTAAAGAAACCAAAGTGGAAACTTGGGAATCTTCCACATTGCAGAAGATCTTTCCACTCCCAAGCCCTCTCAGATATGAAGCTCAATACCCTCTCTAGGGTCTTGCCTTGCCTCTTGAAAGAGCTCCCATTTCTCTTGCCAAAATAGCCAAAGCATCACATGCAAAATCAACCACCAGACTGTGTGATCACCTTTGTGAGTTCATCTCTGATTCCAACCCAATGTCAGCCTTTCAACTCTCAAAAACCAGTAGGCACAATGGAGCTTCTGAAGAAACTGCAAACAAACCTCTGGCGCAAAAGAGCACCCAAGAGAAGAAATGGTCTAGACTCTAGAGTCTCTTCTTCCGCTCCACAAAGGCAACAAACTGTCATAATATCCTCCAGAAGGTGAGGTCGCCTGGTCACAGCACAAGGGGCATGTCTATCATGCAAAATTCTCCATACAAGGATCCTTACTTTAATTGACTCCCATTAACCACATGCAGTCAGCCAATGGGAATCAGGTCCCTCCATCTGCAATGAATAAGCTGACTTAACAATGTATTTACCATCTTTCTCTCACTTCCATTTCCTCAAAGTCCCTCCCATGAACATCGAAGGTGTGGTCCTAAAGCTCTAGAAGAGCTCTGCTTCATTGAATTCCTCATCATGCAAGTCCCACATGAAGACTAGAGCCCAAACACCCCCTCAAAGAACCATCATCATATAATTCTAGTGAAATTGCCATGGGATCTGAAGAGATCCTATACAACTGTGGAAATCTCTTCTCCAAAGATATCCTCAAACACTGTTTGCTTCCAAAAATAGTATCTCTGGCAATTGCCAGGAGAAACCTGAATGCTGCCTATCTGCACCGCATGGTTACCTTGAAGAGTACCATTCCACATAGTAAAAATGCAGCTGCAGTACGTATTTCTGTTTTTTTTTCAGGAAAGAGTTGTGTGTAAGAAGAGGAGCACCTCTCGGTTGTACTATCTTTGTTTAGTCAATAAACTTGGCAGTATCATGCACAACTATTTCTGAAAGGAGAAAGAATGAATGTGAAATAAAAGAAACAGTAACAAAAGTCTGGGCAAGGTGCAGACAGCCCCACCAAGAAGGAATCCAAGAAGAAAACCCAAAATCAATCACAACTAACCATCCCAATTTATATAAAAGAAGAGAAAATATGAAGAACAGTAAAAGCCTCCATATACACATTCAAGTGTTCCTCATCACAATAGTTAGAAATGCAGCCAATATTCAAATCAAATTTCTTTTGCTATCTTAAGTATGCACAAGCAGTGTCCATGTCAACATGTGCCCTTGTGGTAACCATCCATTCTTTTAGCATGTGAATGACATGTATGTGCATTAATGATCAAGGCTAATCACTCATTGTGATGCAGCAGAGAAAGCAGAACAAGGTTACTTCGCAGTTAAGTGGGAGTTGATGTGCACTGAGAGGAAGGCATGGGTCAAGAGATTCGGGAGGTGCAGACATAGCTCTCCTCCATAGCTGGACTTGGCAACTGGGCAGAAAAGAAGGGGGACTATCAGCATGATCATCAAGCTCCAAAGAGGTATACTATAGGAGAGGGAGATCACGCAGATATTACCACCTATAACTCTCTCCTTTGTGCTGGAATTATGAAGGCTGCAGACATGATGGCAGCAAATGTGACTGTAGTGGTGAATTGGTAGGTCCCAGCTTTTGGATGGAACTTGGACTGGTGATCTCCCCCTAGGGTTCATCTCTTGAGATTTGCTTAGGGCAGCTAATGGCAGGAGGATGAACCTTTTCTATACATGAATCTTGGAAGAGGAGGATAAGCAAGTTAAAGAACTAGTGGAGATGTTGTGGGGTTGATTCCTGGTTCATGACAGGAAGGGCAGCGGAAGAGGGGGCGTGTGGGAATGAAAGGGGATTTCTTGATGAAAACCTCTTTCTTTATGGCCCATAGATATTGTGGATCCTCTTTTGTGAAGGCAGTTTAGGCCTCATCAGCCCAACAATTGATATTCATGGTGCAGAGGATAGTAAGACTGAGGCTACAACATATCATGAAATGGGTCTCACGCAAGGCACATAGTCACTCTATTCTGCCACCAAGTGATGGATTCCATTGCAAATGTCTTCCTCCAGTGTACCTTAACTAAGAGGATCTGAAAATGATAGCTTTTGGAAAAGGTTACATATGCTGGAGTCATTCAGGCACAATCAATTGACATTTTTTTAGGATGGATCAAGGAATGGAACCTTCAATCAGACAAAAGTCATGATTGCCCGTTCTTCATGCAACTTTGTGGTCCATCTCGATGGAAAGAGAAAACTAAGTAGTTCAAAGAGCATAAAACATGGGGAGCAGCAAGGAGAAATCATCCTAAGGACAATTAGGCGATGGCTTAGATATTACACATAAACGAAGGTGATTTGTCAATTTGAGAAACAAAAGGATAGAAAAAGCATAATACATGGGCCACCTGCATGGAAAGAAACAACAGAGTATTACAAAGAGCATAACATGCAGTAGCAAGGAGAAGATCATCACAAGAGCAATCAGGCAGTGGCTTAGCAGAACAAAGGTGACTTCTCAATTTTGGGAAGCTGAGGTTTGATGTTATCACCCATGTCAGCTCTTCTCTTCTTCCGATCTCATCTCCCCCCCCCTTTTCTTCTTCTTCTTCTTCCTTTTTTTTTTTGGGGGGGGGGGGTGTGGAGGGTCCGCTCTTCTTGGTGGGATTGTATAATCATTTGTTTTTATTATTGCTCATGCAAGGGTGCTATCCTTATGTAACTTTAATTTTCATTAATGAGATGTCGCCCAACCACTTTCCTGAAAACATCACACAATCCACAAGCACAACATCCAATAAAGGAATGCATATAGTTGCCAGGGATAACAATAACCATCCTCAACATTTCACCTCACTAGTACCTAGATACTAAACCAAAAATTTGTATGCCTCTTTATATTGTTCACTACAAAACTCTCCACTTCTCTTATTCATGGAACAGATTCTTCTTCTCGCTACATAGGTGCATATGCATTGACTCGTGTTTAATAAGTTGGGTGGTGAATTTTCCCCAATTCCCCCAAATGACAATTTTTCCCCTAATTCCCCAAATCGCAAACAATGAAATAAGGAGCCAGTAGATTCCAAGTGCAACTCCACAGGCATCGGTGACCGACCTAGGATCACATTCTAAACGAAGCAAAACTTATCAAACTAATTTGTCAGAAGTCAAAGAATGGCTGATTACGCAGTCTAACTACGTCTGATAAACAGCAAAAAGAAAAAAGGATTAGTCACAGTACCGATGCACACACTTCCCCGGCTTAAACTGGCCTTTTAATTGCGCGAGAAAAAAAGAGTTAGCACAAGATCCACCATCGGTTTCAAATCAACACATTAATTCCTTGCTGATTCGATCACCTCTTGGATAATTTTTAAGAGAAGCAGATTTACGGCATAACCACAAACCCTAGCTCCCAATCCAATTGCACGAGTTTACCGATGGCAGAACGGGGTGGAGAAATTAAAAACAAACGTCAAAAGAAAGAAGCCCTAGGGATCACCTGCGGACCGCGTCCTCCAGGCTCGATAAAGGGCGCTTGACATCGGGGTTGCACACCTTCAACGCGTCCTGCTGCGACATCTCCATCTCGACCGGATTCCCTTGCCTCACCATAGCGGCCGCCCCGACCTTCTGCTGCTGTTGCGGCGGATGCATTGCGTGCTGCTGTGGGTGTATGCTCTGATGCTGCGGCTGCGGTTGTGCCGGCGGCTGCGGATGGACGCTATTCGCCTGCTGCTGGGGTTTCTGCTGCTGTTGTTGCCGCTGCTGCTGCTGCTGCTGCTGCTGCTGGAGTTGCAGGGATCGAAGGCCGGGGGGGCGAAGATGGGCGTCTATATTGGAAGGGAAGCGGGAGATGGCCTGCTGTTGCTGTTGCATGTGCTGCTGGTGTTGCTGCTGCTGCTGCTGCTGCTGCTGTTGCAGGAGTTGTTTATGCTGCTGCTGCTGCATCAACTGCTGGCGCTGCTGGTACTGCTGCAGCAGGAGGAATTGCTGCTGCTGTTGCTGTTGTTGTTGTTGCTGCAGCAGGAGCTGCTGCTGCTGCGCCATGGCGTTGTTGGCGTCGTCCATGTCCGCCTCGCTCCACCCCGTCCCCCGTGGGCCGCGGAAGAAAGAAAAAGTGGGGAGCCAAGAACAGGCAGCAACGAGGCGAAGGGGATTAAATAACAGCGTCGTCGAAGGTAACCCGCCAGCGGTGCTGGGAACATTTTAGTCTTTTTCAGATCGACCGACGGAATGTAGATTTTAATTTTAGACCTTATAATTTTAATATTTAAGGATTAATTCCTATCATCTAGATATTTTTATAATTACTTAAAATCTCATTATATTTAATAAAATATCTCATATTATTAAAAAAAGTTTCACGGATATTTACGAAAAAACTTTTTAAAGGTGTTTAATAATTAATAGATATATAACTATTTAAATAAGTAGTTACAATCAAACTTTATTATTTACCTATGTATATGCATATAAATGTGTTGCACATTCTCTTTCGTTGCACTCCTTGGAAGGCTAATGGCGATATTTACACTTGAAACTCGGTGGCATCCTAAAAAAAGGGTTGACTGTGGGTAAACCCATGATGGATTGAATCTCGAAAAATTTTTACTTATTTTTTTATTTTGTTAGGATGCAGATCACAAACACAACGACAAATGGTGGGAGCTTTGTTGGGTGGGTCGACACGACCGGAGAGTCCTTCTGTCTGAGAGCTCACCGAAATTAGCATGATGTAGATTTATGGAAAAATCCACAAACAGAGAAATATAAAAAGAATAAGGAGATAAAGACTACAAGGGGGAGAGTAGTATGTAGATACTAAAATAAAAAATGTGGTCGCCAGAGACCGCGGGCCTCAAAGGGAATATAACAATAAATAAAGGGAGGTGATCATGAATAATATCTTTAAAGTGCGGGGGAGATTGTAAGGTTCTATCTTCTCTTCTGATCGGACGGCGGATGAAGAGAGCTTTTATTCAAGATTATCATTGCAAAAAGAAATAAACCAACAAAGAAGATATAGATTAGGAATCAAGGTGTGTAGCATCAAATTCTCAATACAAATAAATAATAAAACATGACTATGAACACACATTATTGGTGTTTGATCTTTAAACCCTTATACAAAAAGTGGGATAAAAATGATATGACGAGAGAGGTGTGAAGTGTTGCACAAAGAAAATCTCAATATTGAGATAACTAAGGCAAATAGAAGAGGGAATATGATGCATTCAATATTAATAGGAATAAAGAGAAAGGGGTGAAGAAAGGCTTATTGGTTTATTTCTCCAAAAGGAGCTTCAAGAATCTTCAAGGGAGGAAGACACTAAAAGGATGTAGCTTTAAACACATGGGAAGGTTCTCTTTGAACCTTTCTTCCAACAAGAGTCTCCCCCATGATTAAAAGTTCAGTCTTTTACATAAGGGAGAGAGGGGTCATATTTATAGAGTGAAAATTCATAGGTTTAATTACCTTAAAATTAGAAAATCATGTTTTAATGAGATTTGGAGATAAATATTCATGTGCCATGTGTCCTCACAATCTTAAAAGGTCATATGGACTCTTTCCCAAGTGGAAAGTAGGGTTAAAATAAAGAAGAGAAGGGGTGCTATTTGATTCGGAATTCTAGAAGAATTAGCGTCTGACACAGTGATCACCAATTAATTGGCGTCAACACAGAAAGGCGCTAATTCTAAATCATTTTTGGAAAGATTAAAAATTATCAAAATTAGAAAAGAATTCACGTTCAAGGAGATTGACATGAATTAACAATGAATACAAAATTTGATAGTATTTAAAAGCTTACAAATAAGAAATAGAATACGCATCGAGGGAAGTGGACATGGATTAAAAATTAGCATCTTTGAAGAGAGATGTTGTAATGCCTCAGGTTTTTCGGATCTGGATCCGTGAGTTTCGGATCGTCTTTCTGTGGATTTCGGATTGTGTCTGATCGAGCTTCGGACTATTTTACCGGATTGTCGGACCCACTGGCGGTGTGCCCGTGAGTTTCCTTGGGTCCGTGGTGCTATGAGGAGCACGCCGGTAAATTTCTGTAATTTTCGGAGCACCTTTGTGGGTCCCGGGTTGCGTTGTGGGTTTTACGCGTGTTTTCCATCTGTCAGACATTCGGAATCCCGTATAGGGTGAACCGTTACGTTCTCCGACGCCGAGACATTACCACGGTGATCAGCGTGATCCGAGGATTGTAGGGCTATATTTTTCTATCTGTCGGTATTTTCCAAAATTTCCGGATTTTCTATATAAACCCCCCTCCCGTTTTCTCTCTCCCCATCTCTCATTTCTCTCTTCCCTCCCTCTCTCTTCTCTCACGCTCTCTCATCTCCCCCTCTCACTCCGGGCGACCGACGGAGGGGGCGAGGGCGGGGCGGCGTGGCTCATGGGACGTGGAGCGACGGGCTCGGGACGAGGATCGCGATGGTGGAGATGGTTCATGGGATTGCGAGCCGGCGAGGGTTCAAACGGTGTTTCTTCGCTGATCGGCGAGCTCGGGGCGCGAAATCTTCGGTGGAGGTAGAAAGATGGACCCCCAGCTCGTGCTCTTCCTTTCCCGCGAGTTTTATAGGCCGTGGTGAGCCGAGAGGGCCTATTTGAGCATTTTGGAGAAAATCCATGTTTTGGGGAGTGATCGCCCGATCTACCGTTTCATCGCGTTTTTGACCGATCCGAGACCTTAGATGCATGCTAGGGCCCCTAGGGGAGCTTCCCCGTTGTTTTTCCCATCATCCGTGGATGATCGGGGCGTGGAACGGAATTTTTGGGTGTAGTTCGCCGTTTCACCATCGGGACACTGTGGCGGTCATTCCAGTGACCGCCACAGTGTGTAACGCGCTTGGGCAGGTGCGTTACGCTCCCTTTGTTTTGGCTAGTGGCGTTCGTGGGCCTGACGGTCCCACGATAGACCGCCACAGGGCTGTGACGCCCTCATGCTAGACCGTTACGGTGGTTCCGACCGTGGTTTACAACCGTCGGGGGTCATAGACACCTGACGCACCCAGAGTGGGGCGTCAGGGTAGTGTGACGCCCCTGGGCAGGAGCGTTAGGGCTGACACATCCACCCCACTCCCTAACGCACTTGGGTAGGTGCGTCAGAGAGCATGACGCACTGAGCGGCATGCGTCACGGCTTGTGTAGCTCCTTGGCCTAACGTACCGACGTCGGTCCATTAGGTAACGTAATGCCCCTGGAGGAGCGCGTTACGTTCCATTTTTCACTGGTGCCCTGACGCACTTGTTTAGGTCCGTCAGGTGCTGTGACGCACCAGCGTGGGTGCATTACAGATCCTTTTGCACCGAGTGTATGACGCTCCTGGGTTGGACCATCAGGGTTCTGTGACGGCCTATCATTGGACCGTTACAGACTGTGACGGCCTAAGGGTAGACCGTCAGGCTTTGTGTTGCGCCGAGGTGAGTTTTCGTGTTCTCCGCGTTCGTTTTACGTTGTGTAGGTCCCTAGTCAACCCAGTTGCTACCCAGTGGTCGACTTGCGGTCTTGTGAATGCCCCAGACACCCGTGAGATTCTGTGTTCATATTTTGAGGGTGTCAGGAGGACTGTGCTACCTCGTTTAGCGTGCCAGTGGGTTGAGAGTCCGGGTGACTCCTCGCGTGTCGGGCTTTCGTGTTACGCTAGACCGAGTCACCGTGTATCGGTGGGGGTGCGGTGGGGTCTCCCCCGCACGCCGTGAATTTTCCTAGAAGATGATTCCCGAGTGGGTCATGTGTGTGGCCTTGGACAATGAGTCCAGTTATCAGCGTGGCAGCTTGTGCGTTGCCCAGGGAATCATGCTTCTGTGCTTTCCGTGTGGGCCATGTATGTGGCCTTAGACTACGAGTCCAGTTGCCAGCCTGGGGCTAGAGGGTTCCCGCCTTTCCCTGAGAGTGGGATTTGGTTTGGCGGCCTGTGAGCTGCCTTGGGAACCATATTTCTGCGTTTCTACGTGGCCGAGTGTGCGGCCCGTGGACCGTGAGTCATGTTTCTTCTCCGACCGTGGTCATCGTGCGACGGTGCTGGTACGTGGGATGGTCCCCGTACTTTATCGGATTTGGACGTTATTTTTCGTTGACTTGAGAGTCTACTCTCTCAGTGACCCTCCACTAGTCGTAGCCCGCCAGTACGCGTGTGATGGTCTCACCTGGGAGTATGTGTACGGGCTTACCCTGAGGATGATTTTTAGACTAGTTTTCGTCGGGCCCCGCGTCTAGCAGCCAGAGTCCGGCTGAGGGGAAAACCAGTTAGAGGCCAGGCCAGGGGCGGACGGCCTGTGTGTGCACACGTGGTTGGGGGCGGTAGGACCCACGTCGACGGGTGTGACCCCAGCTAGTCACTTGCTTTGCGGTTACTTGTACGGTGTCTCAGTTCCCGCTGGGCCGGAGGGAGACACCTAAGGCGCGGACTAAGACGTCAGTGGACGCATCCTGTCTTGCTTCTAGTGGGAGGTACTCCTGTTCTGGACAGAAAGTGACAGACTGTCAGTTTCCGTGACTTCGACCTTCGGGCTTTCGGTCGTGTTGACAGTTGAGTTTCGGTTGTCTCGCCGTGGCACGTGTGTCGGTTTTTGTGCCGTGAGACTGGTGCTAGTAGCTTTATCGAGGTTGCGTCTTGTTGTGCGGTACCCGTGACCAGGTTGTCAGGGTTGCACCTTGGACAGCGTGTCCAGGTTGACCGTGTCCTAGGAGACAGGCCTCTACAGCGTGGTTGTCGTGGGGTTTTACTTCGGTAAGTGGTACTAGTGTAGTTCGGTAGCCCCCGACTGTGAGATCGGGGTGTGTTTCTGGTACAGTAGGAGTAGCTGTAGTGCCGAGTTTTGACCGGCCACCGGTTCGTTGTTCCTGCTGTCGTTGTAGCTTTCCTTTCCGCTACCACCGTCGTTTCTGATTGGGGTTCCGCAGGATCCCTGCTGAGTCTCTATTTTGGAGACTCATTCCCTACTTTTCAGGTGAAGCGGTTCTTCCTCGAGGTTCGAGGGTGCGGAGCGGAGGTTCTCAGTTGCCAGCTCGCCGGGCCGAGTGTTCACTCGGCATGTGGTACGCTTTACTGCTTTAGATTGTACTTTCTGTTGGACTGGACTCTGTTGTAGTTGTAGTTATTTATTTATTTTTGTTAATTATTGTATTGTCCTGCTTTATTTCCTATTTCTTTGTGCCTCCACACTCCTTTTAGCCCTTCCGAGCCCTCCCGGCTCGTGGGCGGCGGTTCGAGTCTCAGGTTATCGGGTCTCTCCCGGTAATCGGATTCTCGGGTCGTTACAGCTGGTATCAAAGCGGTGACTGTGGACGTACATAGGAATTCGAAATATTGCAGTGATCAGAGTCCATAAGGTCCAGTACAATCGGCAACTGGCTTAGGGTTTTGTGTTCGCTTTCCGCCTAGTTTCTCGCTTGAGAGCCTGAGTGCGCGGCGTTGGCGCTGTGAAGGTGGTTGATGTCCGCGGCTTTCGTGCCAGCATGGGGTCTAAGGATCGAGGTCGAGGGCCTTCTCCCTCATCGGTGGTGGGCCTGGTTGTGCTGCGTTGGGCAGAGGTTGCTGGCAGGTGTGAACTCGTGGTGCTGCGTTCGAGGAATCTGCAGCGTGGTCAGGTGGCTGGAGAGGATTGTTCGTGGTTAAGTGGCCGTGAGCGTGCTTCAAGGGAGTCGCTGTCAGTTTTGGCCACTCCAGCTTGAGGTTTGTCCAGCCCCTTAGGTGTTCATGTTGTAGTTTAAGGTGACAGAGTGGGTGTTCTGATCGAGAAGTGTGCTCGGGTGAGCGGAGGATCTTCTCGGTGAGCTGTTGTCTCGTCGAGTCTGGTGTTCTTGTCGTGCTCTGTGACATCAGAAATGACGTGTTGGTCCCGATTATTCTTACGGATTTCGAGGCATGATTGGGCTGTGGTGTCCCAGTAAGTCTTGCTCCTGCAGAAATTTCAAAGTTTTTCTCTCTCCTCCGTTTTCCCTCCTCCCCGTTTCCCGTTCGGGTGAGCTCCGTTCTGCTCCTGGGCGGTGGCTGCCGGCCATGGCCGGCCAGGGGAGGCCCCTCTCGCCTCCCCTGAGGTCCCCACGGCCACTGTCCGCCCCGTTGACCGTGCCTCTTGGCGCTGCTGCGGATCCAGCTCCCCCCGCCCTGCCAATCCCTGGTCGGCACGTCAGCACGGGGGACGTCCCGTCTCTGACATTGCTTGCTGCAGGTCGCACTGCAGCCCCGTCCCTGTCCCCTGTCCCGCCTTCTGCCCCTTCGCCGGCCACCGGGCTTCTTCCCCGCCCCCCTCCGGCTGGTGGCGGTGTCGCCAACCTCGTCTCGGCCAACTCCAGGTCTGCGGTTGCTTCCTCCTCACACTCCCAAGCTTCAGGCCGTGCTGCCACGACTCCCTTGCCTGTGCCCGCCGCACAGCCCCCTTCTGCTCCAGGTGATGCTGGTCCCCCCCCCCCCTTTCCCCCGGCTGGAGTTCGCATGGCACCCTCTCCCTCCTTTGCTCAGGCGGTCCTCAGCTCGTTTGCTCCGCCGCCGTCCAACCTCCTGGCTCATGCCCCGGCCCTCACCGATGCGGGTGAGCCGACGGCCTTCTTCAGTTTGGCCGAGATCAACGCCTCTTGCAAGGCGCTTGAGTTCGCCATTGTCGCCCGCACCCCTCAAGGCCGCCCTTCCTTTCAAGACACCCGAGCTCACCTAGTGCAGAGGTTTCATTTTGCTCAAGACTTCGTCATCAGTTCCCTGGACCCACGCCATCTTCTGCTTAGATTTCATAACAAGGAAGACTTCTTACAAGTGCTGTTGAAGGAATCCCTCTATGTCAAAGGGAGATTGTTTCTGTTCTCCAGATGGACTCTTCACTTCTCGCCGGACGAAGACTCCACTCTGGTTCCTGTCTGGATTGATCTGCCGGGCCTCCCCCCCAACTTCTTCTGTGAAGCTCTGATTCACTCTATTGCAGGGAGCATAGGGCCGGTATTGCAGGTTGCTAGGGACACCCTGTGTCTCACTCGCACGCAGGCTGCTCGAGTCTGTGTACAGCTCGACATTTCCAAGCCTCTCCCGAAGCGTGTCTGGGTTGGTATTGGGGGGGCTGGCTCCTGGCAGCACCTCGTTTACCCGAACCCCCCCTTGTTCTGTAGCTCCTGCAAGCGTCTTGGTCACCTCCCATCCAAATGCAAGAAGGTGGACGACAGCAGGGCCTCCGATGGTGCCCCTGGCCGTGCACTGGACCCCCCTGGACCTCAGCGTGCCTGGCGACCGGTTTCTGCGGTGGATGCCCCCACGCCTGCTCCGGTGCCCTCAGCCTCTGAAGGCCTTTTACCCTCTCCCCCCGTTGCAGCTTCTGCTGGCCAAGTTGTCGACAACCACCCCCTTGGGTGTCGACACTCGGCGGCTGTCGAGGTCTCCGGCAGTGAACTGGCTCCCCGGCAGGGAGGTATTGCTGACGACTCACCTGGCGGCTTGGGACCTCCCCCTACGGCGGTTCTTGCTCCAACTTCTGTTTCCCTCCCTGGGGCGTGTGGCCTTGACGGCGAGCCGCCTCCCTCTGCTTCGAGCCCCTCTCTTCCAGCTTCAAAAGGGACGTGCACGGCGGCGCCATCTGCACCCACGGGGGGGGCCCTCCCGGCCGCCCGTGGTGACTCCTCAGCCTTCTCAGGTGCGCCCACTGCAGCCTCTGCCTTGGTCGGGGGCCTGACTCATGGTGACCATCCCTCCTGTGCTGCCCATGTTGCAACTGGTGGCAACCGCCCTGTGGATGGGTCGGCTGAAGCGGGCCCTCATGCTTCCTCTGGTGGGGTGCGCTCGGCCATGGGCGCTGGCATGGCCTTGGGCCCCCCCTCTTCTGTCTCCAGGTGCTCCGTCGACGAATCTTCTGCTGGTGGTGTCTTCGTGGATGACCACATCACGCACCCAGCTTCACTGGACTCACCACCCTTGGTGGCTGACCACCCCAGCTCTCATGCTCCTCCCATTATACAGGTGCTCACTGTGCCAGGCTTGGAACCACTCCCTCAGTTTCCAGACCTGCCTGCAGCACACGCCTCCTTTGTCGGGCTCACCCCCGCCATTGACCCAGGTGATCGTGGTGCCTGCCCCCGGCGCCGCTCGCGCAGGACCAACTCGGGATGCCCCACTGATCTCCCTGAACTATGAATGCTCTCATCTGGAACATCCGGGGCCTGGGGAATGCTCAATCAGTCAATAGGCTGAAGTTGCTGATTCGGAAGTTTAACCTTCCTTTTGTTGCTATTCTTGAACCAAAGCTAGGTGGTCTGTGGATAGAGAGGTTTAAACGGAAATTCCGTATGGAGCACTGTATTGCAAACTCTACTGCTAATGGCAGAATTTGGGTGTTCTGGAGGTCTTTAGCTCAGGCGGTCCTCATCTCCTGTTCTGAACAGCATATCACTCTTTTGCTTTCTTCTAACCTGGGTGTCACTTCTTATATTACTATTGTCCATGCAAGCTGCATCATCTCTGAACGTCGGCTGCTTTGGGACCACCTGATGGATTTTTCTGCTACTTGTGATAAACCTTGGCTGGTTGGTGGAGACTTCAACAGCATTCTCCATCCTTCTGAAAAAAGAGGGGGCAGACAAGCATTCTCCTTGTCCTCGTTAGACTTCCAAGCCTGTATTTCTGCCTCGGGTCTGGAAGATGCTGGATATGTTGGGCATCCTTACACCTGGTATAATGGTCAGCGAGCTAACGGGATTTGGGCGAGATTGGACAGACTGCTATTCAATGGAGTATGGGCCATTTCACGTTCCCGGATCACTGTGCAACACCTCTCTCAGGCATGCAGTGACCATAGCCCTTTGCTATTAACTGTGCGCACTGAGTATCAGGGAACCCCTTCTAGATTTTGTTTCCAACATATGTGGCGGACTCACACTTGTTTCATGATTGATTCTAAAGCTGCATGGGCAGCGGCCCCTTGTTCATCACTGCCATTGCTTACCATGGCTCTCAAGTTAAAACATATGAAACACTTCTATAGACAATGGAATCATGATGTTTTCAGGAATGTTTTTGCTAATGTTCAGGCTGTTGATGATGCTTTCTCTGTGGCACAGGAAGCTTTTGATTGCAATCCATCTGAGGAACATTTGTCAGACTATCTCTCTGCAAAGGATCGGCTTGAGCAAGCTCACCTTCAAGAAGAACTATTCTGGAGGCAAAAATCTAGAATACAGTGGCTCAAGGAGGGTGACCACAACACTAAATTTTTTCATGCTTATGCCACGTCTCAGCGCCGAAGGTCTTCTATTTCGTCGCTGACCCGTGATGATGGGACTATGGTGAACCAAGAAGAGGACATTGCTAATTTGCTTGTGGCCCATTTCACTAAGGGTTTCACCTCCACTCCACATTATTTGCATCCGGATATTTTGTCATCCATTCCTCCCCTACTGGATGAGCAACAGAATGCTCGGCTTCGAGCTGTCCCCACCGCCGATGAAATTAAACACATTGTTTTCACCCTATCTCCCGACAGTGCGCCAGGCCCGGATGGCTTTACGGGTCATTTCTTTCAAGCTTGCTGGGACTTCATTGGTCCTGAGGTTATTGCAGGCGTTCAGGCTTATTTCTGTGGTCACTTGCTGCCCCGTACTTTCATTGCCTCTCTCATTGTCTTAATACCGAAGGTGGAAAACCCGCAGACGTGTACTGATTTTCGCCCTATCAGCTTATGCAACTTCTTCTACAAGGTTATCTCACGTGTTCTTAGTGACCGGTTGGCGGGTGTGCTACCCATCCTTATCTCCGAGGAACAAGGTGCTTTTGTTAAAGACCGATCTATTATTGAAAATATCAGCCTAGCCCGTGAGATGATATCACACATAAACAATAAATGTCGTGGCCGGAATGTTATATTCAAGATCGACATGGCCAAGGCTTATGATCGGATGGAGTGGGATTTTCTATTCACGGTGTTACGAAGGTTCGGCTTTGAGCTCTCCGTCATATCTCTTATCGAGCCACTTCTCACCAACTGCTGGTTCTCTATTCTTGTCAATGGGAAGTCTCATGGTTTCTTCAGATCCTCTCGGGGACTCCGGCAAGGTGACCCAATAGCGCCGGCGCTTTTTATTCTCGCAGAGGAGGCTCTTAGCCGTGGCTTGTTGGCTCTCTTCTCTCGGAGTCGTGGGGGCTGGTTTCAGACACTTGGGCGCTGCCCTAAGGTGTCCTACCTACTCTATGCAGATGATACTTTGGTGTTCTCTAATGGCTCTATTCGCCATCTCAGGGTCCTCATGTCCTTTCTTAAAAAATATGAGGTAGCATCGGGCCAACTCATCAATTCTTCCAAGAGTTCCTTCATTGTGGGCCGCCTTGCTCCTACTTCATTCAGCAGGAAGATAGCGGAGGTTACTGGTTTTAAAGTGGCGCCAACCCCCTTCACCTACTTGGGCATTCCTTTATTCCATGGCCGGAGTACACCGAGTCACTTCTCCTACCTTCTCGCTAATGCTGCGGCCAAGCTTCAAGGTTGGAAATCCGCATTCTTATCTTCTGGCGGGCGGCTCATTCTTATTCGGCATGTCTTATCCACTCTGCCAATCTACACCCTTGCCTCCACCGCTATCCCGAAGACCATCTTTAGAGCCTTCCACAGGCTTCTTGCTAACTTCTTTTGGGGCTCATATGAAGGTTCCCACAAGAAGCATTGGAAAGAATGGTCCACTGTTTCCAGGCCAATTTAATGTGGTGGGTTAGGGGTTCTTAACCTCCACACTTTACAAATTGGTTTGCGGAGTAAGCTTCTATGGAGAGCAATTACGGGGTCCACCCCTTGGGCTGCCTTCTTCCGGGCTAAATATCTTCATACGGAACACTATTCTATGGCTTCCTTCAACCTCACTACAGCAGCGGAAAGGGCCCTTTGGCAGGCCGCAGCCGGCCTCATCTATTCCAACCACAGGGTCTTCATTGCCAAGGAAAACTCCAGCGCCTCTTTTTGGTTTGATGTGTGGGCGGGCAGCACTCCTTTGAAGGATTATGTCCCACCTCATGTGTGGAATCAGCTGCCAGACAAAAGGTGTTCAGTTGTGCATGTTCTTACAGGTCAATCGTTGGCCTCTTTTGATGCTGCTCGGCAGTATTGTCCAAGACAATTCATGGAGCACATTGTGGCCTCCACTTTCTCACATGACTATTGGGTATGGACCCTTACAACTGATGGCGCCTTCTCCACATCTTCAGTCCGCAAGGCTCTTTCTCCTGCAGGTTCTCCATCCTGGCCGCTTATTTGGACCCACAGAGGTCCTCTCAAGTGGTCTATTCTCACTTGGCGGGTCTTGCATGGCTGCCTCTCGGTTGACTGGTCCATCATGAAGTGTGGAGTTCCTCTTTGCTCCAAGTGTATCTGCTGCTCTTCACCAAGCTTGGAGACCGATCTGCATTTACTTTTCCTTAGCACTGTGGCCAAGGAGTTTTGGGCCTTATTGTCGCCGTTCCTCCCCTTCAACTTTTGTGCAGCGGATAATGCTGCAGCTGTGGTTTTAGACTTTTTGGCCAGCCTGCATCTCTCTTCTATTGCTGGCACATTGGCCAGATGCTTTCTTCTTGCTGGCGTTTGGGAGCTGTGGGTTAGCAGAAATCAAGCTCGCTTTGAGGGCCGCCCCATGAATGCTAGACATATATTCTGCAGGGTCATGTTGTCCATTCGCGGTATTGTCCATGGCTGGCAGCTGAAAGGACGTCAACTCCTACCACATCAAGTGGATTTACTTCAAGCATGGAATATCCCTTTAAAGGTGGCTCACAACATCCCGCCTCGACTCATACGGTGGTTCCCCCCTCCCTCGGGAAGATTGAAGTTGAACGTCGATGGCGCTTTTAAGAGCGGTGCGGGTGACGCAGGGGGTGGTTTTGTACTCCGTGATTCTAATGCCTCCCTTGTGTGGGCTGCGGCTGCTCCTTATCCACATGCTTCCTCCAGCCTTGAAGCTGAAGCGCTTGCTCTTCGGGACGGCCTCCTACTATGTTCTCAACGTGGGGTGCGTTCCGTTGCGGTTGAGACTGACTCACTTGTCTTGGCACATATTGTTAATGGTCAATTTTCATGCTCGTGGAAGCTTTCCCTCATTTTGTATGATGTGGCTGCTGCCATTACCTCTCTTGATGTATCTATTTCTCATGTGTTTAGGGAGGCTAACCAGGTGGCTGACATGTTGGCTGCCGTGGGACGCTCCTTGTCGTCTCTATCCTTTTGGACATCTTGGCTTGAGCTCCCACTCTCTGTAAAGGGCCCCTACCGCCTTGATAAGGTAGGGTGTCCCACTGCTCGGCCCTAGGTGCTGCTGTATCTGTTCTACTTCACTTTATATATACATCTTTTCCTGTTGGGCAGCAGGGGATGAGCGCCTCTCTCCTCTATAAGGGGTGATCGCTCTCCCTCTCCCTGCCTCAATAGGTATTGACTTCAGTTAAAAAAAAGTCTTGCTCCTGCACTCTTGTGTGCGAATGGGTTGTGTTCACCTTGGATTTGGTCTGAGATGTGAAGGTTCTGTGGTGAGTTTCGGGACTTGAGGATGAGCGTTGACGGTTGTCGGTTATGGCTCGTGTTGCGGCTCTTGGCGTGGTGCGCTACAGTTCGAGGAATTACAGTGGTGGTGCGTCGAGAGATGCTGTGATCGTGGTCCGACGTGACACTCACCGAGTGTGTCGGAGGCGCTGACCTGATGGAAGCAATGGCTTTTTCTTGGTGCTGGATGGTGCTGTTTCCAGCATGCACGAGGTTCGAGGTCAGGTCGAGCGTGGAGATTCTTCCGTTAGTCGGAGGTATGTCAGTTTCTCCTTTGGCTGGAGAGATTGCTTTTGGTTAAGGTTCGTCGTCTTGCATTATGTGCCCGGATTGGTTGGCCTTGTGTGCTATAAAGTTCGTGCGAGACGTGAAATGTGTTTTGGCAAGGTGATTGCCTGTGTGAGTGGTGCCCATTTCCCATGGTGTGTAAGGGTGCTGGCGCTGTTCCGGAAGGATGAATGCTGGTTGGGCGGTGTTCACATTCTTGGTTGTGTGCGCGTGGATCATAGTGCGCAACGGAAGCCTGGTGGGCCTGTGACCTACTGGTTCAGGATCGTAGCGTTGGTTGCTACGGGCGGATTCTTGAGTTTGCGTCGAGCATTGGAGGGTTGGTTACTCTGTGTGAAACGTGTTGTTGCCGTGCCGCTGCTCAAGGTATTATGGTTCTTGGCACTGGCAGGATGGAGTGTTGGGGAATGTGCTGGCTAGTGTGCCGCATGAGTACCCTGTTTCTGAGATGGAAGCCGTGTCAGGCGTCGGTGTTAGACCCCGATGGGGTTGTTGAGGATGTCGCCTGACGGAGGTCGAGGGATGTGATGAGACCAGATGGAAGAGTGACGCCTATGGGCGGAGGCCTTTTAGTGAGATTGGCGTCGGAGTGGTGGTCCCTAGCGGGACGTTGGTGTCGCAATGGTTATCCCTGGTTTGGTGACCAGCGTGGGATGGTTCTCCTGTAAGTCTGAGTCGAGTGAGGTGACGACCAAAGACACCAGGATCTCGTCATCTGGTTTCATCGTGCTCCCCTGAGAGGGTCGAGTTGGTGCGATGATCGAGATCGGATGCGGAGTCCGAGAGAAGTGTGGCTCGAGATGTGGTATCGATATGTGTGTGAGTCAACAGATGGTTTGCCGAGGTTTGGAATGTTTCCTTCGGATCTGGTGGAGGACCAGGAAAGAAGAAAGAACCTGAGCGAGCGGTTGGTGATCGGCGCGTGGTCTTTTCAAAGACAGAAGATGCTGGTTGTCAGGGCTCGAGCGTGGCGAGAGCCGTGTGCCAGCAAGGCCTCGGGTGGCTAATTTTGAGGCGTGCCTTTCCGGATGGGATCTGGGCTTTGTCGAAGTTTGTCTTCTGACAGAGTTGGCATAGTGATATGTCTGGCTTTCAGCTTGCCATATGTGAGGTGGTTCTTGGTGTTGAGCCGATGTTTTGGTTGCGGTCTGTTGAGATGGCTGCTTGAGCTGGTGGAGGCTCTGTATTGGTTGTTCCCTTGAGATGGGTGTGCGACTTGTCAGCTGGTTGTGAAGCTGATGTGCGATTTGTCTGCCGACCATAGGATGGATCGGTAGCTGTTTCTCGTGCGAGAGATGTGTCTCCTCGGTGAGCGAGATGGTGGCAGCGGTGCCTTGATTGGTTTTCGTGGTGTCTGAGGTGATGCCGGACTGTGTCCTCTGGTATATGCCTGCTCTGATGGCCGGTGTGCACGGCGCGCGGAGCGAGGTGTTGTTTGTGATTGTAAGTCTGGCTATGTCCCTCAGGATCGGTGTTTTCATGAGAATCGAGGTTTTCTGTGCTGGGGCTCTGACAACGTTGTCAGTTGGTTCAGTGTTCTTCCCCTGTGACTTCGTGCTACGTCTTGAATTTCGAGGATGACTTTAAGGGGGGAGGGCTGTAATGTCCCAGGTTTTTCGGATTTGGATCCATGGGTTTCAGATCGTCTTTCCGTATATTTCGGATTGTGTCCGATCGAGCTTCGGACTATTTTACTGGATTGTCGGACCCACTAGTGGTGTGCCCGTCAGTTTCCTTGGGTCCGTGGTGCTGTGAGGAGCACGCCAGTAATTTTCGGAGCACCTTTGTGGGTCCCGGGTTGCGTTGTGGGTTTTACGCGTGTTTTCCGTCCGTCGGACCTTCGGAACCCTGTATAGGGTGAACCGTTGCGTTCTCCGACGTCGGGACGTTACCACTGTGATCAGCGTGTTCCGAGGATCGCAGGGCTGTATTTTTCTATTTTTTGGTATTTTCTAGAATTTCCGGATTTTCTATATAAACCCCCCTCCCTTTTTCTCTCTCCCCATCTCTCATTTCTCTCTTCCCTCCCTCTCTCTTCTCTCACGCTCTCTCCTCTCCCCCTCTCACTCCAGGCGGCCGACGGAGGTGGCGAGGGTGAGGCGGCGTGGCTCGTGGGACGTGGAGCGATGGGCTCAGGACGAGGATCACGATGGTGGAGATGGTTCGTGGGATCGCGAGTCGGCGAGGGTTCAAATGGCGTTTCTTCGCGGACCGGCGAGCTCGGGGCGCGAAATCTTCGGTGGAGGTAGGGAGATGGACCCCCAACTCGTGCTCTTCCTTTCCCGTGAGTTTTATAGGACGTGGTGAGTCGAGAGGGCCTATTTGAGCATTTTGGGGAAAATCCATGTTTTGGGGAGTGATCGCCCGATCTACCGTTTCATCGCGTTTTTGGCCGATTCGAGGCCTTAGATGCATGCTAGGGCCCCTAGGGGAGCTTCCCCGTTGTTTTCCCCGTCATCCGTGGATGATCGGGGCGTGTAATGGAATTTTTGGGTGTAGTTCGCCGTTTTGCCACCGAGACGCTGTGGCGGTCGTTCTAGTGACCGCCACAGTGTGTAACGCGCCTGGGCAGGTGCGTTACGCTCCCTTTGTTTTGGGTAGTGGCGTTCGTGGGCCTGACGGTCCCACGATAGACCGCCACAGGGCTGTGACACCCTCATGCTAGACCGTTACGGTGGTTCCGACCGTGGTTTACAACCGTTGGGGGTCGTAGACACCTGCCGCACCCAGAGTGGGGCGTCAGGGTAGTGTGACGCCCCTGGGTAGGAGCGTTAGGGCTGACGCATCCACCCCACTCCCTAACGCACTTGGGTAGGTGCGTCAGAGAGCGTGACGCACCGAGCGGCATGCGTCATGGCTTGTGTAGCTCCTTGGCCTAACGCACCGGCGTCGGTCCGTTAGGTAACGTAACGCCCCGAGAGGAGCGCATTACGTTCCATTTTTCACTGGTGCCCTGACGCACTTGTTTAGGTCCGTCAGGTGCTGTGACGCACCAGCGTGGGCGCGTTACAGATCCTTTTGCACCGAGTGTATGACGCTCCTGGGTTGGACCATCAAGGTTCTGTGACGGCCTATCCTTGGACCGTTACAGACTGTGACGGCCCAAGGGTAGACCGCCAGGCTCTGTGTTTCACCGAGGTGAGTTTTCGTGTTCTCCGTGTTCGTTTCGCGTTGTGTAGGTCCCTAGTCGACCCGGTTGCGACCCAGTGGTCGACTTGCGATCTTGTGAATGTCCCAGACACCCGTGGGATTCTGTGTTCATGTTTTGAGGGTGTCGGGAGGACCGTGCTACCTCGTTTATGTAGACACGCCATTCTTGACGTCTCCTGAGAAAGTCTCATATTACTATACAACGCCCCGCAACGGCTTACGCATTTTGAATCGCTCGAGTGCTTCCTTTTCTTGGGTCTTCTTCTGCCTTTTTTGGCATCCGGAATCGTCTCGTCACGGCATTCGGACGACATCAACACCAGTCGGACGCATCAAGAGGTTCCGGAATCAAGAATGGGGTCTACCGGGCGGCCGCCGATGCCTGATTTGAGGACCCGGGTGGGTCTTAATGGGGGCGTCCAGGCCCCTGGACGCCCCCATCTTTTTAATTTATTTTATTTTTTTCTCAGGGCCCAAAAATAAATAAAAATATATATTTTTTAATGGAGACGTCCAGGGGCCTGGACGCCTCCACAAAAACTAATAATAATAAATATTTATAAAATGCCAGTTGGGATAAAAAACATAATAAAAATATATATATATTAATGGAGGCGTCCAGGCCCCTGGACGCCTCCATAAAAACAAATATAAAAAAATCAAAATGCCAGCCCTGGTATAAAAGACAAAAGAAAAATAAAAAATAATATAATTTTGGAGGCGTCCAGCCCCTGGACGTCTCCATCAAATCCATCACGGGCGCAGGCCACCGAACGACGGTTTGTCGTGTGTGAAAAATCCAAGTTTTGAAGACGTCCAGCCACCTAGACGCGCCCATTTCTGAATCACGAGGCGCCGCTCACAAAACCACGCGTTGTGCCAAACCGCGTGCGGCCGTCAGCAGTATTCGGTGGACTTGTTAGAGGCGTCCGGGACCCTGGACGCCCCCACAAAAGTATTCCAAAAAATATATAAAAATAGAATAAAATATTATTTCGGCCCTGATGGAGGTGTCCAGGGTCCTGGACGTCTCCACCCTCCGGAGCTCTATAAATAGAGGCCCACCCCCTCAGTTCTAGGGGAGCTTCGAAGTGATCCGATAGGCTGTCGGAGCCCAGAGGCTACGGAGTCATTTTCTAACCCGTGGGTTCTTTTATAGGTGGAGGTTCTGCCGACTTCTCGGGTGCTCACGCTCGCGAGAGGAAGGTCGTCTTCATCCACCACGCTTCCACGTCGTCCCCACGCTGCCGGAGCTCCGCCGGATTTCACCATCGGCACATCCAATAAGCCAATTCTTTCCTTTTCTTCGTAGTTCTTTTGCATTCATCATCTTGCATCCCCTATCCCCCTTCATAAGGGCACATTTTCTTATACACTTCTTACATCCATCATCTCATTTCCCTCCTACTCGAGTCCGAGAGGGGTTTAAAAGATAACACCAACCAGGTGTGTGTCTTGCCATCATTTCGTTATTTTTTATCGCAAGGATTTGAGTACTATACCTCCGTCTTTCTAATCCACTTGTCATTTGTTTGTCGTTGTTTTGCAAGGGTACCCGAGGAAAGTCCTCTCCGTCGGCCGGCCGGAGGGAGAGGAAGAAGCAACCCGCCATCTTCCGCTCTTGAGGTAGGCGCGATCACCTTCTTATTTTGGGGTCTTTCGGCCCCTGGCGATCACATCTTATTTTCGAGGCCGCGGCGAGTCACTTCCCTAATGGCCATTTAAATTTCCGTTCTTATATTCTCTTTATACTCTGTTATATTCTGCTCATATTCTCGAGGCCGCGGCGAGTCACTTCCCCAATGGCCGTTTAAATTCACGTTATTATACGTTATATTCTTATATGTTTGTGTTCTCGAGGCTGCGGCGAGTCACTTCCCCAATGGCCGTTTAAATTCCCGCTCTTTGTATTCGCTTTATATTCTGTCATCTTATTATCTGCTCATATTCTCGAGGCCGCGGCGAGTCACTTCCCCAATGGCCGTTTCAATTCTTGTTATTTAATTTTTGCACCATTCCCGTCCCCCCGAGGCCGCGGCGAGTCACTTCCCGCTATGGCCGTTTAACCCCCATATCTTGCTATATCACACTTGTCCCGCTCGCCCCACCGGAGCAATCTCCCGTGGTGGCCCCTTCTCTCTCTTCTTTTATTTATGTGTTGCAGCAAACAAACAAACATCAAAAGAAAGAGGAGCCCGCGCGCGCTCCGCGTCCTCTCCGCTCTTCCCCGAACCGCGTGACGTCGCTCACAGATTGGCGATCACGGTGGGACCGCTTACTGCTTCCTTTCGGCTACCCTTGCAAGTTCGGCACCACCCGTGCCTCTCCACCTTCGCGCCCGCGCGCGCCCCCGTTGTGCTCACGGCAGCGCCGTCAGTTCTGATTGGTTCTTTGTTTATTATATGTCTGTTATTTCTGTTATTTTCCCACTCCATATATCTGTCAGCATTCCATTGCATACATCCATTCCTCTTTTCTATCCTTTTTTTTCATTTTTTTTGAGGATCACCCTTTCCCGGTGAAGGAAGGACTCTCCGTTTGGGAATTCCTCTCAACGGACTAGAATCTCCTACACTGGGACCTCCGTGAGTCCCCGACATCGAAGAATCTCCTCTTCGTTCACTGGGCTGGTTGTACTATTGAAGTTCCCCGGAGTTAGTCATTTCATTCGTGGTGAGACGAGAGACCCTAGCTGACACGGCGGTGAAACAAAAATAAAATAGGATCCCCATTTTGTGTGAACTTCGGATCTCGCTAAAAATATAAAAAAATCATCAAAATCAAAACACAAAAAAAAGGGCGTAAAGGCATCCACTTGTTTGATAATCTCTGCTACCTACTTGCTAGTGTATGTTTTTACGTTCTGGGAAAACTGTGAGCATGTCTCACGAGTCTTTTGAGGAGAACCACCCTAGCCGTGGTTTGTCAGCCGACCCGCGAGTCTATGCTATGGACTCGGGTCCTTCTCATGACCCCTCGCATGAGGTGCAGGTTATTGCCGGGGACACGTCCCCGCCACAGGATATCACTTCCTTACTGGGCGTCCTCGCCAACACGGAGCTTACCTCTGAACAGTTCCGGGCCTTCCAGGCCATTCTAAAAGGGAAATCTGTTTCCCCCACGCCCCAGGAGTCAACTCCGGCCATCGCACCTCTCCAAGAGTCCGTGCAGGCCATTCCATCTCCCTCATTGGCGCAAGCCATCCAGTCTCCCTCGCTTCAAGGACAAGCGAGCCAACAACCACCCTCATTCCAGTTCCCATCACAATCTCAAACTCCCGTTGTTCCCCAGACACCACTTCAGCCGGGGCCAACTGTCGGCGGTCCGACAGCTCCCTCTCATTCTGGGTTCCCCCCTCAAGTCTCCGGGATACAGTTTCTCCCCTAGTGGCAAGTGCCACCTTCACCTCCAGAGGAGCTCGCCCAATTGCTCCTCAATAGGTTCAACCGCATGGACGAGCAGTTTCAAAATCTGAGAAGGATGGTGGACGTGAAAGCCACCCCGGAGGTTGCTTTGCCAATCCTTCCTGTCATTCATCTTCCTCCCTCCGAAATGCCCACGTACTGCAGATACAATGGTACCGGCAACCCCTTCATTCATCTCAAGGATTTCATGTATGAGTCTTCTTACTGGCAAAACGATCAGAGGTCCCTGGCATACCTCTTTCGGAGATCATTGGATGGTCCCGTGCTTGAGTGGTTCTATTCTCTGGAGCCCCGCGAGGCCGAGAATTTTGAAATAGTCAAGAGAAGGTTCTTACAGAAATATAGGGATAGGGTCGGTCCCTCACTCTCCATTACCGACCTAGTGGCCGAAAAGATGAAACCCGACGAGGATTTTGTCCGATATGCTGATAGATGGAGGTCTCTGGCGGAAAGAATAAGGGATACCCTCTCCGAGCCCGAACAAGTGAAGATGATTGTGCCTAATGCAACCCCACAGTTCAGACATGTCCTGGCCATGAATAAACTTACTACAATGGAGGAACTCTATGAAAGGGCCCGATACATCCAAACCCAGCTAAAAGACTCCCCCATCATGAACATGTTTGAGTTGCCGAAGCCCAAAGTGGTCAGAAAGACAGGCGCTGGTGTCCCGGGCGGAGCCACAGAAGGGGTCGTGACAAATGAGCAAGTCAGTGCGGTCAACAATGCCAACTATGCAGTCAACCCAAGGCCTCCACAAATGCCCCGACTTCCCCTTCAACCGGGTCCTTTCCCTCTTCGTCCTCCACCTCAAAATAATCCACCCCAGGATAATATGCCTCCATTACGCCAACCCCAGCAACAACAACCACAACCTCAGCAACAACAACCACCGCTTCAGTACAACCAAGTTTCACCCCCGGGGAACTATGGTCCCCAACAGCAACAAAGGAGGCCGCTCGGTCCCAAGAGAGCCTACTATCCACCATTGCCGGAAACCTTAGCAGACATTTTTAATGCCCTCATGGCATCAAACCAACTCGCCCTACCCAGAGAAAGGCCCGCGTGGCCCCCCAATGTTGATACCTCCAAATATTGCGTCTACCACAGGCAGTCGGGACACACAGTGGATTACTGCTTCCATTTCAAAGATTACATCCATGATATGAATGATGAACATCAAATAGATTGGGATGAGATGAGACGATACGTCGCGGCTCTCAAGGCTAGGAGACCTCCTCATAGGCCACAGCAGCAGTTACAACAGCAACAGCAACAGCAACCACAACAACAACAGCAGGCTCAGCAGGCCCCACAACAACAGCCCGACATGGGCATAATCCAGAATCCACTACCGGAGCACCAACAGCCCAATCATCAGGTTAACCCCATCTCCTCCTTCCCGGAAGTCGGGAGAGAGCAGGTGTGGCACCAGGAAAGTACCTCCATTCTTTATACCTCCAACCCTATCGTCATGCAACCCCCTCACCTTGCCCGGGTAGCACCTCTCTCTCATCAACCCGCGTCAGTATCACCATCATCATTTCCACTACCATTACGCCCTCTCATCCGCACCCCGACCTCCTATCAACCGACACTCTCCACTACGCCTTCACACCCTCTCATCTTCTCTCACTCCCCCACTTTACCATCCACCTCTACCACATTTACCCCTACGCCTTCTAAACCCCTTATCATCCATCAACCATACATAACCCCGTCTTTCTCCACCGTATCACCACTAATGCCTTCAAAACCACTCATTAACCATCACCCACCTCAAAATCATTGCCCACTTCAAGCCCTACCCACTCCTACTTCGTCTCCACCGCCACCTTCTACACCCCTTATCCTTCATAATCCGCGCAATATCCCCTCTACCTCCACCATGCCGCCACCTAACAAACCCCTCATCAGAATCCCTGCTCCCGTCATCACCCCTGCTTCATCAACCATTCCTCCACTACTACCCCTCAAACCCCTGTTAAAACCCACTGCTACCCCCACAGAGGTACAAAAGCAGCAGGCAATGGTGCTCCGGAGTGGAAGGATTTTTCACAAGGTTTTCCCCCACAACAGTCAGAATCCCGAGCAATCTCAGCCAGAGAAGGATGATGCAGAACAACCAGAAAGAGCTATCCCTGGAACACAGTATGATCTATTGAAACACTTGGATAAGACACCTGCTCGGATCTCCATCCTGGAGCTACTTCAAAGATCCACATCCCACCAGGCGGCCTTGATGGAATATCTTCAAAAGGTCATGGTTAATGAAGACCTCCCCGTGGAGAAGATTTCGACCGTCCTGACCCCAACAGACACACAACCAGCCATCATGTTTCACAACTACGAGCTCGCTCCCAAGGAAGCCCGGAAATATGCATTGTGCATTTCAATAAAAATCAATGGGGTATCCATAAACCCGTGTCTTGTGGATACGGGTGCATCCATAAATGTGATCTCCATGAGCACTCTTCAGTTGTGTGGGGTCAACGAGGAACAAATAAGACCTTCCTCGATCACGGTCACGGCTTATGACAATAGCAAGAGGCCGCCGCAGGGGATGATTATTCTGAAGGCAGAACTAGGCCCCATGGCAATTCCCACGGAATTCCATGTCCTCGACATGGACCCCACATTCAAGGCTATACTGGGTCGCCCTTACATCGAAGCCATGGACGCTGTGCCTTCCACCAACCATCAGTGCATGAAGTTTCCTTACAATGGGAGAATTATTAAAGTGGTCAGTACACCTGTCCTTCACACAGTGGATGCTATCAACACCTCTCTGCCTTCTGTTTGGCCGTCTCATCAGCCCATATTGTCACTACTGGACGTACGTGATCCATCTCATGTTTCACTAGCACCAAAGGAGCCGGTCAGGGCAACCACAACATCATGTCTCCCTTTTCACTCCAAAGGTTGGGAGATTATGAGGAACATCGGCTATAAACAAGGAAAAGGTCTGGGCGCACAGTTACAGGGTATGCTCAAACCGCCAAAGGAAATTAGGCCGAACCGCAGATTTGGCCTGGGCTTCAAAGGACCGTTCAAGGCAGATTGGAAGCCCCTCACGTGGACTCTATCAAACCACTTCAACAGAGGGCCCGTTGTTCAGATGGGAGATCACCCACGAGAAGCATATGGGGGATCACATACTGTATATTTGGCTGAAAAATATCCGAGGATCACCAAAAGAGGCAAGATCAAAGATCCGGAATGCGAGTGGAACAAATGGTTCGACATACAGGACATTTTCGTTGCACTGGAAAGGATGTTCTCATCTCCGCAGCTTGAAGGACCACCATTGATCTCCGAAATACCAGAGAATATTACCACTCTTGCTAAGGTTCCAAACTATCATCGTCCTCGCCAGAAGGACTCTGTCATCGACGGATCTTCATCCGTCCTTAACATTGCCGTCGACGGCTCATTAGCCGCCATCCTCTCCATCCACTCGTCTCAGCCTTTGCTGATATCTTCTTCCTGGGCCAGACAATTGTCTGATGATCTTCCCAGGTCCCCTTCTTTGCTTACATACCTGCCCGGGCTTTTCAACCCACGCCAGGTCTTCAACCATGATCTGCTCTATGAGCCTCACAATCCTCTAGCCATAACCCCTTTTCTCTCTCCTCCAATCTCTTTTCACTGCTTTGTCATTAAAAATGAAAACTAAAAAAAAACGTCAATTTTCAAACTCCCCAACAACACATCTTCGTTGAGGAAACCTCCTACATCTCCCACGGGTGCGTACCGCCTTGCGGACCACCCGTCCAAGGTCCGATGAGCAACCTTTTCTACCCCTCCTCTGAGGGGTCTTCTCCTGTACATTCTACACCATCCTCTTCGTCTTCCTCTTCTTCTGTAAATATTGTCAGTCAATCTAGGAATGATAGGCCAAGGGTAGTACCTAGGAAGAAATCCAAGGGTAGGCAGATCCCTCGTCGATTCCTTCTGGATTTGGCCGCCAGGTGTCAGGCCCTTCTTGTCATCCCCCAGTTGTTAGAAAATCCCATCCAGCTACCCGAAATAGAATGCGAGGGCGATTGTGCATCTGATGAAGGGTATGGAGTCTACGAGATCACAGATGAAGAATGCCCCACTGAAGATGAGGGTGAAGAATATGAGGATGCGGCGGGCGCATACGCTAGTGGAATGAGGAGATTCGACGAGCCGTCAACCGCCGTAGAAGAATCCACCAAAGAAGTCAACTTGGGAACTGAGGAAGACCCTAGGATCATCCTCATAAGTGACAACCTACCACCCTCTGAAGAAGAGGCATTAATTGGGGTTCTCAAGGAATATAAGGACACGTTTGCATGGAGCTACGAGGATATGCCGGGTCTGGATTCAACCTTGGTCGAACACCGTTTAACCCTAAAACCAGGGTCCATCTCGGTAAAATGAAAGAAGAGGTCGATAAGCTCCACAAAGCCAGGTTCATTAGAGTCGTTCTTTATCCTCAATGGGTGGCGAACATTGTCCCGGTCATGAAGAAAGATGGGAAAGTCAGGATTTGCATCGACTTCCGGGACCTTAACCGCGCGTGTCCAAAGGATGATTTTCCCTTACCTCACATTGACGTGCTGATTGATAACACGGCAGGCTATGAAACCCTCTCTTTCATGGATGGATTTTCAGGATACAATCAAATTCGTTTGGTAGAAGAGGATCAGGAAAAGACATCATTCACTACCCCTTGGGGAACATATTGTTACGTGGTCATGCCGTTCGGATTAAAGAATGCTGGAGCTACTTACCAAAGAGCGATGATGGCCATATTTCATGACATGATGCACATATATCTGGAAGTGTATATGGATGACTTATTGGTGAAATCAAGGACCAGGATGGAACATCCAGAAGTTTTGGCTAAGGTCTTGCAAAGGTCAAGAGAGTTCCAATTGAAAATGAACCCGAAAAAGTGTGTGTTTGGTGTGTCGTCGGGTAAATTGCTGGGGTTCATTGTGAGTAAAAGAGGGATCGAGATAGATCCCGACAAAGCTAAGGCCATCAGGGATATGCCGCCTCCCAATAATTTGAGGGAAGTCCGAGGTTTAATCGGGAGGTTGCAGTTTATTCGTCGGTTTGTGTCCCAACATTCACAAAGGTGTAGACCTCTCTACGAGTTGACCAAGCCAGGAGTAGAATTCCACTGGAATTCTAAATGTCAGAAAGTTTTTGAAGGGTTGAAGGAATATCTGGCTAGTCCGCCCGTTCTCATCCCACCCAAACCAGAAAAACCTCTGATCCTTTACGTCTCAGTCTTGGATGACTCCGTGGGAGCCGTCATCGCACAAGCTGATGAAGAAGGCATGGAACGGGCAACCTATTACTTGTCCAAACTTCTCAATCCATGTGAGCAGAAGTACACCGGCATGGAGAAAACCTGTGCTGCCCTCGTTTGGGTAGTGCAGAAATTGAAGCACTACTTCTTGGCTCACGAGGTCCACTTGATTGCTCGAATGAATCCTATCAAATTCCTTCTGGAGAAAGCCGTCCTTACGGATAGGCTAGCACGCTGGCAAAGTTTTCTCTCTCAGTTCGACATCACCTACATCCAGCAAAAGGCGATTAAAGGCTATGCCATAGCCGAGCATCTCGCTCACCATCCTCTTCCCAAGTTCGATCCCGTCCAATCAGAGTTTCCAGATGAGGAACTAATGTCCGTCAACCAATCAGATGAGCCAATGTGGACACTATATTTTGATGGAGCTCTGAATTCTCAAGGGAGAGGAATCGGCATCGCCCTCCTGTCGCCTGAAGGCCTCACATTCCCATTGGCATACCAGCTCAAATTTCCAGTCACCAACAATATAGCCGAATATGAAGCTCTTCTAGCTGGCCTAGAACTCGCTCATTCTTTTCGCATCACTGAGTTGCGAGTCGTAGGTGATAGTCAACTCATCCTTCGCCCGGTGCTCACTAAATATCGCACTCGCGATCCCAAACTCAAGTCATACCGAGAACTCACTGCTGTCTTTGCTAAACTGTTCGCCAAACTGATCTTTGTTCATGTCCCTCATCATCAGAATATTCTCGTCGATGCCCTCGCCTCGTTGGCATCATCCATAAGGTTCCCTCTAGGAAGATGGTTTAAGTCCATTTCCATCTATAAACTTCACGCCCCTGCAATCGATGATGCTTCCTACGTAAATATCAAAGACAGGATAGCAAGGAAGATCCTGCAGGAAGATATCCTTGAAAAGAGGGAAATCATGTTGGCAGAGGCCGAAGAAGAACTGGCTGATGAAGAGAAACCATGGTTCTATGAAATTGTCAAATACTGCCAAGATCAGTCTTATCCTGAAGGGGCCACCGCAGAGGACAAGAAAGCCATAAGAAGGGTGGCTCAGAAATACACATTGGTTGGAGGCCTACTCTATAGGAGGAGCTTTACTGGTATTCTGTTAAGATGTCTTGGTGACGATGAGGTTTGGAAATGTGTAGAAGAGACGCACTCGGGTGTGTGCGGTGGCCACGTGAATAGTCAGATACTCGCCAAGAAGATCATTCGTCAAGGCTTTTATTGGCACACTATGGAAGAGGATTGTGCTGTCTATGTCCGTAGGTGTGTCAAGTGTCAACTTCACGCCGATAAAATCCATTCACCATCTTCCTCACTTCATCCAATATCCTCCCCATGGCCTTTCTCCATGTGGGCATTCGACATCATTGGTCCCCTAGGTGATCCCAATTCCCTCACCAAGCAGAAATCTTTCATCCTTACTGCGACGGAGTACTTCACCAAATGGGCCGAAGCCGAAGCTTACGCGGAAATCAAGGCGTCAACAGTCTGCAAGTTCATCATGAAGAACATCCTCGCCAGATTCGGCGTCCCAAGCACGATCGTCACCGACAATGGGCCACAGTTCATTTCTCAGGACCTACAGGACCTCTGCAAAAGGTACGCAATTGCATTACATCATTCATCGCCTTATTACCCACAAGGTAACGGCCAAGCGGAGGCCACCAATAAATCATTGCTCAAAATCATCAAAAAAACCTGCGAGTCTAGTAAGTTTTCAGACTGGCCAGAAAAGCTTATCGAAGCTCTATGGGCCTATCACACTTCAATCCGTACCCCCACCGGGCAGACTCCATTGTTGTGCCCCTGTGTGGTTTTGATGATGACTGACACACCATGAGTCACACTGAGGTGTGCTAGATGACTGATTGACTGCTTGAATATCTGATTGTTTGCTTGAATAACTAATTCATGAATATGGCTAGATTGGGGCAACATAGTGGCTACTTATTTGCTGTTTGCTCATGCATTTCAAGTCTGTACATTAGGTTCGCATCTCCAAGTTTGTACAGCCGTTTGCTTTGGATTTAAAGTCTATACTTTGGCTAAGTGTATACACTGTCAGTCTCATTTAGAGTCATATTTGATGATCAGTCATGCTTCATGTTAAACTGATGCATAAAGCATTCATTGCTGTGGTTTTAATGATTTATCTGGTTTTGATGATTGGTGTTTGATGTTAATCACTGTGAGTCATCCTGCTGAAATGTTCATTCAGGCCTTCATATGCTCAGTCAGTTTATCTGCTGACATTGTGCTTTGATGATAGCTTCATGATTGTGATTTGTATATCATCTGGAGAATGCACGTGTATGACTGATATATTGTGTGTGTTAGACTTCTGGTATGTGCATGGTCTATACATCGCCTTCAATCTTCAAGTCTATACACTGGTTTATTCTTCAAGTCTGTACATCCACAGTTAGACTTGAAGTCTGCACTCTAGTCTTCACTGTCAAGTCTGCACATTGGTGTTCGATTTCAATGTCCGTACATTGGGCTTTTACATGAAGTCTACACATTGTTGTTTGCAGTGAAAGTCCATACTTTGGACTGTTCATCAAAGTATGTACATCATACTGCTATAGTATGTCTGTACAGTGAGTGATTCATTGGTGAAGTCTATACACTTAACTGAACTTCAAGTCTAGACATTGCACGGTTCCCTTCATCTTCGTGTTGTTTTCAGTATGTGTCAATTTCGTCTTCGTGTCGTTTTTACCTCGTGTCGTGTTACCCCGTGTCAATTACTGTTTCGACTTCGTGTCGTTATCAGTCCGTGTCTTTCTTATGTTGAAATCACACCTCATGTTGATTTCTGTTTTCGACTTCGTGTCGTTTTATTTCTTGTCATTTTGACTTCGTGTCAAATCACTGCTCTGTCTTCATGCTGTTTTCACTCCGTGTCGATTTCAGTTGTCATCTTCGGGCTGTTTTCAACCCGTGTCAATTACTGTATCGTCTTCGTGGTGTTCTCACTTCGTGTCAACTTCACTTCGTGTTGATTCTTTGTATTCTGTCTTAGTGATTGGTCTTTCGTTTTAGACTTCGTGTCTTTATCGCATTGACCACACTCCGTGTCGTTTCTCCTCTCATGACTTCGTGTCGTGTTATCTACACCTCGTGTCGTTGTCTCTTTGTGTCTTCACCTCGTGTTGTTTTCGTCTCTTCGTGTCGGGTTTGTTCTCATGCGTGCAGGACATCACAGCACTTCGTGTTGCTTCCTGTTTCACTTCGTGTCATTTTTGTTCTTCATTAGACCTCGTGTCTTTCTCGCCTTGACCACACTTCGTGTTGCTTTACGTAGACCTCGTGTCTTGCTTGTTTGCAACCACTTCGTGTCAGTTTCTGTTGTCAGCCCATGTTTGTCCTCGTGTTGTTTTTGCATTCGTAACCTCGTGTTGGTCTAGTATTTGTGTTTTTGTTATTTTTATTTTCGTGTCTTCGTGTTGCCTTTTCTAGACCTCGTGTCTCTTTTGTTTTATAACCTCACTTCGTGTCGTTCCCTTCGTTGTGTCTGATCTGTTACAGTGTACTCGTGTCGTTCTTAGTTATTATGTCCGCGTGTTGTTTCCTTCTCACTTCGTGCTGTTCTCATCCTACCTCGTGTCGTTCTTGTCGTAGTGCTTGATTTGTTACAGTGACTTCGTGTCGTTCTCCTTGTAATGTTTTATTTTTGTCACCACTGAATGTCGTGTTTTTCTCAGTGCATCTAGAACTGCTACCACATACCTCGTGCAGCTTTAGTTATTGTGGCCCTCAGTTTTAATGGCTTTTCATCTCTTTGCAGGTCCGAGGAAGAAATTTTCCCCAGTGATTGGCAGCACGTGATCCGAGGCTGGAATGAAGCCTGCTGAGAGACTGCCACGTGGTCCGAATTCTTAGGGCTGGAAATGTGGAGGTCACACGTCGTGGCTGATGCTGCTACTGCTGCTATATATATGAGACCTTCGTCCACAGATGAAGGTGATCGAATTGGCAAGAAGAGAAGCCTATACAGAGAGCCACGATCCAGAGAAGAAGAAAAAGAAAAGAAGAAGAGAAAGAGAGTGAGAAAGAGAAAGAAAGAGAGAGTGAGTAAGAGATCGAGATAGCAGAGTGTGAAGGGAAGAAGAGGAAGAAGAATAGAGAAGAAGAGAGAGCTAGAGTGATAGAAGCTTCAACCGAAGATCTGTTTCTGCTGAACCGTGGATCAAATCCAGGCCAGCCAGCTCCTGCGAGAGCCACATTTGTTTTTATCTTTTCAGCTTTCTATTGCTGGTTTCGTTTTTGTTTTTATCCATTTACTGTATTTCCGATTCTCTGTAGAGAGGTCGGGGTTCCTCCTGTGGGTTCAGGAGAAGGGAGACTTTGTGTCTTCGGTTTGCAAGTAACTGGGTGCTACTTGTGGTTGGTACCCTCCGGTGTGGAGGAAGAGAGACTTGCGTCTCTGGTTACCTTTGACAGGGTGTCATCGGTTGTTTCCCTCCGGGTTGGAGGAAGGGAGATTTATCTCCGGTTGTGCTTCCCTCTGGGGTTCAGAGGAAGAGAGACTTGGGTCTCTAGGTTCCCCTCCGGGTTGGAGGAAGGGAGGCTTGTTCCTCCGGCTCTGGGCTTGTGAGTAGCAAGTCCGGTGGTTCCCTCCGTGTGTGGAGGAAGAGAGACCGTGTGTCTCTGGTTTCCAAGTGGCTGGAGTCACTTGTGGGTTCCTCCTGTTTGTTCAGGAGAAGGGAGATTGCTATCTCCGGTTGCAAGTAGCTGGGTGCTACTTGTGGGTTCCCTCCGGTTTGGAGGAAGGGAGACTTGTCTCCGGTTCTGGGCTTGTGGATTCAAGTCCAGGGGTTTCCCTCCGGGTCTGGAGGAAGAGAGACCATGTGTCTCTGGTTTGCTAGTGACTAGTGTCACTAGTGGTTCCCTCCGGTTGGGAGGAAGAGGGGAGGTTGTTCCCCTGGTCAAGCTGTTTGGCAGCGTTTGTTGCAGACTGAGTCTGTTGTTTCTAGCGTGAGCTAGTGGAAACCACACTCGGTTTGAGTGTGGGGTGGATGTAGGTCTGGAGGACCGAACCACCTAAAAACCCCTTGTGCATTGTGGTTTGATTTGTTCATTTGTGCTTCCGCTAGATGAATGCATAGGGGCGCTCTAAGCGTTTGGCTTTTGGCTGAGCAGAAGTGTTGATTAGTTTTCTTAGAATATTTTAATCTGTCTAGAGAGCGAAATTCCAGTTGAGCTTCAGATTGTCGAATCTGTCTTGTTATTATTCTAGTTTTAATTGGGTGAAGTTTTTAACGGGTTATATTCATTCACCCCCCCCTCTGAATACTGCACCGAACCTAACAATTGGTATCAGAACAGTTACTGCTTCAAGATCCAACGATCTGCAGTGATCCCCGTGCTTCTCGGTGTTTATTCCGGTTTGCTGCTCCTTGATCTTTGTCTAATTGATCATTGCCTACAAATGGCTCTTCCACTGGTTTTCAATGGGTCTAACTTTGATTCATGGTTCAGTAGTTTGCGTAACTACGTCAATCTAGATAATCCCAATTTGTGGAAGTTAATTACTCATGGTCCTCATAGATTACCACGAAAAGAGTCCAAATGGACTGATCGTCATATATCAATGCATAGAGAAAATCAGAAAGCTATAAAACTGATAAGAGCATCCATCAACAAGGCTTTACACTTTTGCCTTCATGATTGCAGGTCTGCTAGGGATATTCTGGACAAGATGAAACTAACTTGCAGAACAGAGAAGGAAAACTGCATGATGGCTGATGGGAGCGACCATAGCAGCAGCCACAGTGATGAAGAAGAGAACGAAGTTCAGGTAAATCCCTTTGCGGACTATACCTTAGATGATTGGGTAGATGCTTATTCCAAGCTGTTAAGATCTAGCAATAAATTGAGCAAGAAAAACAGATCTATGAAAAAACAGCTAGATATGTTTGAGAATTCTAAACTTATTGGTGAGGATAGTGATACTCTGAAAACTGAAAATCAAATATTTAGAAGACAGCTGACTGATCTTGATTCTATTACTTCAGATCTGGAATATCTGAGATCTGAAAATGCTAGACTCAAAAACCAAACTGAGGAATCTGGATCTAAATCAGTGAGCCTTGAAAATGAAAATAGATTGATTTCTGAAACCTTGGAGACTGTCATAATAGAAAATTCAGAACTTCAGAAAAGGCTTGAAAAACTTCAATCTGAAGATGAACAAGAAGTGTTTAGTGAATGTCAGACCTCCTTAAGTGTTTTGAAATTTGATGATGAAATCCTGGAACACAATGGTAAAATGAGACAGGAGATCTGCAAGCTAAAACAGTTAAATACAGCTATGTCTGAGAGACTTATCACTCTTGAAAAGGGGAAGAGTGTTAGCCTGGATAGCTCTGATGAGCTAATGAAAGCTGAACAGGAAATTGAAAGTCTTAGGACTGTTAATCAAATGCTGAAAGAAGATGTTATTTGCTATAAAAAGAAAGCTGATGAATATGAAATCCATGTATCAAAGCTTGGATCAGAAGTTACAGAATTGAGGAAATCTCTTGAGAAATTTGTCAGTGGAAAAGAAAATCTTGATAAAATTCTTGGATCTAAAGTGAATCTCCGAAGAGAGGGTTTGGGCTACAAACCAATAGATAAAAAGAGCTTTGAAAGTAAGCTTCAAACTTCATTCGTGAGTAGCTCTAAGTCAGGCAGCACATCGAATGTGCCTATTTTTGAATTTAGTGCTAAGAAGAATCAAAATTCCACTGACAGCCCTAAGTCTGAGAAACAAGTTCAAAAACAGAAAAAGACTATTCATGTTCAGAACAAAGATTCAAGGAACTCTCATGATAAACCTGAGAATGCTGTGCCTAAATTGAACAAACACATTCATGCAAATAAAAAGAAAATTTCATGCCATTACTGTCATAGGTTTGGTCACTTGATGCATGAATGTAAATTGATGGAACAGGATGATAGAATGCATGTCAGGAAGTACAATAACAAAAACAGTCCTGTTGAACAGAAAAGAAAAAGTCATTGTTATCATTGTGGAAAAACAGGTCATGTTAGTGAACAATGTTGGTTTGCCAAAGGTAAAGGCAAATATTTTTTAAATTCTAATCATGACAATTTGTATGAAAATCAGCATGTCTTTAAAAGGAACAAAAATGGGTCCAGGGGCCAACACATGGTGTGTTTCACCTGCAGCAAGTCAGGCCATAGGGCGGTTGACTGCTGGCTTAATGTTGGTAGAAGAAATTCCATCTTCTGCTATCACTGTGAGAAATTTGGCCATACAGTCAAAGACTGCTGGTATTCTCAGAGAAAGAAGGTCAACTCTAAATTTGTTAAACAAAGTGTGTTTGGTAGAAACAAATCTGCTTAAACAAGAAAATCCCTCACATGCTTTGAGTGTGGTAAGCAAGGTCACAAGGTGACTGATTGCTGGTTTTCTGACCATCTGAAACAAAGTGGTGGTAAAAACAGAAACATTCATGCTCATGAATTTAGTACACCTGCTTACATGCATAGTAAGAAATTCAGACCGAGTGGTTCATGTGATTATTGTGGTCGGTCTGGACATTCCATGCCTAGCTGCTATATGAAAAAGCATGATGTTATGATGGCTCAGAAGCTTTGGAAAACATCCCATCAAAATGCCACTAACCCTGCAGGACCCAAGGAAACTTGGGTACCAAAATGTGCCAAGTGAGAAACTTTTTGCAGGTGTGTCTTGGGAATGAGAAATAAAAGGGGCAAATAAACCAAGACACCATAAAAATGTAAATCCCACTCATGCACCTCTCAGGTAAGTCTCTTGACTTTTCAATGAGTTTGCTTAGATGGCATTAGGTATATAGATAGATTTGTTAATTAGTGGTTTAAACATGTATGTTTGCATTTCCATGCAATAGTTGTTGCTTCTGAATATGCTCATTCTGTGACTGCATACATCTAGAATTCATGACTCATGAATGATTTTCAAATGTTCTGAATGCACACCGTCAGGGGGAGCTGCACTGCATATCATGCACATTTGACCAGTCTAATACCCTTCAGGGTCTTCATGCCTTTCATGGGTAGTTAATGCATCTAATTGCATCTCAGAGTGGCATCATTTAATCATGAAATTTTTTCAAAAGAAAAGGGAGGGTTACAGTTTATGCACTCAGTGAGGGGGAGCATCTCTCATTATTCATTCATGTAAGTGCATGTGACCATCAGACCTCTCATCAAAGCTCATGTCTGATGACTAATACTCACCTTCCTGTTTGAACTGCAATCTTGATAAACTCCTTGGTGATTGTGAAATGCATTGTATTTCAGTCTCTTGCTTCAATTCTTGTCAGCCATTGTCACTCATACTATCAATTGGTATTCATTGGCATTTGTTGACGTGGCTGTACCTGAAAATTGCTCTTGCCTTCCTTGAAGTCCCAGAAAGATTTCTCTGCTCATATCTTGATCATAAATCCGAAAAACATTGTTTTTAAGGAAATTTCTATCATATAGGACTATGAATGTCTGAAGATTTCAGCCGGTTGAAGTTTCATGTACTTCTTGTGTTTGTTTATGAATTCTTCTTGGAAATATCTGAGTTAGTCTTAATAAATTTTAACCAATCCTTTCATGTTGTGTCTTTTAAACTCTTCTGAAATCTGAAATTCTGAAATCATGATTTTCCTTGACTGATTTGCATGAAAATATGTATTGTTTTTAAACATCAGGGAATATGGATTGTCAAATATCAAATCTTGTCAGAGCAATGTCCTTGGTCATTGAGAAACACATCTCATTCATCAAAGAAATGAATTGAGATATGTCATGAAGTGCCATAGTTAACTCTGTTTAAATATGTTGATTAAAAATCTGGCAGAGCAATGGCAGGCACACTGAGAAATACATGTCTCTCATCAAAGAAATGAGTTTCAGTGTGTCATGAGGTATAAATGCTATCTCTGTTCTTAAGAAGCATGACAGTTAGTCCTTCCAAGCGCTTAGGGATACTGGCGTCTAAACAACGTGTATCCTCCAGTTGTAAGGATGTACTTAACTTAATTGCTCTTGAATATTGCTGTTAAAAAAAAAATTTCGTTGCCTATCTAGCAGATCATCTGAGATTGTTTGGAAAAGAATGTTCTTTCAATAGAAATTTTGACAGAAATAAATGGTTTCTTGTTTGTTTATCCTCAATACTATCGATTGCATTTCTTGAGGAAATCCTTGAAATTAAGCGAGGAAGAATGAAGAAGGTTAAAAAGGTTTCTCAATATGAAAACTTGGTTCACTTGTTATTAAGAAAACTGATTTCAGATATGAGTAGAAATAGCTCATGTTCAAACCTCGCATACATAAAATTCTGAACTGGTTTGTCAACATAGGTTCATTCATAGGTTTCTATGATGGAAAAGTCTGTAATCATTTGTTTAAATCAGATTTATGAAATTGATATTTCATTGAAAATCTTTCTCATTCTTTCTGAATTCCTTTTTACTCTCTCACATTGGACTCCAGTCGGTCAGACTAAACTGACTGCTTCATTTGCACTCAGTTCTATCAATTGGTTCCAACTGTTGACTTCCACTCATGTCTTGGACCTGCATAAGCATGGTGGATGCATAAGAGTTGTATGTCTAGGGGGGAGCTAGTCAAACTAATTGCATAACATGTCTTTCAGGTTTTGATTCATGCATAGGTCTCATATCCTACATGAATTCTCATTGACTGTGCACTCATATAATTAATTGCAATACATTCATAACATCTTTTTAGTGACGATGGGGGAGACTTCATTCATGCATTTAGTTGAGCTCCTAACTCTTTTCTGAACTGAGTTCTTCATACTTCAGTGCTCCTGTGTGATTGAAAATATGACATATCTACTGGGGGAGAAGCTCTTGAAAGGATACATTTGGAAGATAGTTGTCACACTCCAAAGGGAAGTATAACATTCAAGTCTATACTGAATTGTTTCCATATTTCATATCTTTGATGAAGGCAAAGGGGGAGAAGAATCTAATCTGATTCAGTGTAACTCATAATGTTGCCATCATCAAAAAGGGGGAGATTGTTGTGCCCCTGTGTGGTTTTGATGATGACTGACACACCATGAGTCACACTGAGGTGTGCTAGATGACTGATTGACTGCTTGAATATCTGATTGTTTGCTTGAATAACTAATTCATGAATATGGCTAGATTGGGGCAACATAGTGGCTAATTGTTTGCTGTTTGCTCATGCATTTCAAGTCTGTACATTGGATTCACATCTCCAAGTTTGTACAGCCGTTTGCTTTGGATTTAAAGTCTATACTTTGGCTAAGTGTATACACTGTCAGTCTCATTTAGAGTCATATTTGATGATCAGTCATGCTTCATGTTAAACTGATGCATAAAGCATTCATTGCTGTGGTTTTAATGATTTATCTGGTTTTGATGATTGGTGTTTGATGTTAATCACTGTGAGTCATCCTGCTGAAATGTTCATTCAGGCCTTCATATGCTCAGTCAGTTTATCTGCTGACATTGTGCTTTGATGATAGCTTCATGATTGTGATTTGTATATCATCTGGAGAATGCACGTGTATGACTGATATATTGTGTGTGTTAGACTTCTGGTATGTGCATGGTCTATACATCGCCTTCAATCTTCAAGTCTATACACTGGTTTATTCTTCAAGTCTGTACATCCACAGTTAGACTTGAAGTCTGCACTCTAGTCTTCACTGTCAAGTCTGCACATTGGTGTTCGATTTCAATGTCCGTACATTGGGCTTTTACATGAAGTCTACACATTGTTGTTTGCAGTGAAAGTCCATACTTTGGACTGTTCATCAAAGTATGTACATCATACTGCTATAGTATGTCTGTACAGTGAGTGATTCATTGGTGAAGTCTATACACTTAACTGAACTTCAAGTCTAGACATTGCACGGTTCCCTTCATCTTCGTGTTGTTTTCAGTATGTGTCAATTTCATCTTCGTGTCGTTTTTACCTCGTGTCGTGTTACCCCGTGTCAATTACTGTTTCGACTTCGTGTCGTTATCAGTCCGTGTCTTTCTTATGTTGAAATCACACCTCGTGTTGATTTCTGTTTTCGACTTCGTGTCGTTTTATTTCTTGTCATTTTGACTTCGTGTCAAATCACTGCTCTGTCTTCGTGCTGTTTTCACTCCGTGTCGATTTCAGTTGTCATCTTCGGGCTGTTTTCAACCCGTGTCAATTACTGTATCATCTTCGTGGTGTTCTCACTTCGTGTCAACTTCACTTCGTGTTGATTCTTTGTATTCTGTCTTAGTGATTGGTCTTTCGTTTTAGACTTCGTGTCTTTATCGCATTGACCACACTCCGTGTCGTTTCTCCTCTCATGACTTCGTGTCGTGTTATCTACACCTCGTGTCGTTGTCTCTTTGTGTCTTCACCTCGTGTTGTTTTCGTCTCTTCGTGTCGGGTTTGTTCTCATGCGTGCAGGACATCGCAGCACTTCGTGTTGCTTCCTGTTTCACTTCGTGTCATTTTTGTTCTTCATTAGACCTCGTGTCTTTCTCGCCTTGACCACACTTCGTGTTGCTTTACGTAGACCTCGTGTCTTGCTTGTTTGCAACCACTTCGTGTCGGTTTCTGTTGTCAGCCCGTGTTTGTCCTCGTGTTGTTTTTGCATTCGTAACCTCGTGTTGGTCTAGTATTTGTGTTTTTGTTATTTTTATTTTCGTGTCTTCGTGTTGCCTTTTCTAGACCTCGTGTCTCTTTTGTTTTATAACCTCACTTCGTGTCGTTCCCTTCGTTGTGTCTGATCTGTTACAGTGTACTCGTGTCGTTCTTAGTTATTATGTCCGCGTGTTGTTTCCTTCTCACTTCGTGCTGTTCTCATCCTACCTCGTGTCGTTCTTGTCGTAGTGCTTGATTTATTACAGTGACTTCGTGTCGTTCTCCTTGTAATGTTTTGTTTTTGTCACCACTGAATGTCGTGTTTTTCTCAGTGCATCTAGAACTGCTACCACATACCTCGTGCAGCTTTAGTTATTGTGGCCCTCAGTTTTAATGGCTTTTCATCTCTTTGCAGGTCCGAGGAAGAAATTTTCCCCAGTGATTGGCAGCACGTGATCCGAGGCTGGAATGAAGCCTGCTGAGAGACTGCCACGTGGTCCGAATTCTTAGGGCTGGAAATGTGGAGGTCACACGTCGTGGCTGATGCTGCTACTGCTGCTATATATATGAGACCTTCGTCCACAGATGAAGGTGATCGAATTGGCAAGAAGAGAAGCCTATACAGAGAGCCACGATCCAGAGAAGAAGAAAAAGAAAAGAAGAAGAGAAAGAGAGTGAGAAAGAGAAAGAAAGAGAGAGTGAGTAAGAGATCGAGATAGCAGAGTGTGAAGGGAAGAAGAGGAAGAAGAATAGAGAAGAAGAGAGAGCTAGAGTGATAGAAGCTTCAACCGAAGATCTGTTCCTGCTGAACCGTGGATCAAATCCAGGCCAGCCAGCTCCTGCGAGAGCCACATTTGTTTTTATCTTTTCAGCTTTCTATTGCTAGTTTCGTTTTTATTTTTATCCATTTACTGTATTTCCGATCCTCTGTAGAGAGGTCGGGGTTCCTCCTGTGGGTTCAGGAGAAGGGAGACTTTGTGTCTTCGGTTTGCAAGTAACTGGGTGCTACTTGTGGTTGGTACCCTCCGGTGTGGAGGAAGAGAGACTTGCGTCTCTGGTTGCCTTTGACAGGGTGTCATCGGTTGTTTCCCTCCGGGTTGGAGGAAGGGAGATTTATCTCCGGTTGTGCTTCCCTCTGGGGTTCAAAGGAAGAGAGACTTGGGTCTCTAGGTTCCCCTCCGGGTTGGAGGAAGGGAGGCTTGTTCCTCCGGCTCTGGGCTTGTGAGTAGCAAGTCCGGTGGTTCCCTCCGTGTGTGGAGGAAGAGAGACCGTGTGTCTCTGGTTTCCAAGTGGCTGGAGTCACTTGTGGGTTCCTCCTGTTTGTTCAGGAGAAGGGAGATTGCTATCTCCGGTTGCAAGTAGCTGGGTGCTACTTGTGGGTTCCCTCCGGTTTGGAGGAAGGGAGACTTGTCTCCGGTTCTGGGCTTGTGGATTCAAGTCCAGGGGTTTCCCTCCGGGTCTGGAGGAAGAGAGACCGTGTGTCTCTGGTTTGCTAGTGACTAGTGTCACTAGTGGTTCCCTCCGGTTGGGAGGAAGAGGGGAGGTTGTTCCCCTGGTCAAGCTGTTTGGCAGCGTTTGTTGCAGACTGAGTCTGCTGTTTCTAGCGTGAGCTAGTGGAAACCACACTCGGTTTGAGTGTGGGGTGGATGTAGGTCTGGAGGACCGAATCACCTAAAAACCACTTGTGCATTGTGGTTTGATTTGTTCATTTGTGCTTCCGCTAGATGAATGCATAGGGGCGCTCTAAGCGTTTGGCTTTTGGCTGAGCAGAAGTGTTGATTAGTTTTCTTAGAATATTTTAATCTATCTAGAGAGCGAAATTCCAGTTGAGCTTCAGATTGTCGAATCTGTCTTGTTATTATTCTAGTTTTAATTGGGTGAAGTTTTTAACGGGTTATATTCATTCACCCCCCCCTCTGAATACTGCACCGAACCTAACATCCATTTGCCCTTACTTATGGTATGGAAGCGGTAGTCCCGTACGAGACTCTGATCCCTTCTCTCAGGGTACAATTGGACGAGGAATTTCCCCTCGACGATTGTCGTAATTCACTCCTTGCCCAGTTGGAACTCTTGGATGAGAAACGATTGGCCGCTGCCGAACACGCGCGTGTGTATCAAAATAGACTCGCTCGCTTTTACCAAAAGAAAGTCGTTGAGAGAAAATTCAAAGTCGGTGAGATGGTCGTAAAAAGAATTTTTGTCAAACCTGGAGGTCCACGTTCTAAACTCCAACCCAATTGGGAAGGACCATTTGTAATTCAAGCCGTGTACCCTGGCAACGCCTACAAGCTAGTCAACGCCGAAGGGACCGAGTTATCCCACCCTTGGAATGGGCTTTGTCTTAAGAAATACTACCCTTAGCACAAACAAAAAAAGTGATGAAAAGATAAAAACATCAAAAACAAAGGAATATTGAAAACCACTAAAATATGGAAAATTCAAGATGCCGATGCCCGGCAGTCACCATATAGTTAAGTCCCTGCATTTAACCTTCATGTTAGGATAGGGCCCATTAAGGCTTGGTAGGCACCGGGTCTTGGTTTGCCAGAACCGTGGAGATCCCTGTCCGGCCACGTCGGCCTATGCTCGCTCGAAGGAAGCCAACATGTGCTCACTTATGTATTCAAAAAAGTTGGTAGCATCACCTACGGTGGGGCCCCACCCAGAAGATCTCCGGAAGCTGTAATCTTTATTCTTTTCTCTTCGACCAAATGAGACAGTCGGCGCCCTTAAAACGCTGAGCATGAGAAACCGAAACTCAAACCCCAAAGACAAGAGTAGGATCCATTTCCTCGAGCATCGATCAGAGCACGAGAAGAGGGTAGTGTCCCCGCAGGCATACGAAAAGGGAGCCCACAAACGTCAAACGACTATATCTCCCTCACAAAAAGAAATACAAAATCAAAAGAAAAGCCTGGTCGTGACCGTGCCTGGTGCGATAAATGGAACCCCTCAAAGCAAAAGTTTGAATCCACAAAGGGGGCCGTGGAATGAAAATGCTCGAGATTTGGTCTGAAGTTGTCCGAAAGGAAAGACTTGATGGGCCCTTATTCGCTCGCCGGGTTAACGGCTTTGCCGGTCCTCTCAGGAGGTTTATCCCCTACGCTCTTCCTTCTTCCTCTAGAGATGAACGTTCGATGGAGTTTCTGAAGGGTGAAAACCACCTAGGGTCTGCGACCTTATTTTAATATACACATATGGTTGCCTACTTTGAAAAGCAAAAGCTATCGCTGCGAAGGAGTCTCTGCGTTTCTGGCTGGTCAAGACCCCTGTTTACCACCTTGATGTCTTCTTGCTTAACCTCGGGCTTAGGCCAATGCAAGCGCGTCACCTATGGGTGCGACGGCGTCTGATTCCGGGTCAGCGCCGTGCGGTTGGTCGTTAGGGTTCCAGGGTGTTCCATCATATACCATCTAGAGTTGTGAGGAAATAGACCAGGGTCGGGCAAATCTTTTACCTCAAACACCTTTTGGGTGAATCCCTGTGGTCGGAAGCAACTGGGAGCCTAAGCATGGCATGACGGTATTGTCATCAGGGTAAGTCTTAGCCGGCGGGATCATCATTCGAGGGGTCTAGAGGCCCAAATCAACCTAGATGTGCACTTAGGATACCTGGGAGGTTAGTAAGAAACCCCTGTTCTCACGAAGGTTAGGTGCCATTTGGGTGCTTACCGGGCGTTAGCAATAAATTTTTTTTGAAATGATAAAAGCACAAAAAAAATGGAAAAGAGAAATGTACATATTTGTAAACAAAAAAAATCTTTTTATGATAAAACAAAAAAATATCAAATATAAAAAAGAAAACAAATCAATTTTGCATGATTACATTTGCGTGCAGCATCTCACTTTTAATACCGCTTGCATTCGTGTGCTTGCCTGTCGCATTTATCATCACCGCATCTTTCCCTTGCCTTCGTTGAATAAAGGCTTGGCCCCTTGACCAGTTATCAAGGACAGTCACAGTGACCATTTGCTTATTGAGCAAGGGGCCAAGTCAGAACAGAAATTCTGATTTGTTTGTTTCAGTGATGTGTGCAGGGATTCAGGCAACAGAAGCATAGGTGAAAAACAAACAAACCGAACCTTGTGTTTTATTCCAAAAACCAAAAAAATTACATCAAGTTCCGCCCTCTCTCTCTGCATTACTCGTCCCACTACTCTCCGGACAAAACACTCTCAAAGGTGCTACCCAACTACGAAAAGCGGTACTCCTACCGCTCTGTACTCCTCTTCCTATTCCTGCATCCCGGCGTTGATCTACAGAAGCAGTAGAGAAGCTACCAACACGAAAGCCACGCTCTCGTGCTCTTCGGTAGCGCTCCTCACCATCTCTCAGCCACTGTTCAGCAAGGCCAAGGCTGATTCGGAGTTCGAATAGTTGGGCCTCCATGGCCCTTCGTTCCTCCCTTTCAGTCAATCTGTTGGCTCTTTCTCTCTCCGCGTCTCTTTCTCTCTCTGCACGTTCTCTCTCACAGTCTTCCCTTTCCAACTGGAGAGTGATCCTCAGTTCCACAGCATCCCTAGAGAAGTCGTCATCAGGATGACGCCGCAGTTCCCTCTCCAGTTCTGCTATCCTAGCCTCCTTCTGCGCAGCTTGGCCAAGCGCTTCTTCCGTCTCCTTTTCCTGCTGAGTGTACCATCTCAGATACACGATAAGGCATAAACAAGGAGAACTTAACACTGAGACTCTTACCTGTATAGAGAGCATCCCTTCTACCTCCGCAACACGCTGCGTGGCGTGAGCAAGTTGCTCATGAAGCAAGTCAAGTTCTGAGGTGGGAATCCACAAGCTGGAAGAGGCACCACCTACTCCCATCGCTGGGGAAGCCGCGCCAATCTGGGCATGCTACGACCGCGTGAATTAGCAGCCAACATCAGGAATCTGAGGATTTAATTACGAACGCGCACTGTACACCTACCAAGGCGCTCGTAGCTCCGCGGGCATCGCCCAACTGTTGTTCCATCTCTGCCAAGCGAGTTCGTAAATTCGCTATCATGGCATCCCGGACATCCTGCAGCCATACGAGTCAGCATTTCCACCGGAAAACCAAAAAAAAAGAGAAAAAGGAGAAAGAAGAGAAGAGAAAAGGAGAAACCTACCTCCACAAGTCCCCGGGGTTGGAACCGTTCTGCGTACTTTGTCCTATATAGACGCAAGTAGTCCTCGCTATCCCGCGCCTGTGATTCTACAATCGTGCCACCCCGTTGCCAGTCCTCATACTATTCGGGGAATCGCACGCGCCAGTCAATGCAGGTCGCCGGTCCCCGCGTCTTTCTCCCGACACGAGGTGGCGCAGCTGAATCCACCCATTCTTGAGCCAGTCCTAAAGTCCTCATAACTAATCGTAGCCGAAGCGGCTCGATTTCATTCAGGCAGTGCATCCACAGTTCCCGTCCGAACCGGGCACGACTTGCTAGAACCCACGGCTGGTCGGCATCGACCATGTCCGAGTAGGGCCTCCAGTTTACCATCGCTGCAGGGAACTCCTGTAGCTCCCGTCTTAGCACCATCAGTTGGTAGGTTAGGGGTGCCGCACTCATGATGGGTTCCCACCGCCTGGCTAACGGCACCATCACGGGTCGCCAATGCCGAGCTCTCCCCATAGGGAGGTAATAATAGCTCGATAGCTGCTCGGCACAGGTCATCAATACTTTGCAAAAACACAAAAAAATACAAAACAAGCAAAACCGAAAAAATACCTGGATGAATGGTGTGAAACCACTCACAGTCATCTCACGATCCGTTTCTTGGAAAAGGCTTGCAAACAAGTGTGCCAGCATGGCGGTTCCCCAGGCATAATACCCTACTCTTTCAAGGTCTGACAGCAGCTCCAGGAAGCAACATTGGATACCGTCCCCTTTCGATCTCAGTACCAATCTCCCCAAAAGGAAGAGGAGAAATCTCCTCAAATCTATGTTGCATCTTTCCCAGTCGCCGAAATCTGTGCAGTACACGGCGCGGCATCCTATTTCTATCCTTTCCATTTACTCTTCTGAGGATTCATCGTCCCGCCGACGAGTGTCGGTGAGCCCTAATGCATCCATCAGGGACGCCCTAGCTACCGACCTGTTTTTCCGACCATCCAGGTCCAGACCCAGTAACTTCTGGGCACCTTCTCTGTAGTCCGCGTAAGTGACTCTGGTCACTGCCTCGCCCTCTACCTTCAGGCTTGTGATCCGGACCACATCCTCCAAGCTGGGCACCATGTGCCCCCAGGGCATCAGGAATGCCCGGCTCACTGGGTCCCATCTCTCACACAAGGCTTGGATCAGGACCAAGTCGAGCTGGATCGGCTCGATCTGAAGGAAGGTACCAAATCCCATCACGTCTAGCCTCGCCTTCTGAAAATCTGGGAGGCCCCTGTACGCTGCTACTACCAACTCCCATAAGATTTGTGATTTCATCACAACCTACACATACAAGGAATGGGGGTGAGGTTTGGTCGGAAGAAAGGAAGAAAGAATGAAAAAAGGGCAAGAAAACTTGGCTTACGAGTTGTGATTGGGCCCTTTCGCTGAAGTGCCCTTCAAGGTCTGAAAGCCTCCTGGAACTACTACCACTGGACCTGCTTCTCTTCGAGGAATGGGAAGATTCGCCCTCCATCCAACCCTCGGAATTTCAAACTCCTCCTCTCCCGTGAGAACTTGTGCTCCTCGAGTTAGCTCTCGATATACCTGGGAAAATAAAAGGGACAAGAATTTATAGAAACGGAAGGAGTGCGGGCCAAGATTTTCTCCATCACCTGTTAATGATAGCACTCGCAATGAGGCACCGGCCAAGCGGTCCCATGTGTCACTTCACCGCTCGCACAGGGTGATTGACTGGACGAAGAATAGGACGGATAGTCCCTATGTTGTCTAGGGATACCCAATCATGATTTGGAGGACGTCCGTAAAATTTGACATAACATCCGGGAAAAGGGACTAGGGCCGTCATTATTGACTTCGACGACGGATTCCCGTGGAAAATGGTCACAACAAGATGCGATTCTCTGCTTGGGGCGGAGTCTCGACAGACCTATCACATGGGAACAGTGCAAAGGAGAAGAAGTGTAGGGAAGAAGGAACGCACAAAAGAACAAATAACAGTAGAAAATCAAATCATTCCATTCATAATTCTACATAAGCTGTCACAAACACTACAATCATAGAGAGGTGGCGGGTCCACTAGCTCGCCAATCCTCACCATCACTCATCTCTCTGGGCACTCTCCTCCTCTCCCCCGAGGTGAGGGTCCCTCAGAAGCCTCCGAGATCCCCGTGCAGTAGCACCTGCCTCGCCTCTGGGCGCCTACTCCGCAACAGTGACTCGCTGCTCCTCCCCTGGCGTAGCGAAGAAGCCACTGGCGGCAAAGCGACCGGACTTGCGGAGTCGCTCCCCGAACTCTCGCGCTCTCTTGTAGCGCGTCTCCATCCCTCCTAACCTCTGCACGACGGCCTAAAGGCCCAGCTGGAGCTCCCTCACTTGGGCCTCCAAGGCCCTCCTCTCGGTCAGATCCCGCTGTCGCTCGGACCTTCTCTCAGCTTTCTCTCTCTCTGCCTCTCTCCTCATCATCTGCAGAAGAACCCTGAACTCCAGGATGTCTGGAGAAGGTCTCTCCTCACCGTGATGCCGCAGCTCCGCTACAGTCGCCACCCAGGCGTCACGCTCCTCTTCTGCCCGGGTCGCGCGGGCCACCGCACCGGCAAGTTGCTCCCGGAGGGAGGCAATCTCGAGAAAAGGGGCCGAGGAACTGGAAGATCCGCCAGCCACTCCCACCGTCGCTGTCTGCTGGGCACACTGGAACAAAATACACAATGGCCGTCAGTGAAACTCCAAAATCTGAAGTTAAAAGTGCGGCACGTAACTTACCAGGAGCGACAGCTCATGTTGAGCGACGGCCAGCTGTCGCCTAGTCTCTGACAGTTGGGCGCGCGAGCCGCCGATGTCACGCGTGTCCCCAGCTTGGGGAAGTCCCGCGTAACTCTCTCTCTACCGCCGCAGGAAGCCGGCACTGTCCTGCACCAGTACACCCCCTTGCTGTCCAGGGAGACGTACGGGCCAGTCCTCGAGTCTCGCCTTGCCGCGACTCTCCTTCCTGACGCGGCTCGGCTCGTCCGCACTCGCCCACTCATCGGCCAGACCCAGGGTCCTTGCCATGTCCTGCACCAAGAAAGGGGTCCCACATCAGTCAAAAAGAACGCGTCCCCTGTCTAGGACGCGTCCATCATTTGAGTGCAACACTCGCCGAACCCTTTCCCCCCTCGCGCGACTCGCTTCAAAACCCAAAATGAATTAAAAGAGGAAGAGATCGGAGGACCTACCGGACCGTGTTCACCTCCTCCCACGCCATCGGGCCCCTCGGGTCCCTCGGGGGCCCGAAACGGCCCTTCCTCCTCCATAGACGCCGTTTCGTGCTCTGGCGCGTCCCTCCTCGGGCGAGGAGTTCCTCGTCCCTCTCCACCTTCACCATGATCGGGCCCACCGAACTCCATCAATCAAAAGAGGAGGAAGATGAAAAAGGGGCAAGCGAGTTTCGGCGGAAGGCGGGCTCGTTTGCGGGTAAGGCACGGGAGAAGAAAGACCACCCGTCGCTTTAAATTTGAAATCAAGGATTAAGACGCGTCCTCGCGCCTGGACGTGCCCAAAAGGGGGAAAAGGAAACAAAATCCCCCCGTGCAAAGCGTAGTTCCCCGCTGTTCAGGGTAAGGTCTCGCGGAGCGTGCCTCAAAGGACAACTCAGTGCAAAGAAGAAAGTGTGGGAGAGAGAAAAGTACACACAATACAAAAAAGCCATTTCCATTTCATATAATAGCCGAAAGTACATCATACAGTGAGAAGGGTGACGTACAAGCAACTCTCTAACTCTCACCGTCACCCTCCTGGTCATCTCCTTCCTCCCTCCTCTGACGGGGATCCCTAGAAGGCCTCTGCGACCTCTGTGAACCCTGAGAAGCCGTGCTCGCCTCTCCAGGTGGCACCATGCCAGCCTCCAAGTTACGGCGACGCTGCTCGGCCGAGGAAACTAGAAAACTGCCCACAGAAAAGGAACCGGACTGACGAAGTCGCGCACCGCGCTCCTTCGCCCTCTGATACCGCTCCTCACTCTCCCGAAGTCTCCCCTCCGCCGTGCCAAGACTCAGTCGGAGCTCCGACACCTGGGCCACCAGAGCTGCCTATAAAACATATTTTTATGAAACCTTATTTTTATAAGATTAACTTTAAACTTATTTTGTGATAGTTTTTTATGATATATGTAGCAAGATTCTTAAAAGTCATTTATATTATTTATTTTAGTTGTTAAGGATGATGTGACACGATTCTCCAAACCTGAGATTTTTTTCTCCTTTTATTCCTTTTCTACTCAATTAGATTAAGTAGATTATGAAAAATCTCATAATATTTATTATGTCAAAAATTACAACTTTTGGATATGATAATACTATAAACCAAAATCTCATTTTGGTGTTATGACAACTTGAATTATGAATATGCAATTTACACTATTGCACTTACTTTTTATGATAACAAGGACAAGTCTTTAATACTCTTTGGAGTCATTTCCCCACCATTTTAATTTGAATCATCTCGACTTTTGTATAAAAACTATGTTGAAGATAACTTTACGGAGATTTTGAACCTCACTCTCGTTTTGAGTCTTTATTCTCCCCCAAAATCTCTCGCACGGAAGCCCAACCATCTTTGCACATTTGAATGAGATTTTAATTTTTTAGAGATTTCAATGAAGGATATGTCACTACCTTTGTTAGTGGGTGTTGAAAAATAACCAAATGTGCCATGGTTATAGCACGAGGTAACAAGACTGGAACCCTTTATATGGTAGCAAACAACAAAGATACAGTGGCAGTGGCAAATTCAGAAGATGAATCTAAGAGCTGACATTGCAGACTTGGACACATGAGTGAGAAAGGAATGAAGGTGCTGGCAGCAAAGGGGAAGTTGGGTGATTTGAAGTCCATAGACATTGGGCTATGCGAAGACTGTATCTTCGGAAGAAAAAATCTCGGACCGAAACGAAATGAGACCCACACGTCGAAATCGGGCCGAAACCAAATGTAGGGTTTTAAGAAAAAATAATATTTTAATTGGTTTCAGACCGAAACCAAAACCGAAACGATTTCAGTTTCGGTTTCGGTCCCATCCGAAACGGGTACCGAAATCGGTACTGCCATCCCTGCTTGGTGATGGGGGGCCTTGGTGTGTTGCATTGACATGGGTTGCCACCATTATGGTTGAGAGTCCCACTGCCAAGAGCTGTCTCTTTTTCCCTTATTCCACTTCCTTTCTCTCCCTTCTTGTCACTCCTTTCCCCATGGAAGATGAATATCATTAACGGCCTTAGCACCAAAGTTTCTTTTCTCTTTTGCAAAAAAAATCAACACTCTAGTCTATAACATAAAAACTAGAATACCAATGCTTTAATGCTTTATTCTGAACACTATAATCCAGATAACTAAACCCATTAATGCAGAAACATGAAACTGGCTCAATTAAGCTGGTATGATCTATAGTTTTCAGGCCAAGTCGTGATAGAGTTGCTGCCCATCAGCAGTCTTCTGAGTCTAAATCACAGCTGTCACCAAGTTGTTATCTGGCCCACCTTGTCATATGTCACTCTTTTTTATCTGAATGTCTATATTCCTTCTGGTATCGTTTCCCTGGAAGAATCCATTGTTTTCTTAATAATTTACGGTTTTTGCATAGAAACCATTGTTCAGGTGAAAGTGCAGATATATCACGCCTGGAAATATATTAGCATATATATGACCACTATTTTAAAAAACTTGTAGATATGCCATCGCCGTAACCCTCCATTATCACCCACCAACCTAACTATAGTTAGGCTTAACCAGACATGAGAAAAGATGAAAATGCCCACGGTTATCTGTCTTAAGGTTTGGATTATTTGCAAAAAACCCTCAATATAATCTTAAAATAGAAATAACATATCTAATAGGGATATATAAACAAATAATGAGACTTTAAGGTCGGAATGCAAATAGCGTCATCTTCTTCTTCCCCCTTCTCCGACCACCTCATCGCCCCTATGGCAGTGGGCTCCTCCACCCCAACCTCGCCGGCCGCTTCCTCTTTAATGACTACCTCGACGAGGAGCAACGCCAGGTCATCACCGTGAAGATCGCCTCTGTAATGCCCTGGATCCTTGGTAGGTCTTGCTGGATCTCCATTGGATCTTTTTGATTGGTTTCGGTGAGTTTCGGTTCGCTTTGGTGGCTTCTGAGTTGAGCTTTACGAGTCGTGTGGGTTTTTCTCTCGTACTAGTTACGGAACCCTACGGTGAGTTTGTTTGTTAATTCTCGAACTCGTGGATGCTACAGTGATAATGTACTCTTCGAGCCGGTCGTTTCGACTATTTTTACATATTTTTCTGAATTTGTGCATTTTCGGCGCATTTTCAGAATTTTCAGAAATTAGGAAAATTTCCTAATTTCTTTTCCTTTTTCTTTTCTTTTCCTCTCTCCTCCTTCTCATTCGCCGCCGTCATCTCTCTCTCATCCGTTCTCTCTCGTTTCGCCTCCTCGGCTCCGACTGCAGACGGGGTGCCTAGGGGCGTGTGCTGGGGACGTGGTGGAGCTGGCTGGGTGCGCGATGGGGCGAGGATCGGATCGATTCTGGCGTGATCCCGTTCGGTGGATTCTAAGCCGGTGGATCGGTTCGCGAGTGGATTTTGGCGCGGTTTAGTCCTTTCGGGGCTCGGTTTCTTCGGTGGAAGTAGGGTGACTGATCCTCACTTCTTCCTCTCCGTTTTCCCTGCCATTGCACGTCGTTCGGCAAAGAAACGGTCGAGTTTGGGCTTGTTTTGCCTAAACCGTGGTTTTCGTGGTTTGTAGGGTTTGCCGGAAAACGGCAACCGTTCTTAGCGTTGTTAGTTTTAAACTGACCGCTGGGATGTCAGGATCCCAACCACGTTAATTTCATGTTGATTGGTGTTCATTCGAAGCCGGTAGGAGTCCGGGAACCTCGTTGATCCATTTAGGGTGGATTCGTTGGAATCGCCCCGATCTTGTGTTTTTGTGCTTGCATGTGGGCTTTTTAGCCTTCTAATGTTGTTTTTCATCGTCTACGTGTGTTTCCCCTGCGTTTCGGCGTGAATGGGGCGTGGAACGGGCCGATTTGGCCATTCCTCTGTTTTCCCGCCGCAGCCAAAGTAGCGGTCGTTCCAGGGACCGTCACTTGCCCTGACGGCCCCACGACTGACCGTTACATCGTCTGTGTTGTTTGAGTTCTTCGGGGTTTTGAGAGAGTGACGGCCGTCACATCTCCCCGACGCGTCCTGTGAGGCGCGTTAGATCTCTGTTGTCGTTTATTGTTTGGGTTAAGTCGGTTCCTCTAATGCGCTTGACCCAGCGCGTTAGATGCATGTAACGCGCCCCGTGTTGGCCGTTACATTCCGTTTGACCGACGTTGACCTTTTAAGGCGGTTCCCCTGGCGCGCCTGCCCTAGCGCGTTAGGTGTGCGTAACGCGCCTGCCCCAGGCCGTTACATTCTGTTTTTGGCCGAGTTTAGGTGGCTGTGTGCTGTTCTGGTTGTAACGGCCATGCCCCTATGCGTTAGGCCAGTGTAACGCGTCCTCTCTGGACCGTTACATGCTGTGTTGGCTGAGTTGGGTTGTTGCGCCTTTGGATATAACGGCGGGGACCCTGTGCATCAGGCGTTTGTAACGCGCCCTGTGCTGGCCGTTACATGCCTCTCAGCTCGCTTTTGGTTGTGGGTGTGTTGGCCCTGACGCGCCTGGTCTTGTGCGTCAGGTGACTGTAACGCGCTCGCTCCCATGCGTTAGTTCGTTGTAACGCTCCCCGTCTAGCGTGTTACATGCTTCGTGTGTTTTGTATTTTGAGGGTTGTTGGCCCTGACGGCCCCGGTCTGGCGCGGCAGGTGTGTGTAACGCGCCCGGTGCTGGCTGTTACATGCTGTTTTCTGTGCTTTAGAGTTGGTTAGGGCGGTGTGAGTGACGGCTCTCTGCCGACCGTTGCGTTGGATGTAACGGCCCAGGTCTAGACCATCACATACTTGTAGCGGTCTAGGGGTGGTGCGTTACATGTCTTGTGCTCCGATTTCCATGATTTCGGTTTCAGCTTGTCTTGGCTTGTCCTTGTGGTCTGCCCGTTGTCCCGTGGATGTCTCCCGACGTCCTATGAGGGTTAAGACTACGTTGTAAGGTGGCCAGGAGTCTTCTTGCTTGAGGTAAGATCCTCTATCCTACTTTTTGAGCATTGTTGTTAGGTTCTGGTCAACCCGGTGTGACCCAGTGGTTGACGTGTGACCTAGTGTGTGCGTGTCTTGGCGGTTCTATCCGGCCTGAGACACTGGTTCTGGATGCCTTGACGTATTACCTTACATCGTTTTACGTGTCCAGGTGTGCTGAGGGTTTCTGGTTTTCCCTCAGGTCTCCGTGTGTTATTTTCTGCAGAGCGTGGTTTCTTCTGGCTTAGGATTAGACTGATTGGCGGCTGGTTCCGCTGTTGGTGATGATCTTGCCGTTGAGTCATCTGACTCAAAGATCATTACGTTGTAGGTCTAGTTGCCTGGTCCTGAGTCTGTTGGCGGTTGTTTGACTGCCTTGGTGCTTCGTTGCGCGCGAGACATGTCTTTCCTTGACTGTCTGTGCTTTAGCACCTGTGCTTTCGAGTCATGCCTTGTGAGCCTCCCCTAGTCGTAGCCCTAGGTCTCTTGAGTATCGACCCACCGGGAGTGGTGGAGGGGTGTTTCCTGTGAGACGGTTCTTAAGCTAGTTCCGTGGGCCCCGTTTGCTGTAGCATCCTACCGAGTGGAATACTAGCTAGAGGCCTGGCCTAGGTAGTGGTCAGTGTGTGCACACGTGGTCAGGGACTGAGGACTTGCGCCGACGGGTGTGACCCTGACTAGTTACTCGCGGTTGGTACTGCGGTCCCGTGTCCGTAGTTGCCGTTCTTCCTTGGAACTGTTGTTCCTCGGACCTGGTTCTTGGTGTGTCTAGTCTTCGTTGTCCTTTGGATGAGTTGGACATGGCACTTGTGGCGCAGTGTAAGTCGTCAGTGGACGCATCTGGCTGTTCTTCTGGGAGGAGGGTGCTCCTGTCACTTTGGCCTGTGACTCTCGGCGTTTCTTGCGCATTGCGACCTTTTCGAGTGGCCCTCTCGTGGCTGTACTCGAGGTCGGTGCCCTGTTGCGTGCGCGACGTTCTGGTCGTGCGTGGGGCTGCGTGCACGGCGTTTCTGGTCGTTCTGGTTGTCGTCCGTCTGGGTCTTTTTTAGACCTTTTCCGTTGTGGTGTTGGCTTTTGCCCTCTTCTCGATTTTGGCTGACGGACTGGTGTACCCTACTGTGTGAGTTTAGGGTTGACCGTCTATTGCCTTTTGGAGTAGCTTAGGGTGCCGAGTTCTCCTCGGTGGCCGTGTTCCGGGTTTTGCGGCCTCGCTCTTTCTTTTGGTTGAGCTCCCCTTGCTCATAGCATGTTCCCTACTCCTGCTGTCCCTGTTCTATTTACAACTTTGTAGTGTAGCTTTTCCTGCTTTGCTGCACTTGCTGTTTTACAGTTGCTTCCGTTGCACTGTACGTTTTCCAGTGGGGATCCGCGTGACCCCTACTGAGTTTCTGGTTAGAGACTCACCCCTACTTTTCAGGTGGGTTTCGCCTTCTACTTCCGCGTGGTTCCTGGAGTGTGCGTGCTCGTTGCGTGCCGTTGCTGCCAGCTGGTACCTGCGTCAGGCTTCTCCCGACCCTTTGGTACGTCTTTCTTTTTTGTCGACTATACTGTGCTAGACTCGTTGTCTTTAGCTTTGGACTGACTCTGGGATATAATTGTTAATTTGAACAGTTAATTAAAAAGTAATTTTATTTCTGCTACTTTGTCAAACCTATCTAATGAAATTTAATTGCTTCTGTTATATCTCTGTGGTTTCAATGTACTCTACACGTGCCTTTTTCCCTTCGGAGCTTTCCCGCTCTTGGGAGGCCTCGTGGGTTCCATGCGGTATCACGCGTATCCGGTAGTTCTATCGGGTATGTCGGGTATCCGGAATCCGGGTCGCTGCAGAGTGGTATCAGAGCAGTGTTCTGAGATGTTCGGAGTTCTTTTCTGAGCTATCAGAGCATTGTCGTGTGAAGTACATGGGAATCTGAGATATACAGTTTCCAAAGTCGTGAAGGTCCAGTACAGTCTTCAGCTGGCTGCGGTTTGTGATTCTTTGTCGCGTTGTTTTCTGTGTGTTGTCTTGTGCGTGCTGTTCTGGCACTGTACAAGATGGTCCTGCTCTCATCAGGATGTGACGAGGTGTTTCTTTTTCGTCGTTGCGTTTGTCTAGATCATGTTGTACTTGGCAGTGTTCACCGGAAGGCTTGAATCTGCGATACGTTGTTCGAGATTTTTCCGTGTGTTGTTCAGGTCGCTGTTGACCTTCAGCCTTGGTTTGATGACCGTACGCTTTCTTACGTTGTCTTGGTCATCCCGGCTTAAGTCTGTTCAGCTCCTGATGTGTCTCGCTTCTGTTGAAGTGCTCGATTTGATTCCGTGTTGGAGAAGTTGCTCAGGCAAGCTAGGATTTCCCTTCCTGGTGAGCTTTTGTGGTTGAGCTTCTTGCTTCTCGTCCTTTCTGGTAGAATCTTTTCGAGGTTTGCCTTGGATTTGCTGTCTTGGTGATGCCTTTGTCCTGTGTCTACTTAAGTGTGGACAGCTTTATTCTGAGCCTGATCTGCTCTCAGCTATACGGTTGCTTGGCTTTGGACTCCATGATGGTGTTAAGAGCTGTTGTGTACCCTATTGTCGTGCCGTGTCCAGCGGCCGATGTATCGTGAAGGCTCATTTATCGTTTTCAGAACGTGAAGGTAAGCTGAGATTGATGCTTTCCTTGTGCTTTGTGCTGAAGCTGGTGCTCTTCTTCTGTTGCGTTTAGGCTCCTTGTGATCGGTTGTTCGCGGGATCGGTACTCGTGACGTGTCGTTTGCGATCTTTGTGGATTGCGAAGGCACTTGGTGTGTGCTGAGGTGCGACTACCGAGGTTGTTATGTTGCCTGTGCGCGTTGTTGAGAGTGCAGCGGAAGTGTGTGGGTTGGCTACCCACTGGTCGAGAGATCTGTTTCTTCTCGATGTGACTTCGTCTTGGCTTCTTGTGCCTTGATGTCGTCTGTTGCCGTGCCATTGTTGGTGGTTTTATGGTGTCGGCTTTGGCATTTGCGAGTATTGGGGAATTTGTCGGCATTCCTACTGATTGAGTACCCTTTGCTCTGCATTTCTTTCTTGGGTGTAGTGCTCTCGAGGCGTGTTCGTGGTCCTTGAGATGTGTTCCCCGAGATTGTTGTCATTTCTCGTTGTTGTGGGTCTTTTTCTTGGTGGGCAGTTTGATGCGTGACCCGTTTCTTGTGGTCATGTGCTCAGCTGTTCTTGTGCCTTAATGTGACCTTACTTGCAGATGTGTTCCTTGGTTCTGTGTTTGGAACGGAACCAGAATTCTACGAGTGTTGCTATTGTTGTTGTTTTGGCGCTGTTTCCCTATGATTTTGTGTCTTTGTGTGGACCAAGTCTTGTCAGTTAGCTTTGCTGTACTCTTTTCCCTTAGAGTTAGCTTGCGACTCGATCAGATGTAGTATCTGAGTGAGGACTGACTTGATTGTGTTTGTGGTCCAGTGCTGTTGTTGTCGTTGGCGTCCTGCGTGCCAGGTGTTCCCTGTTGCCTTTGGCACTAGAGCCGATGATGTGGTCGAGCTGTCAGCTGTGAGGACTGTGTCTCCTTGTGTAAGCTGCCGCTTGCCGTGCTGTCGTTGTGTTTTTCGGTGTTGGTTATCGGTTGTTGTGGCAATCGTGTCTCCTGTTCTGTGAGACGTAAGCGACGTTGCCTTACTTCGGAGGTGTCAGATGTGCTCACTTTGGTGCCATGCTCGTGCTGCAGACTTGTGTCTTGGAAGCTGAGTGTGTACCTGTAATTGTGGTCTGACAGTGTTCCTCTGAGCTGTGTCTCTCGAGATTTGTGTTGTTTTTGAGGTTGTGTTGTCGGGTTGTTCTTCCCAACTTCTCCTTTGTTAGTCCTTAATTTCGAGGGCAAAATTTCTTAAAGGAGGGGAGGATGTAATGCCCTGGATCCTTGGTAGGTCTTGCTGAATCTTCATTGGATCTTTTTGATTGGTTTCGGTGAGTTTCGGTTCGCTTTGGTGGCTTCCGAGTTGAGCTTTACGAGCCGTGTAGATTTTTCTCTCGTACTAGTTACGGAACCCTACAGTGAGTTTGTTTGTCAATTCTCGAACTCGTGGATGCTACAGCGACGATGTACTCTTCGAGCCGGTCGTTTCGACTATTTTTACGTATTTTTCTGAATTTATGCATTTTCGGCGCATTTTCGGAATTTTCGGAAATTAGGAAAATTTCCTAATTTCTTTTCCTTTTTCTTTTCTTTTCCTCTCTCCTCCTTCTCATTCGTCGCCGTCATATCTCTCTCTTCCGTTCTCTCTCACTTCGCCTCCTCGGCTCCGGCTGCAGACGGGGTGCCTAGGGGCATGTGCTGGGGACGTGGTGGAGCTGGCTGGGTGCGCGATGGGGCAAGGATCGGATCGATTCTGGCGCGATCCCGTTCGGTGGATTCTAAGCCGGTGGATCGGTTCACGAGTGGATTTTGGCGCGGTTTTCTTCGGTGGAGGTAGGGTGACTGATCCTCACTTCTTCCTCTCCGTTTTCCCTGCCATTGTACGTCGTTCGGTAAGGAAACGGTCGAGTTTGGGCTTGTTTTGCCTAAACCGTGATTTTCGTGGTTTGTAGGGTTTGCCAGAAAACGGCAACCGTTCTTATCGTAGTTAGTTTTAAACTGACCGCTAGGATGTCAGGATCCCAACCACGTTAATTTCGTGTTGATTGGTGTTCATTCGAGGCCGGTAGGAGTCCGGGAACCTCGTTGATCCATTTAGGGTGGATTCGTTGGAATCGCCCCGATCTTGTGTTTTCGTGCTTGCATGTGGGCTTTTTAGCCTTCTAATGTTGTTTTTCATCATCTACGTGTGTTTCCCCTGCGTTTCGGCGTGAATGGGACGTGGAACGGGCCGATTTGGCCATTCCTCTGTTTTCCCGCCGCAACCGAAGTAGCGGTCGTTCCAGGGACCATCACTTGCCCTGACGGCCCCACAACTGACCGTTACATCGTCTGGGTTGTTTGAGTTCTTCGGGGTTTTGAGAGAGTGACGGCCCAGGGCTGGCGCGTCACATCTCCCCGACGCGTCCCGTGAGGCGCGTTAGATCTCTTTTATCATTTTTTGTTTGGGTTAAGTCGGTTCCTCTAACGCGCTTGACCCAACGCGTTAGATGGATGTAACGTGCCCCTTGCTGGCCGTTACATTCCGTTTGACCGACGTTGACCTTTTAAGGCGGTTCCCTTGGCGCGCCTGCCCTAGCGCGTCAGGTGTGTGTAACGCGCCTGCCCCAGGCCGTTACATTCTGTTTTTGGCCGAGTTTAGGTGGTTGTGTGTTGTTCTGGTTGTAACGGCCATGCCCCTATGCATTAGGCCAGTGTAACGCGTCCTCTCTGGACCGTTACAAGCTGTGTTGGCTGAGTTGGGTTGCTGCGCCGTTGGATATAACGGTGGTGACCCTGTGCGTCAGACGTTTATAACGTGCCATGTGCTGGCCGTTACATGCCTCTCAGCTCGCTTTTGGTTGTGGGTGTGTTGGCCCTGACGCGCCTGGTCTTGTGCGTCAGGTGGCTGTAACGCGCTCGCTCCCATGCGTTAGTTCGTTGTAACGTGCCCCGTCTAGCGCGTTACATGCTTCGTGTGTTTTGTATTTTGAGGGTTGTTGGCCCTGACGGCCCCGGTCTGGCGCGTCAGGTGTGTGTAACGCGCCCGGTGCTGGCCGTTACATGCTGTTTTCTGTGCTTTAGAGTTGGTTAGGGCGGTGTGAGTGACGACTCTCCGCCGACCGTCGCGTTGGATGTAACGGCCCAGGTCTAGACTGTGACATGCTTGTAGCGGTCTAGGGGTGGTGCGTTACATGTCTTGTGCTCCGATTTCCGTGATTTTGGTTTCGGCTTATCTTGGCTTGTTCTTGTGGTCTGCCCGTTGTCCCGTGGATGTCCCCCGACGTCCTATGAGGGTTAAGACTACGTTGTAAGGTGGCCAGGAGTCTTTTTGCTTGAGGTAGGATCCTCTATCCTACTTTTTGAGCATTGTTGTTAGGTTCTGGTCAACCCGGTGTGACCCAGTGGTTGACGTGTGACCTAGTGTGTGCGTGTCTTGGCGGTTCTGTCCGGCCCGAGACACTGGTTCTGGATACCTCGACGTATTGCCTTACCTCATTTTGCGTGTCCAGTTGTGCTGAGGGTTTATAGTTTTCCCTCAGGTCTCCGTGTGTTGTTTTCTGCGGAGTGTGGTTTCTTCTGGCTTAGGATTAGACCGAAAGGCGGCTGGTTCCGCTGTTGGTGACGATCTTGTCGTTGAGTCGTCTGACTCAAAGATCGTTACGTTGTAGGTCTAGTTACCTGATCCTAAGTCTGTTGACGGCTGTTTGACTGCCTTGGTGCTTCGTTGCGCGCGAGGCAGGTCTTTCCTTGACTGTCTGTGCTTTAGCACCTGTGCTTTCGAGTCGTGCCTTGTGAGCCTCCCCTAGTCGTAGCCCTAGGTCTCTTGAGTACCGACCCACCGGGAGTGGTGGAGGGGTGTTTCCTATGAGACGGTTCTTAAGCCAGTTCCGTGGGCCCCGTTTGCGGTAGCGTCCTACCGAGGGGAATACTAGCTATAGGCCTGGCCTAGGTAGTGGTCAGTGTGTGCACACGTGGTCAGGGACTGAGGACTTGCGCCGATGGGCGTGACCCTGACTAGTTACTCGTGGTTGGTACTGCGATCCCGTGTCCGTAGTTGCCGTTCTTCCTTGGAACTGTTGTTCCTCGGACCTGGTTCTTGGTGTGTCTAGTCTTCGTTGTCCTTTGGATGAGTTGGACGTGGCACTTGTTGCGCAGTGTAAGTCGTCAGTGGATGCATCTGGCTGTTCTTCTGGGAGGAGGGTGCTCCTGTCACTTTGGCCTGTGACTCTCGACGTTTCTTACGCATTGCGACCTTTACGAGTGGCCCTCTCTGGTGCGGACACCCGAGCAGTTGAGCGGCGCGACACGCCGAGCCACCGGTACCGCACACGGAGCACGACTCGAGCCACCTCAGCGTCCATCTGGCTCGGAGACAGCCTGGAGACTCCGCCTTGAGCCTCCCCATTTATCATATTTAGTTAGACTTTATGTGTGTGTAATTTGTGTTTATTTCATTGTATTCGGTATGTAATTATGAGTGTACGAGGGGCTTATTTGCAAAATGGGACCCCTGGGCCCCACGGGACCCCCAGGCCCCTCCCATTGATCCACCTCAGCCCATGGGCCCCATGTGGGGTCAGTCAACATGTCAAATGGAGGCATCTAGAAGTTTGAATGGTAAAAGGCACATGGGAGACAAGTGGACTTCAAAGTCCAAGGTGGCTACCAAACTTGTCCCCCCCTTGCCACCATAGTCAATAGGCCGCCCCCCTCCCCTTATTTTTTATTTATTTTTGTGTGTGTGTGTCACATGCCATCCCAGCCCTTCATCTCCCACCCCTAGATCCTACGGTTGTGGATGGATGTGAGATGTAACCTATTTAAGCTTGTATTTTCCATTTTGGAAGAATTAATGCCATTTGAATCAAACTAATTCTAAGAGCAAGGGCTGGTGCGCCCCCCTCCTCTCTCCTCCTTCTCCCCCTTGCAGCTGTGAAGGTTTCTTCTTGGTGGTGTGACTCCACCCTATCAGTTCCGGTCGCCGCCGCCGCTGCCACGAGCCGCCACCGCACCGCCATCGCCATCAACGGAGTTCTACCTGCGCAGTACCACAGCAGCTTGTTCGAAATTCACAGGTCTTCCCCGAGCTCATTTGGCTACCAAATTTGGAGGAGTTGTTCCTGGGATGTTCCTCTCCACCCACAAAAATCAGGCCAGCATTCAGATCACGTTTCCTATATTTTGATTTTCTTCCACTCTTCCATTTCGGTTCTGCCAGAGTTCTGTCCAGGTTCACCTCCGTCCTGAGTTTCATGTCTTAGATCCACTTTTTGAGTTTTGTTAGTTCGTCCAATTTTACTGGGGGTTCCATCCATCCACCCCTTCATCCACAATTTTTCTCAATTTTTGATTCGCCCATCTCATATTTTCTAAAAATCGTTCTCAGACCCATCTACAGTTCTGTCCACCTGTTCCCAGATCCGACCACCAGTCACCCCAAAAATCATAACAAATCGGAGCCACCTCCAAATCAAATTCTAAAAATAGTCCCAGTTCCGTGGTTTGATTCCCTACAACTTCTAAGAAGAGCTCAAGAGCTGAATCGGAGGTTTACTAGGCGGTCAACGGTGGTTCTCAGACAAGTGCCCTGCAGATCTGAGATTTCGGTTACTGTACAACAGGGACTTGTAAATTCAATAAAGTTCTGATCCGACCAGATCCAGTAGATCTCTCTAGGTCTAGATTGAAGCATTTGAAGAGAGCTTTCCAACGATAGCTCATGCATCCCGATCCGACGTCGGGATTGACCGCAGCGGCCGTTTTCGCCGGAGCGCGCGCCGGAAGACAGCAACCAAAATCCGTGGGTTATTAGTTCAAGAGTTGGGAATCGGGGCCGATCGACCCCCGATCGGTGTTCCCGGCCGACCGCCGTCCGTGGAGGCGCGCCACCAGGGGTCCCCATCACAGTGGGTCCCACCCCCGCAGATCCGGAGGACAGCGCCGTCCGTGGGCCCCACGGGCCCGTAGAAGCCGCCGTTCGGAAAGCACGAAAACGCGGAGTTCGGCACCGCCGGGCGACATCAAGATGCTGCCCGTCAACCCGAGTTGCGTGATTCCCGGACCACACATGTGACCTTTTACCTCCCTGCGTGGAGTGGGTCGACTTAGTGTATTGCTGTAATCATTGTTAACCGGGAGTCCGTAATTCGGCCGGGGTTGTCTTCGCCACGCCGGGTGCGTGGAGGTAATGGTCCGAACCTCTTGGCGTTCATTTGCTTAGCTAGTATATGGTCTTTTGCCGCTGCCGAGAGCGATAGGTACTAGCCCGTGTGTTCATGTCACCGCTGTGAGTGTGAGAGTGACCCGTCCCGTGACTCGATCCGAGTCCGGAAGTGAGTCGACTACCTTGAACTCTGCCGGTTCTTCAACCGCGCACGATCCGCGTTTCCCTCGCTTGGGACGACGAGTGAGCTTGCGTTCTGTTAGCGACGTATAGCCCATAGGAGCTCTCCGTGTCGGGCCTAATGTCTCTCCCATCATGTGTTGCTGGTCGTGTCCGCATCTAGAGTCCGAGGTCCATACCACGTAGAGTCGGTCCCCGTGTCCGTCCCGCATCAGTTTGGTATCAGAGCGAGTCGAGTCTAGGGTAGTCATTGCATAAGTCTTGCATGCATCATGGTCTAAGTCAAGTCTAGGATCATCATTATTTTTAAAACAAAAAAAAGTGTGTTTTAAATTGCATTTCATCCGATAATTCGGTATCTTAAAAGGTGTTGTCCGAACGTTAGGCTACGCCTATCGGGAGGTCGCACACTTGCGGGAGTGATCTTCGGATCGATTAACTCCGCCCCGTACCGGATATTGGTTTAGGTCTAAGTGCATCATTTAGTGTGTGTTTGCATTAGTCGGTGTCTTCTAGGTCGTGTGTCAGTTGCATGCCCACCCGTCGAGGTACCCAATACTCGCCACCACCACCTATGGCGGATTCCCGGGCCCGTAGCTCGATGAGTCCTCGACGGCCGAGATGTTCCGAGCCATTATGGAACGTCTTGACACGCGTATGGATGGTCTTAGTACGCGTATGGATGGCATAGGAACGCGTCTAGAAGGGCGGATGAAAGCCCTCGAGGATCGGGCCGAGTCTTCGGATCAGTCCATCCAGGGTCTAGTTGGGAGAATTGCCTCCTAGAGAGAGGCCTAGTAGCGGCGCAACCCGCGCCAACGAACGGCCAACAAGAGCCGGTGCAGCAACCCGCTGTGCCAAGGGCTCAGGTGGAGGATGTCGGGAGGCAACAGGCGCCTATAGTGGATGATTATGCTTCCGACAATGATCAGGGGGTAACGGTCGTCGTCATCAACGACGGAATCGTGATGACGAGGATGACGACCGCATTCTTAGGGGTGTGCGTGCGGACCCTCCCACTTTTAGCGGGTCCTTGGACCCTAGGGTGTATTTAGATTGGGAGGCCGGCATGGACCGGTACTTCGAGTGGTTTGAGATGACGGACCACCGAAGAGTCCGATACGCAAAGATGAAGCTGCAAGGGCAGGCCCAAACTTATTGGATCAATGTGGAGAGCCTGCTCAACCAGCGACGTCAACCCCAAATCGGTACTTGGGATGATATGAAAACCAAGTTGAGGGAGAAGTACCTTCCCGCCTCATATCGCCAACGTCTCATAGACAAGTGGCAAAGCATCTCCCAAGGGAACCGATCCGTGACCGAGTACACCGCCGAGTTCGATGAGTATTACTTACGGTGTGGGGTCACGGAAGAGAGCACTATGACTATATCCCGCTTTCGAAGAGGTTTGCGGCCCAATTATCAATATGAACTCTTTCGCCGCAATGCAACCACTTTGGAGCAGGCATATCAGATAGCTCTCGAATTGGAGCAATTCGAGGCCGAGTTCGAGTCACCCCATCGGTTGGGCTCTTTTCCCCTTCGTAGTGTCGAGCCCCGTGGCTCATCTGGCACGTATCCGAGGGCCCCCATGGCTCGACCTCAGGAGCCCGCTCGTCCCGAGCCGTTTGCTCCTAGGCCTCGTCCTCCACCCCCGAGGGACCTTCCTCGTCCCCAGCATCTTACAGCCCCACCCATAGCCCGTCCACCGGCACCCGCACCTCCTGCACGTCCTTTGTTGCCTACGCCTCCTATCCGTCGGGAGGATAAAGGTAAAGGACCTATGATTGGGGAGCCTAGTGGATCACGGCAGCAGTGTTATCGCTGCAATGGGTTTGGCCATTTCGCCAACCAGTGTCCCACCCGCCCATCTCTTCACATTGGGGACACACAGGCCGAGGATACCACCCCTACGGGCCTCGAGTTAGTCAGCTATGAGGCCGATGAAGAGCTAGCTGACGAGTACTATGAGATGGGAGGTGAGGCCCAGGATGCCCAGCATTCGGACGATACCCACGTGGGGGTCGTCAGATGTATCCTCACCCAGCCACAGGTCAGTGATGACTGGCGACGGACTACTATCCTTCATGTATTCTGTAGGCTGGGAAAGCAAATTTGCAAGGTGGTCATCGATAGCGGGAGTTGTATCAATGCAATCTCCACGAACGCTGTCACTCGTCTTGGTCTCACACCCGTAGACCACCCTTGCCCCTATCAGGTATCATGGGTGGATACCACTTCCATTTCGGTCAGGCTGCGGTGCTTGGTCCCGCTGCAGCTCCACTCCTACCATGACGAGATCTGGTGTGATGTTCTCCCCATGGAAGTGGGCAGTATCATTCTTGGTAGGCCGTGGTTATTCGACCGGGATGCCACGCTCCATGGCCGGTCGAACACCTGTACCTTCGACCACGCTGGCCAGCGGGTCACCCTCCAACCCGTTCGGCCCAGGAGCCCATCAGTCAGGGGTCCTACTGGCCCTAGTACTCCGAAGCCTTCCGTTCCCGGGCCTAGTACCCCATCCCCAGCTCGGGCTATGACCGTTACCTCTGGCCCAGGAGAGCCCTCGACGAGGAGATTGATGATGATTAGCTCCCGGGAGATGGAGCAGGAGCTTAGTCAGGGCTGTCCGGTGTTTGCCATTACGGTCCGAGAGGTGGAGCGGGACTCCGAGGGTGAGCTCCCACCCGAGGTTGTTCCCATTCTGCAGGAGTATGCTGATGTCTTTCCCGATGAGCTTCCCGAGGGACTCCCACCTATGCGGGATATTCAGCATGCCATCGACCTTGTTCCGGGCTCTTCTTTGCCCAACCTTCCTCATTATCGCATGAGTCCCACGGAGCATGCCGAGCTTAAACGGCAGGTCGATGAGTTAGTGCAGAGAGGGTCTGTTCGGGACAGCATGAGTCCATGTGCTGTACCCGCATTACTCGCCCCGAAGAAGGATGGCACGTGGAGAATGTGCATTGATAGTCGTGCCATCAACAAAATCACCGTGAAGTACAGGTTCCCTATTCCCCGCCTTGATGACATGCTGGACATGATGGCAGGTGCCACTATCTTTTCGAAGATTGATCTTAAGAGTGGCTACCATCAGGTGAGGATTAGGCCAGGTGATGAGTGGAAGACCGCATTTAAGACCAAGGACGGTCTATATGAGTGGTTGGTCATGCCTTTTGGGTTGACCAATGCCCCTAGCACTTTCATGCGGCTCATGACTCAGGTCCTTCGACCTTTCATTGGAGTCTTTGTAGTGGTGTATTTTGATGATATCCTTATCTATAGCCGCACCAAAGGGGACCACTTAGACCACCTTCGGCAGGTCTGTCTACTTCTTCGGCGAGAGCAGCTGTTTGCGAACCCACAGAAGTGTGCCTTCATGACACCTCAGCTTACCTTCTTGGGTTTTATCGTGTCTAGTACTGGGGTCTTCGCCGATCCGGAGAAGGTCCGGGCCATTGTTGAGTGGCCGGAACCCCGTACGGTTCATGATGTCCGCAGCTTTCATGGCCTTGCGACGTTCTACCGTCGCTTCATCCGCGGATTTAGCTCCGTCACCGCCCCGATCACGGATTGCATCCGGAAGGGCACATTTGTATGGACGAAGGCCGCATCTGCCGCCTTCAAGGACATCAAGGAGCGCATGACCCAGACACCTATCCTTCGATTGCCTGATTTCTCGAAGGTGTTTGAGGTCTCTTGTGATGCGTCGGGTGTTGGGATTGGAGGAGTTTTGAGTCAGGAGTCCCACCCGATCGCATATTTCAGCGAGAAGCTGAATGACGCGAAACTGCGATATTCCACGTATGATAAAGAATTCTACGCAGTTGTTCAGGCTCTTAGGCATTGGAGGCACTATCTTTTACATCAGGAGTTTGTCCTATACTCCGACCACGAGGCATTGAGGTATCTCCACTCCCAAAAGAAGCTGAACTCGCGTCACAGTCGTTGGGTCGAGTATCTCCAGCAGTTCACCTTTGTGCTTAAACATAAGGCTGGAGTGGAAAACAAGGTGGCTGATGCCTTGAGTTGGCGAGCATGTTTGCTTACCACCATGAGTGCCGAGGTCATAGGGTTAGAGAAGATGAAGGAGGCCTATGTTGATTGTCCTGACTTCGGTCAGATTTTTACCACTCTCCAGGCCGGACCCTCGAGAGACCTTGATGAGTATGTGCTTCAGGAGGGTTACCTCTTTCGAGGTAGTAGGCTATGTGTTCCCCGAACTTCGGTTCGAGATTTCTTAGTGTGGGAACTACATGCGGGAGGTCTAGCCGGCCACTTTGGTCGGAACAAGACTATTGAGGCAGTGGAGCATCGATTTTATTGGCCGAGCTTGAAGCGCGATGTTGCTAACATCGTGGCTCAGTGCCGTACATGTGCTACGGCCAAGATGAAGAAGCAAAGCTCGGGCCTTTATACGCCTCTTCCCGTGCCTGATGTCCCGTGGCAGGATGTTAGCATGGACTTTGTTTTGGGACTGCCACGTACCTCCAGGAAGCATGATTCGGTCTATGTGGTGGTTGACCGTTTCTCGAAGATGGCCCTCTTTATCCTTGCTCGAAGACTTCGGATGCTTCTAGGGTAGCCCGCCTATTCCTTACTCATGTGGTGTGCAAGTTCGGGTTGCCTCGCACTATAGTGTCTGACCGTGATGTTAGATTCACTTCCTACTTTTGGAAGACACTATGGCATATGATGGGTACTCACCTCAAGTTTTCCACTGCATATCATCCCCAGACAGATGGCCAGACCGAGGTAGTCAATAGGAGTCTGGGAGATCTTTTGAGGTGTCTAGTCAGGGACCGCATTGGGGATTGGGATATCATTTTACCCATGGCTGAGTTTGCATACAATGATTCGGTGAATAGGTCTACCGGCATGAGTCCATTTGAGATTGTCACAGGTCGTAGGCCTAGGAAACCCGTTGACCTTGTCCCCATGCCTATCCATGCTAGAGTGTCGGAGTCGGCCGAGTCGTTTGCTAGGCATGTTAGGAGTTTGCATGACGACATCCGTCGTCACATTGAGGCCAGCAATGCACGGTACAAGGAGTTAGCCGATGCCCACCGACACCACCGAGAGTTCCACGAGGGCGAATACGTCATGATCAGGGTAAGACCTGAACGGTTTCCCTCTGGAACCGTTAAGAAGTTGCAAGCTCGCGGAGCCGGTCCCTTTAGAGTGTTGAAACGCGTTGGATCCAATGCGTATGTTGTGGACCTGCCCGAGGAATATGGTATAAGCTCTACCTTCAATGTATCGGATCTTGTTGCATATAGGGACCCAGCGGTGATCCCTAGTGAGCCTTTTGAGCCATCTCCTCCCCTTGAGAGTGATCCCACACCTGAGTGTCCACTTCCACCTCCAGCCCCTTTTTCACGGCAGCGTGAGCATATAGATCGTATACTGGACGAGCAAGTGACAGTTACCAGGAGTGGATCTTACCCGCGCTACCTAGTGCGATGGAGAGGACGGCCCGCTACTGAGGACACCTAGATCACACATGACGAGTTGCAGCGGATCGATCCGGACCTTCTGGAGCGATACAGGAGCGATGCAGACCCTTACTCGACAGGGTCGAGTTTCTCCCACCCGGGGAGAATTGGTGCGGACACCCGAGCAGTTGAGCGGCGCGACACGCCGAGCCACCGGTACCGCACACGGAGCACGACTCGAGCCACCTCAGCGTCCATCTGGCTCGGAGACAGCCTGGAGACTCCGCCTTGAGCCTCCCCATTTATCATATTTAGTTAGACTTTATGTGTGTGTAATTTGTGTTTATTTCATTGTATTCGGTATGTAATTATGAGTGTACGAGGGGCTTATTTGTAAAATGGGACCCCTGGGCCCCACGGGACCCCCAGGCCCCTCCCATTGATCCACCTCAGCCCATGGGCCCCATGTGGGGTCAGTCAACATGTCAAATGGAGGCATCTAGAAGTTTGAATGGTAAAAGGCACATGGGAGACAAGTGGACTTCAAAGTCCAAGGTGGCTACCAAACTTGTCCCCCCCTTGCCACCATAGTCAATAGGCCGCCCCCCTCCCCTTATTTTTTATTTATTTTTACGTGTGTGTGTCACATGCCATCCCAGCCCTTCATCTCCCACCCCTAGATCCTACGGTTGTGGATGGATGTGAGATGTAACCTATTTAAGCTTATATTTTCCATTTTGGAAGAATTAATGCCATTTGAATCAAACTAATTCTAAGAGCAAGGGCTGGTGCGCCCCCCTCCTCTCTCCTCCCTCTCCCCCTTGCAGCTGTGAAGGTTGCTTCTTGGTGGTGTGACTCCACCCTATCAGTTCCAGTCGCCGCCGCCGTCGCCACGAGCCGCTACTGCACCGCCATCGCCATCGCCATCAACGGAGTTCTGCCTGCGTAGTACCACAACAGCTTGTTCAAAATTCACAGGTCTTTCCCGAGCTCATTTGGCTACCAAATTTGGAGGAGTTGTTCCTGGGATGTTCCTCTCCACCCAAAAAAATTAGGCCAGCATTCAGATCACGTTTCCTATATTTTGATTTTCGTCCACTCTTCCATTTCGGTTCTGGCAGAGTTCTGTCCAGGTTCACCTCCGTCCTGCGTTTCATGTCTTGGATCCACTTTTTGATTTTTGTTAGTTCGCCCAATTTTACTGGGGGTTCCATCCATCCACCCCTTCATCCACAATTTTTTTCAATTTTTGATTCGCCCATCTCATATTTACTAAAAATCGTTGTCAGACCCATCTACAGTTCTGTCCACCTATTCCCAGATCCAACCACCAGTCACCCCAAAAATCATAACAAATCGGAGCCACCTCCAAATCAAATTATAAAAATATTCCCAGTTCCGTGGTTTGATTCCCTACAACTTCTAAGAAGAACGCAAGAGCTGAATCGGAGGTTTACTAGGCAGTCAACGGTGGTTCTCAGACAAGTGCCCTGCAGATCTGAGATTTCGGTTACTGTACAACAGGGACTTGTAAATTCAATAAAGTTCTGATCCGAGCAGATCCAGCAGATCTCTCTGGGTCTAGATTGAAGCATTTGAAGAGAGCTTTCCAACGATAGCTCATGCGTCCCGATCCGACGTCGGGATTGACCGCAGCGACCGTTTTCGCCGGAGCGCGCGCCGGAAGACAGCAACCAAAATCCGTGGGTTATTAGTTCAAGAGTTGGGAATCGGGGCCGATCGACCCCCTATCGGTGTTCCCGGCCGACCGTCGTCCGTGGAGGCGCGCCACCAGGGGTCCCCATCACAGTGGGTCCCATCCCCGTAGATCCGGAGGACAGCGCCACTCGTGGGCCCCACGGGCCCATAGAAGCCGCCGTTCGGAAAGCACGAAAACGCGGAGTTCGGCACCGCCGGGCGACATCAAGATGATGCCCATCAACCCGAGTTGCGTGATTCCCGGACCCGACATGTGACCTTTTACCTCCCTGTGTGGAGTGGGTCGACTTAGTGTATTGCTGTAATCATTGTTAACCGGGAGTCCGTAATTCGGTCGGGGTTGTCTTCGCTACGCCGGGTGCGTGGAGGTAATGGTCCGAACCTCTTGGCGTTACATTGCTTAGCTAGTATATGGTCTTTTGCCGCTGCCGAGAGCGATAGGTACTAGCCCGTGTGTTCATGTCACCGCTGTGAGTGTGAGAGTGACCCGTCTCGTGACTCGATCCGAGTCCGGAAGTGAGTCGACTACCCGTGAACTCTGCCGGTTCTTCAACCGCGCACGATCCGCGTTTCCCTCGCTTGGGACGACGAGTGAGCTTGCGTTTCTGTTAGCGACGTATAGCCCATAGGAACTCTCCGTGTCGGGCCTAATGTCTCTCCCATCATGTGTTGCTGGTCGTGTCCGTATCTAGAGTCCGAGGTCCATACCACGTAGAGTCGGTCCCCGTGTCCGTCCCGCATCACTCTTGTGGCTGTACTCGAGGTCGGTGCCCTGTTGCGTGCGCGATGTTCTGGTCGTGCGTGGGGCTGCGTGCACGGCATTTCTGGTCGTTCTGGTTGTCGTCCGTCTGGGTCTTTTCTAGACCTTTTCCGTTGTTGTGTTGGCTTTTGCCCTCTTCTCGGTTTTGGTCGACGAACTGGTGTACCCTACCGTGTGAGTTTAGGGTTGACCGTCTGTTGCCTTTTGGAGTAGCTTAGGGTGCCGAGTTATCCTCGGTGACCATGTTCCGGGTTTTGCGGCCTTGCTCTTTCCTTTGGTTGAGCTCCCCTTGCTCGTAGCCTGTTCCCTACTCCTGCTGTCCCTGTTCTATTTACAGCTTTGTAGTGTAGCTTTTCCTGCTTTGCTGCACTTGCTGTTTTACAGTTGCTTCCGTTGCACTGTGCATTTTCCTGCGGGGATCCGCGTGACCCCTACTGAGTTTCTGGTTAGAGACTCACCCCTGCTTTTCAGGTGGGTTTCACCTTCTGCTTCCGCGTGGTTCCTGGAGTGTGCATGCTCGTTGCGTGCCGTTGCTGCCAGCTGGTACCTGCGTCGGGCTTCTCCCGACCCTTTGGTACGTCTTTCTTTTCTATCGACTGTACTGTGCTAGACTTGTTGTCTTTAGCTTTGGACTGACTCTGGGATATAATTGTTAATTTGAACAGTTAATTAAAAAGTAATTTTATTTCTGCTACTTTAGCAAACCTATCTAATGAAATTTAATTGCTTCTGTTATATCTCTGTGGTTTCAATGTACTCTACACGTGCCTTTTTCCCTTCGGAGCTTTCCCGCTCTTGGGAGGCCTCGCGGGTTCCATGCGGTATCACGCGTATCCGGTAGTTCTACCGGGTATGCCGGGTATCCGGAATCCGAGTCGCTGCAGCCTCCATCCCCCTCCACTACGGCGATGGTTACATTGTCAACCTCATCGACTCCCCCGGCTACATGGACTTATGCAGTGAGGTCTTCACCGCTGCCTGCTTTAACGATAACGTCCTCGTCGACGCTGTCGAGATCGACCACATCCAGACCCATGCCGTCCTCTGCCAGGCCTGTGCTGACTGATGTTGGCGGGATGGAGGAAGGGGAAAGGAGGAGGGTGGGGGTTACGGTGGGGTGGGTGCGTAGAGAGGGGGTGGTCGTGGTGTCCAGAGGACGAAGAAGAAGGGGAAGAAGGATACAGGGGGCTGTGGGAGGCAGAAGCGGACGGTGGGAGCAGGGGACGGTGGTGGGGTGACCGGCAGCGATGGACGCCCCCCCCCTCCCCGGACTGGAAAACCCCCTGCCACCCCCTTCCCCCCTCCCCCGTCCCCCCATTGCCGGCTTGCTACCCCCTCCCATTGCCCCCCCCTCCACCCTACCCCTCTACCCCTGCCGCCCCTTTCCCTCTCCCCCCACCACTGGCTTGGAAGACCCCCCCTGCCACCCCTTGCCCTTCCCCCTCCCGCTGCCGACACAGGCCCTCCCCCCCTCCGCCGTCGCCTCTCTCTCTCTCTATCTCTCTCTTTCTCTCTCTCTTAATTGTGTGAAGGAGAGGGACATTTGGGCCATTTGATCGCCAATTGACGAGAATATTGAAATCTTTGAAGAATATTCGATGCCCCGCTGACGTCAGTTAACTCTAGTGGCATTTTTGTAAGTTTTTCAAAATAGTGGGGATATATATGCTAATACGTTTCCGGGAATGAAATATCTGCAATTTCACCTGTAACAATGGTTTCTATGCAAAAAGTACACAATTTACTATCTGCTGAGTTTCAATGTTCTAACTTAAGTATTATACTGGGTGTTTTTTTTTTGTATTGTAGCCTCAATGTTATGTATTGTACAACTTCTGTCTTGCATGACTTTGTGTTTTTTTAGTTCATTTCATTCATCGCTATGACGTTTCTCATTATTGTTTGATTGAAGTTAACCTGAAATGTTCATGATTGTGGATCATTTGCATTTGACATCAGGGTTTCAAGCTGTAAATGAATTTTATTACTGTTGGGGCTCATGTGTACAAAATATGGATCTTTCTTATCCAGCGGCGAAGGAAAACTTGAGAGACAATTCCGTATGAAATGCATGGGATGTGAGCTTTTTGTCTGCTACCGATCAGAAGAGGAGGATCCAGAAGTAGCTCCTTTCATCTATGTTGTCGATGGTGCGCTTAGCTCTGTTGCAGCAGAAACAAACCCTCAGGTATCAGATGAAGTGCCTGCATGGAAGTTCTCTCTTAGTTTTTTTCATTGCTGTTTGTCATTTTGGAGGTTGACTACCCCTTTTGCTGTATTATCTTATGCTCTCGTTCTATATTGCATGTTCTTTCATCCGTTTGTGATAGTCTTTCTATTTACTTACATCTGGTCAGAGACACAAGTGGCAAATAAATCTAGTAATATGTACACTGCTTGTTTACAAAGAATGCTTAATTGATACAGTATGCCCGTATCCAGTATCTTAAGTAATGTGCCTACTGTTGTTTGCCAGGTTGAAACCAACATGTTATCCCCATGCATGCAATAATCCAGTAACCTAGAAACAAAATAATACAAATTGAAATGAGTTTATGAATGTGAACCGTTCACTGATTCCATGTTTCCAAGTAAACATGTGGTTTGTAGCACCAGCCCTGTATATTCTTTCATTATGTGGACAGTAATGGTGCCTACTTGGCCTGTTCTATGGCCTTCTTGATGAAGAATTTCGGATATGGTAGTTTTTTAAATCCTTTGGAACATATACTTGTAAGAATATCTGGAACTTGTTATGTTTCATCATTGTCTGATCTTAAGCATCCTATAAAAAACTCTTTAACTATAATCTTTTGGTCAAGCTTTCTGTTGCAAAGACCTTTTGGAAGCTTGACTTGGATTTCACAAATTGAACTTTATGTAGTTATGTGAAATAACAATTGGTACAATAGTTTAACTCCCTCATGCAGGTTATATTTTTGGGGCATATAGAAGTATGCTATTCTCTTTATGTGGTGGTGTTTGAATCAAAGTTTTTTTATAATAGAAATTTTCTGTACTTTATGTTATTCGTGCCTCTTTATGTGTTTTTTGTGATTTAAAAATAAGTGTAGAATATGAGGACCTGAAGTAACATAAAGACCAGCTAGTGCTAGTAGAAAAAACAAAGAAAATAAGAGAGAAAAAAATGAGGGAAGGAGGGAAGGAGAGGAATTGGGTCCCATACCCCTACTCGGGGATTTCTCTTTAGATAGATAGATGGATACATCAGCAAGTCTATTGATGTTTGCACATGAGAAGTGTCCAGTTCCAGTTCTCAACCAGAAGGAACCAGAACTGCCTTGTCAACGCTGGTTCTGAATCCCATTTGTAAACCATGTCAAAGATGCACATCTGAATTCCTTATGCCTTTTGTACCTCTCTCCTCCTCCAAATTATATCTTCTTTAAAAAGATAATTGGCAGTACACTATCATTTCTTCTCACTGGTAAATGAAACAAAGGAAAGGTCTTAGCCTACATGGCATGCCATCATGGTTTCTTCATCAGTGATGAATTAGTACCTTCATTTTCATTTTTTTTATTTGACAGTCAGATGTTTGTGATTATCTTATAAATGCAATTCTTTTATGTATTAGGATATGCTCTAAATATGCTATGAAGGACAGCCTTTGAGCTGCTTTAACAACTTTCGTTATTGCAGGATGCTCCTGTGCCTCCTTGCATCTCTCAATTAGAAGGTGGCCTCGTGCAGGTGGCGATCGAAGTGGAAGACAGAGCACGACGTTCTGCAATAACAAGTAATTTTAATTTTTGACTAAGCACATTGTTATGTAATGACAAGGTAATTTTCATATTTGACTAACTATTTAACTCTGCTTTATAAGTGAAGGCCATTGGTTTCATAAAAAGACAAAGGAAATACGTGATGCTTGTAAGGAGTGATATGCCATGGGATGTCAAATATCTTATTCTATAGGTTCTCTGTAAAATGATTCTTCAGCATTTCTTGCTGTTAACATCGACAGTATTTGTGCCAGATGCGGCCAATCCTGTTCTAATGAATTGTTGTCTTGTGTGAAACTGGATGTTAACTATAGGGTAGATTGCATTTACATTGATTTTATAGTTTTGTGATCAGATATTTTTCTCCACTATTCAATCATGACGTGGTAAGGGTTGAAATGGTAATTGAGGGCTTGATTATTTTTCCATTGGTTTACTGCAAATCTTCATTTGCAGTTAACTGTTCTGGGCATTGTCCTCATTACATATGTTGGAAATGTCCTCTATACTACGCTATCTCCTTGTTGATCTTCTATTCCTTATTTTCTGACTATTTATGCAAATATAAAATTATGTCAAGATATTTTTATAAACTTTGTATATGTTTTTATCAAACCCTGATAAGATTTGATTTCTTCATGTTTGTCCTGACATTATGATTGGTTTAATAACAAGTAAACGTCCTCTTTCGATATTTGATCATGTCACGTGTTTACGTGAATAATGCACATGATTTGCCTACTCACATTGGGTATGGCGCATCGCATCATATTTGGAAAATTTTTGTACGTGAAATGTAAAATTTTAAATCATGATCGTGAAGAACAAAATATAAATAAAAAATTAAAAAAATTATCCTGATGTTATTGATCGCTCGAACGTGAGTCTCGTTAACTCGCTATATAAGAAAATTTTGATCATTAGTTATGTGACGAAAAGATCACACCTACATAGAATAATACTATCTGCAAGTAAATAACCCCGCCACAAGATATGGTGAGAGTGTACGGTCAATGAAAGATCTGTAATGGCTATTCTTTTTCATTGTGTGTGTGTGTGTGTAGAGAGAGAGAGAGAGAGAGAGAGAGAGAGAGAGAGAGAGAGAGAGAGAGGGAGCATTATGATAGATGTGTTCATGTCTCCCTACACTTTGGAAATGGGTGACTCTTTTCGTGACTTCTCCAAATTCATGGGAGAGATTATAATGGTAATTTTAATAGAGCAAGAATCTATACAATCACGAGGGAATAAAGAAATCGAGGCCCATTTGGGAACTCAATCGGATTTAGTAGATTATGAAAAATCTCATAATATTTATTATGTCAAAAAATATAACTTTTGGATATGATAATATTATAAACCAAAATCTCATTTGGGTGTTACGACAACTTGAATTATGAATATGTAATTTACACTATTGCACTTACTTTGTATGATAACAAGGACAAATATTTAATACTCTTTGGAGTCATTTCCCCACCATTTTCATTTGAATCACCTTTGACTTTTATATAAAAATTATGTTGTAGATAATTTTACGAAAATTTTGAGCCTCACTCTCGTTTTGAGTCTGTATTCTCCCCCAAAATCTCTCTCGCACGGAAGCCCAAGCATCTTTGCACATTTGAATGAGATTATAATTTTTTAAAGATTTCAATGATTAATGATCTCTTAATTAATTCATAATCCCATTGAGTTTACTATTGTTGTCCAAAATTCACTTCAAATAATGTCCATGCCTGCCTCACCACTAAAGTTAGAGGAAGGCTTTGACTTTATTGATGTAACATAGGACACCACTAAAGATAGAATTGATGTGGAGCCTCACACAGGACCACAAGTGCTTCTCCATGTTCTTTTCCCATGGTTATATGGTATTGTAAACAATTATAACTTGGGCAGATCAAACTAAGCCAACATCATTTTAGATTAGCATCACAACCTTCAATCATGATCAATAAATATTAGGCCAAATTATATACCAAACTTAACATATATATATATATTGTCTAGGGTTATCAACCTAACATAATGCAAATTTAATAAAGTAATACTTCCAATAAAAAAACACTTCACATGTTGTTTGTGTTTTCTTTTTTTATTGAACACAACGTTGTATGGCTAGCATGCGACACATACGTCTTTGCGAAGTGACTCTCACGAACTATTAAACATCCATTATCAGCATTTCTTATTTTTATCATTCTACGTGAATAATGCATACAACACGTTATTCAGCACCATTTTTTTTGTTTGGAAGGAGGAACAAACACAAATAAAGAAGGTCATTGTTATGCAAACAACTAACTAAAATGAAAAGCAAAACACAGCCAAACGCAGCCTGGGAAGCAACCCGAATGCCTAGAGCAAACCAACCTCTCTCTAGCTAGCTAGACTACTCAAGGGAAGCATATGACATTCTGGCAACCAGTTACTGTAATCAAGGTTTGCCGTGCCATCTGACTCGGGGATATTGATTTTCTGATGGCATGATAAGGTATGATTGTGTTGCGTCGTGTTTATGTCGCATCACGTCACGTCGTTGAAACTCCCTAATATATTACATCTTGTCATATTTGCGGGTCCCAGGGTGTGTTTTGTGTTTTATATGTATTTTACGTGTATTTTTCCCTGACGAGCTTTCGGAACTCTGTGCAGGGTGAATCGTTGCGTTCTCCGACTCCGAAATAATACCACTGCGTTGTGCGTCTTCCGAGGATCGCAGAGATAATTTTTCCGTATTTTTTTAAATTTTTAGATTTTCTATATATTAACCTCTCCTCCTCTCTCTTCCCTCATTTCTCACTCTCACCCTCACTCTCTTCTCTCACACTCTCCTCTCACTCTCTCCTCTCCGACGGCCGACGGACCGGGGCGAGGCGGGACAGCGCGAGCGAGGAGGATGGTGAGGATGGGTCGAGGATCGAGGCACGAGGGCGCGGTGGAGCTTGGCCGCGAGTTCGGGGCGACGCGAGGGTTTAACGGTGTTTTCTTCGTGGATCGGCGTCCATGGCGTGTCGTTTCTTCGTTGGAGGTAGGGGGACAGATCCTTAGCTCGTGTACTTCATTTCCCGCGAGTTTCGTAGGCCGTGGTGAGCCGAGCGGGTCATTTGGGGCGTTTTGGGGAAAATCATATTTTTAGGGCTTGTGTGCCGATATGTCGTTTTGTCATGTTTCGGACCGATTCGAGGGCGTAGATGCATGCTAGGGGTGTCAGGGGAGCTTCCCCCTTGTTTTCCCCATTATCCGTGGATGATCGGGACGTGGATCGCATTTTTGGGTTTGTTCCCGCCGTCCCGTTCTCGGGACGGTGTGGCGGTCGTTCCAGTGACCGCCAGAGTCTCTAGTGGCCCAAGATAGGTGCGCCAGAGGCCGTGACGCCTGATAAGTGTCCATTTTCGATGGTAATTCATCGCATGGATATCATTTTAAATTAGAACTTTCCCACAAATTGATTAATTTGGTGATATTATTTAATTAATTAAAGTTGAGGGCCGTGAGCATTAATTCTCCATTGCATAACCATGAACATTTGAGATTTATATACACATTATGATAATTTTTATGGACTAAATTATAATTATGTGTGTGCAGGACACCGAATGTAATTGCAAAAGAAGCCGGGGGCAAAACTGCCATCACCACTTTGACTAAGTCAAAAGCACATGTTTTGGTTGGAGGGAAAAGAAATTTCAAAAGTTTGAAATTAAGGAAAAGAAACGCATATGTTGGTTGGAGGGAAAATTAAATTCAAAGTTTGAAATAAATGAGAGACATGATGAGCCTTGGGAAAGGGGGTGCCCAATGTCCAAGAAAGGGGGTGCCCACCTCCTTTTTCTCTTCCCCATATATCATCTTCTACCTAAATCCCAACCATCCATCACCTTTTGATATAATCTCCACCCTCCCTTGACCCAACTTTCCCTATAAATAGCCTATGACAAGGAGGAGAAAGGGAGTTCTTCTTTTGACAATTTTTACTCTCTCCCTCTCACATCTTAGGTCGTCGATTTCTCTCACTTTCATCCCTCTTCTCCTCTTACTCTCTTTATAAAAGTTCTTTATTTTTAAGTTCCCTGCAACTTTTTTTTCTGCATCATCTTCTAATTCCTTCTAGTTTTCAAGCTATTTCGTGTTTTTCACTGTGCTATCCTATTCATCTGCGAACCAGTGTTTCTCTCTATTCTTTCCCTTATTTCTGCCCCTTCTCGTCATTTTCTCCTCTTGCTGTCTTCATGAAAGTTCTTTATTTTACGTGTTCTACAACTGTTTCTTCTACATAATCTTCTAATTCTTTCTGGTTTAGAAGTTATTTCTCATTTCTCAACTTGCTGTCATGTGATGTTACTGTTCATCTGAGGTGCTAGCTTCTGTTATTCCTTCGTTTTGAAGCCCTTCTGCTCTTTTTTTCTATCTAAGTTCTTCATCAAAGTTCTTCCTCTCTCCTTTCTCTTCAACTTCTTCTTCTTCATTATCCTCTAATTCGTCTTGGTTTCAAAGTTATTCACCCTCCAAAGGCCGCTTCAACAACGAAGGTGACTTCCTCTCGGCGTAGACGACATCTTCCGCAAGGTGGTTCGTGATCCAAGGCCAAGAGAGGAGGGCGCCGTCATCACCATTGATGCCACCATCTTCACATCTCAGGCTCCTCTTGTTACTATTACTTTAGTTTCATTTTACTTCATTGTAATCTCGTCACATCTTCATTGTAAGCTTATCTTGCACTTCATGTACTCATTTCTTTATATTAATGAAAGAAGTGTTCATTTGAGGTAGAGTTTGTTCATCTTCCCTCTCTTCCTACTTCTTCTACCTCTTCTTCTCAATGTTATGCAATTATTTTTCATAACATAGGCTCATAGTCATAGGTGTTTTTAATTAAGTGTTTGGTTCATTCAACTTTTCACTATTATCCTTAAACAAAATAAAAGCACAAGTGTTTTCCAAAAGACTCCAAAGTTGTTAACTCTAAAAATCTCTTCTTCCCTGTGGATTCGACCATTCTCGCCATCATATTACGTCTCTCTTTCATTTAGTGCGAGTTAGAATTTTTAAGATTGATACGCGTATTTTAAACGACGAACTTTTGCGTTAACAATTTTTGGCGCCGTTACTAGGGAAGAATGATGATTTTTGACTTAAGAACTTTGTTTTCCTTATGTTTATAGTGTACTAATAATGTTCTCTTTTTTTATTTTTACAGAAAAAAAGGGAGAAAAAGTAACTTGAAAATTTAAAAAAAATCAGAGGTAAGTTCTCCACCTTTTCCTTAGTCTTTTTGACATTCATTTCGAGAAAAAAAGAACGGGGGAACGCTGTTCAAGTAAGTATCCAAACTTTTCCTCCTTCATTTTAATTTCATTTCTCTATATTTCATATCTTATGGTTAGATAGATTCACTAAATAAAAAAAAACTTTTCACTTGAACCAAATAAAAATTCTCATTCTAAGAGTAGAAACCACACTTTCATGCTTTAGGTCATGTATCATGTAGGATATACATTCTTCCTTTCTTATTATTTAATTTATGTTAATTTCATTTTGGAAGATTGCGAGGGGCAATGTGAGTTCTTTTCTAATCTTTTTCTTAAACCACATGCCCATGCATACTTGCATAGAACCCCTTACTTGAATTTGGTTTGTTGCATATCATTTTTAAAATATTCTAAGGGCAACACCCATAAACAAGATAATGTAGAGATTTCATCACCCTTCCTTATCCCACAAACCATAATTTTCTTCATCTTTGCATCACCTAGAGCCTAAATAAAATTCAGTAGACGTTGGCCTTAGGTTCACACTGTGGTTCTTGTGTTATTTGGGCTTGCTCTCTTATGAAAACCGGTGCCTAAGGTAAGACGGTCGGACAGCAAACGCCTTAATTGGGCTAGTGATTTGTAATTAGATCCCTACGAAAGTAGGGGGAGCCTCCCACTACCCCACCCCTTACCTGACTGGTGGAAATAATGAGGGTGAACTCAAGTTACACTTTAGCCATTTTGTGAAATCGAATTTGTAGGTCTAGGTCACATGTATGTCATTAGATAATTTGTGTGACAACTTGTTTGTGTTTACATAAAAAAAATAAAAATAAAAAAAATTATCATCTTCTCTTTCTTCGTCCTACTTTGTGTCAAAAAAAATAAACAAAAATAAACAAAACAAACAAAAATCATCATAAAAAAATCGTGTTCATCTCTCTCTTCGTCCTAGTTCATGCAAGGTAGAAGATCTCAACATCCAAATCTACTAGGACCCATTCAAGATATTGAGAGAGTCTTGTATCCAGGGATCGATCTCCAACAAGATCTCATGGCCGAAAATCAAAGACCTCACCACCAAAATCTAATGGCCGAAAATCTCGATCCTCCAAAATAAATGAAGGAATATTTCTTGCACAATCAATACCAACCGTCCTTCTACGTCCAAACACCTCATAACTAGGCGGTTCATTATGAAATCAAGTATAGTACCATCCAAATGTTGTCATCTTTCTATGGAAATCTCAATAAAGACCCATATAAATATTTTGATGAGTTCCTTCAGATCTGCTCAACTGTTAAAATCCAGAACTTCTCTGATGATGCTCTTAGGCCAACTCTCTTCTCATTCTCTCTCAAGGATAAATCCAAATATTGGTTAGGAGCCTTGGGTAGGACCATTGATACATGGGCGGAAATGTAAAAAGAATTTTTGAAGAAGTTCTATCCCATAGGACGAACCAATACCATGAGAAGAGCAATTACTGGATTCACACAAAATCATGGGGAACATATCCGTGGAGCGTGGGATAGACTGAAGATTTGTTGAGGAAATGCCCCCACCATGGGTTATCAAGCTGGTAAATTGTACAGGCATTCTATGAGGGTTTGACGGAGAATTATAGATAGATGGTGGATGCATCATGTGGGGGAGCATTCATGAGTAAGAGCGAAGATGAGGCTTACTGTAATATCCCGGACCTTTCAGATCCTTCTTCGTGGGTCCCGGATCTGGTTTTCAGAGCGTCCGACTCTGTTGTGTCCGAAATTTCGTTTCGGACATCTTTCATGTTCGGATCGGTGCGATCCGGAGTCATTTCGGAGGCCCGGAGGCGTTCCGCGGCTTTTCCGCGTGTGTTTTCCGATTCCCGGTGTGTGTTTCGGCTTTTTCTTCGGAAGCTCGCTGCGGGCGAACCGGACGGTTCACCCGGGCACGAGTGGTACCGTTGCGATCGGTGCATTCCAAGGATTCCGGAAATGTATTTTTCTATTTTTTGATATTTTTCCGAAAAATCAGATTTTCTATATAACCCTATTTCTTTTCTTTTTCTTTTCTTCTTTCTCTTTCTTCTTCTTCCTCCCTTCTCTCCCGTGCGTTTCCACCGTGACCGCCCTCTCTCCCGGTGCTAGCCCCGGCGCCACCCCCTTCGGCTGCGGATTGCGGCGAGGCGACGGCGTCGTGGCGTAGGCGGCGGTGTGGCGATCGCGGCGGTGTTCGGTGCTCGGTGAGGGTGTGGGGAGTTCGTGAAGCTTCGAACGTTTCTTGAGGATCGACGGTGATCCGCCGCGTTTCGGACAACCCCGAGGTAGGGTGACGTTCCTTAGCCTCTTGCCGTTCGTTTCCGTGATTTGTGGGCCGCGGGGAGGCCGAGAGAGGCTTGTTTGAGCGGGTTTGGGGTTTTCCATGATTTGGGGAGAGCTCGCCCGATCTATGGTTTTAGCCTGCTATTTCATGTTTTGGTGGCTTAGAAGCATGCTAGGGGTCCTTAGGGGTCATTCCCCTTGATTTCCCCCTCTCCGGTGGAGGCATGGGGGCGTGGTTGGAGTCTTTGAAAGTTTCCATCATTTTCGGGCGCAGACTGAGAACGCGCTATACTCCAGTAACGCATTCTTGATGGTCGCGCTGTCCCGATGGGGCGCGTTCATCGGAGAAGATGAACAGTAGGGCGGTTTCTGTCGCGCTATGGGGTCCTAGCGCGATCTGCCTTGTCGCGTTAGGGGTCCCTAGCGCGACCTGTCTTGTCGCGCTAGGAGGCCCTAGCGCGATCTTCCCTGTCGCGCTAGGGGGTCCTAGCGCGTTCTTCCTTGTCGCGCTAGGGGTCCCTAGCGCGATCTGTCCTGTCGTCGGGTGTTCCTCTTGGGCCGTGTGTGTGTCCTGGACACCCCGTGGAGTTCCGGGACCGTGTCTTTGGGTGTCCGGAGATTCCGTTTGCCTTGGTCACGCGTTTGGCCGTGGGCGGTGCGTCCGTTTCTTCTCCGACCGTGGTCACCGTACGATGGTGATGGTACGTGGGACGGCCCCCGTACTTCGTCAGGTTCGGACGTTGTTTTCCATCGTCTTGAGAGTCTACTCCTTCAGTGACCCTCCACTAGTCGTAGCCCACCAGTACGAGGTGCTGGTCTCACCTGGGAGTGGTGTACGGGCATTCACCTTTGAGACGGTTTGTGGACCGGTTACCGTAGGCCCCTCGTCGGTAGCCAGAGTCCGGCTACGGGGGAAAACCGGTCAGAGGACCAGACCTAGTGACGCAAGGTCTATGTGTGCACACGTGGTTGGGGGCGGTTGGACCCACGTCGACGGGCGTGACCCCAGCTAGTTACTTGTGTAACGACCCGAGAATCCGATTACCGGGAAGGCCCGATAACCCGAGACTCGCACCGCCACCCACGAGCCCGAAGACTCGGAAGGGTTAAAAGGATGGTGTGGAAACTACACAAGCATCACAAATAATTGCAGAAATTAAACAGTTATGATATTAAGCAGGAAATGAATTAACATTTTACATGGTCCACAATAAAATAACAACAACAGCAACAGTAGTCCACGACTAGTATAGTGACAAGAAAGAGGAGTACAGCTACACGGGGCATCCCCCGGCTCTGACCTCTGGCACTACCTCTGGGCACCCGCACCACGCTTCCGCTGCGCTCCCGACACGCTCCCCGAAGGTGGCGCCTCACCTGAAACACGGTGAAAACACGCAGGGAATGAGTCTCGGAACAAGACTCAGTAGGGATCACTCGAACCCTACCTCGTAAAACGAGAAACCACTACCCTAGCGGTAGGAAGGTACCTCGGAAAGGAAAGCCCTGTACTCTACAGAACTAGACCCTAACGGCACGCAAACCGACACACGTGCCACGGTACGAGAAGACCGAAACTCAACGGTCGAACCGTCAAAACCCGAAGGTCGGAAACACACGACTGACAGTCTGACACTCCGTACTCAACAGGAGTACCACCCACTAGAAGCACAGCCGGTAGCGTCCCCTGACGTCTTACACCGCACCGCAGGTGAACCGCCTGACATGGTAGGTCCTACCCGAGGCGCAAACACCGTACAAGTAACTACAACAAGTGACTAGCTGGGGTCACGCCCGTCGACGTGGGTCCAACCGCCCCCAACCACGTGTGCACACACAGACCGCGCGTCCCTGGTCTGGCCCTCTGACCGGTTTTCCCCTCAGCCGGACTCTGGCTGCAAGACGTGGGGCCCAACGGTAACCGGTCCACAAACCGTCTCTAAAGGTCAGCCCGTACACCACTCCCTGGTGCGACTAGCACACGCGTACTAGTAGGCTACGACTAGTGGAGGGTCACAGAAGGAGTAGACTCTCAAGTCTCGGAAAACAACGGTGCAACTGCAGGTACGAGGAACGCTCCTTGTACCAACACCGACGCACGGTGACCAGCTGACAACAACATCTCCCGGTACACTCTGTACGACGAGAGACACACCGACGCAACCCGTACCCTTGAACGGTCCACACTGGGCCGCTCAGGGATGTGCGGTCACACAGGGACCGCACAAGGGTTAGAACGGTCATATCAGGACCGTTCCACCCAGGGTCCAAACGACGGATAAACGGTCAGCACAGGACCGTTCAAACAGATGTGCGGCCAACTCTTGACCGCACGTGGGTGAGGAACGGTCACCTACTGGCCGCTCGTCTCCCGACGGTAAAAACCCTGGACGGTTAGTCCTTAGCCGCACTTGGGGAAGGGCGGCTACGGCTTAGCCGTTCAGGTGTTGTGCGGTCAGGGCCAGACCGCACATCCAACCATAGCGCTAGGGGATGTACGGCCAGCACCTGGCCGTGCAAGGGGTTATGCGGTCAGCTCCTGGCCGCACATCCCAGAGCACTGCACAACGGTCACAACCAACGGTCAAAACCCTTGGGGTTGGGCGGTAGCTGTGGGGCCGCACATTAGGATATGCGGTCCCACGATAGACCGCCCAAGCCCACTGCGCGCCAAGCCTCACCCAAAGCGCGCCGAGCCGATGAACGGTCCGAACGGAACCGCATAGGGGTTGTGCGGCCACTGGTTCGACCGCACATCGCTCACCGGCGAGAAAATGGCGAACCTCACCGGAATCGCCCAATCGGCCTCAAAACAAACCCCACGGAGGGGGAAATGGCGAGAGAAGAACCCCCAAGCCCCCTAGCATGCTCCTACGCCCTTAAACCGTGAAATCGGGGCTCAAAACGATGGATCGGACGAACTCACCCCGCGGCATGATCGACCCTTCCCGGCTCAAAATAAACCCCTCTCGACCTCGTCTCGAGCTGAAACTCACGGGGAAGGAAGACATGAGGCTAAGGAACGTCACCCTACCTCCGGTCCGCGACGAAACGCTCCGATCCGAGCTCGAAGTCGCGAAGAACGCCGCTAGAATCTCGCCTCTCCACGCCTCCCACGCTCGCCGTATGCCCGCACGATCGCCACCACGTCACCCACGTCCTCGCGCCGTCGCACCGCCGAAGTCTGCAGCCGGAACGGGGGTCGGCACGGTCGAACGGGAGAGAAGGAGGGAAAGAGCCGGCCACGGTCGCGTGAGGGAGAGAGAGGAAGAAGAAGAAAAGAGAAAAGAAGAAAAAGAAAAGAAAAGAAAATGGGAATATATAGAAAATCCGATTTTTCGGAAAAATACCGGAAATTAGAAAAATACATTTCCGGAATCCTCGGAACGCACCGATCGCAACGGTACCACTCGTGCCTCGGGGAACTGCCCGGTTCGCCCGCAGCGAGCGTCCGAAGAAAAAGCCGAAACACACACCGGAAATCGGAAAACACGCGCGGAAAAAGCCGCGGAACGCCTCCGGGCCTCCGAAACGACTCCGGATCGCGCCGATCCGAACACGAAAGATGTCCGAAACGAAATTTCGGACACAACGGAGCCGGACACTCCGAAACTAGATCCGGGACCCATGAAGAAGGATCCGAAAGGTCCGGGATATTACAACTTGTTTGTGGTTACTTGTACGGTGTCTGCGCCTCGGGTAGGACCTACCACGTCAGCCGGTTCACCTGCAGCGCGGTGTAAGACGTCAGGGGACGCTACCGGCTGTGCTTCTAGTGGGTGGTACTCCTGTCGAGTACGGAGTGACAGACTGTTAGTCGTGTGTTTCCGACCTTCGGGTTTTGCGGTTTGACCGTTGAGTTTCGGTCTCGTACCGTGGCACGTGTGTCGGTTTACGTGCCGTAGGGCCTGGTTCTGTAGAGTACAGGGCTTTCCTTTCCGAGGTACTTTGCTACCGCTAGTGTAGTGGTTTCTCGTTTTACGAGGTAGGGTTCGAGTGATCCCTACTGAGTCTTGTTCCGAGACTCATTCCCTGCGTATTTTCACCGTGTTTCAGGTGAGGCGCCACCTTCGGGGAGCACGTCAGGAGTGCAGCGTGGTGCGGGTGCCCAGAGGTAGTGCCAGAGGTCAGAGCCGGGGTATGCCCTGTGTAGCTGTACTTTTCTTTTTGTCACTGTACTAGTCGTGGACTACTATTTATGTTGTTATTTTTTTGTGGACCATGAAAAATGTTAATTTATTTCCTGCTTAATATTATAAATGTTTAATTTTCTGTAATTATTTGTGATGCTTGTGTAGTTTCCACACCATCCTTTTAACCCTTCCGAGTCTTCGGGCTCGTGGGTGGCGGTGCGAGTCTCGGGTTATCGGGCCTTCCTGGTAATCGGATTCTCGGGCCGTTACACTTACGATTTATTTGAAATACTCAGTGAAAATTCAATTAGTCATGTCTCGCTCTCATCCTATGAGAGAATGATTGGGCCGGCTAAGAGGGGTGGACTTTATGAAGTTAAGAGCCAAGGTGAGTGTGAGAACATGATGGATATTAATGTCTTGACTAAAAAATTGAACAAAATGGATTTGTTGGCGCAGAAGATAGAGAATGTTGATCTTATAACTCAGAAGTTAGATCAGTTGTTATCTAGGCATGAACCTTCTTCTTCTTTAGCCCCTCGACCTCAACCATTCTCCGCTCCCAGTCCTCCTTATTATCCTTATTCCAACACCTATAATCCAGGCTGGAGGAACCACCCGAATTTTTCTTGGAAATCTCAACAAGGTTCATCTACCCAATCTAATCCCTCTTTTCAAAAACAATCCTTTCAAGCTCAAGCCCACCAACATTACCAATGTCATTTTCAACAAGCTCAATCTCATCATAATTTCTCTCAATCCAATACACATTTCCAACAATATTCTCAACCTCCTTTTCCGCATTCTCAGGCCCGGTATCCTCAACCTCCCACTCAGCATTCTTAAGGCCAGTATCATCAGTATCCTCCAAACCGTTTTCAAGCTCAAGTTCCTTTCCAACCTCCTCCTCCTCAACCTCCGCAGCCCAATTTTGCTGACAAGTTCGAACAACTCCAACAACTCATCCTTACCCGAGCACAATCTATTTCTAAGTTGGAAAATCAGATAGGACAACTTGCTGCTAATAACATGAGAAGAGAGGTAGGCCAGCTCTCGAGCCAGCCGGTGGTCAACCCCCGCAATTAACAACCTCCAAGAGCTCCCTTTCTTCCTCAACCCAATCAACCTCAGCTGCCCCCTCCTGCAGGTCCCCAATTTGAGAATGCAAAGGCAATCTCTTCTCTTAGGAGTAGGAAGGTTTTAGATAATCCTTATAGGATTAAGGAAGTTGGCAGTAGTTCGGGTCAAGATGCCCACATGGAAAGTGATAGTGAGGATGAGGAGCCGGTGATTGTGCAAGAGAAAAAGAATCTGGAGGGTGGAGAGAAGAAGCTGGATAAAAGGAAGGCGAAAGTTGATGAAGGACCCCAAGAATATGTGCCTCGGGTCCCTTTTCCCGATGCTCTAAAGCCGAAGGCTCACAAGAAACCGCCGGTGCAACATGAAAAATTAGTGGAATTGTTTAAACATGTGAATATCAATATTCCACTCTTGGATGCAATCAAGCATATGCCAGCATATGCAAAGTATTTGAAAGAACTTTGTACTCCAAAGAGGGAGCCAAGGGCGGTGACTCAAAAGATCCGCTTGTCTGAGGATGTGAGTGCTGTTTTGATGAATCATTTGCCAAAAAAATTGAAGGACCCCGGAGCCCCTTTAATCTCATGTGATATAGGTGGAGTCACTTTTGATCGAGCATTACTAGACTTAGGTGCTAGTGTGAATCTTTTTCTCACCTTTATCTATGAGCAGTTTGATCTGGGGAAGTTAAAACACACTTCAATCCTCCTTTAATTGACAGATATGTCGGTTAAAACACCAAGGGGTTTGTTGGAAGATGTCATTGTTAAAGTGCATGAATGTTATTTCTCGGTGGATTTTCTCATTTTGGATATGGCCTCATCCCAGGATCTAAAGCACACACCTATTATTTTGGAACATCCTTTTCTAGCAACTGCTAAGGCCAACATCAACTGTGCCACGGGGATGATGGATATTTCTTTTGGAGGTGAGAAAGTGTCTCTAAATGTGTTTAAGGCATCTCAATATTCAGATCAAGGAGAGGAATGCAATGTCATTGATATCTTTGAGGATGTGATTTCGGATAACATTGAGGACACCCTAGAAGAGGGTGGCATGCTTCAGGATTCTCATCTCTCTTCTGCACCCTGGTCTAGGATAGAACCACTTCCTGCACTTCAATCTGAATCAATCTTGCCATCTTTGGAACATCCTCCCGCTCTGGAACTCAAGCCTCTCCTGGACTCCCTTAAATATGCATATCTGGGACCTAACCACACTCTACCTGTCATCATTGCCTCTAACCTCACTTCTGCTCAGGAAGCCCAACCCTTAACTATTCTTAAGGAGCATAGGGGGCAATAGGTTGGTCGGTGGCGGATCTCAAGGGGATTAGTCCAGATGTTTGTATGCACCATATCTATTTAGATGATAATGCCAAGCCGAACATGGAGATGCATCGCCGGTTGAATCCTAACATGAAAGAGGTGGTTAAGCAGGAGGTTGTGAAGTGGTTGGATGCCGAGATTATATATCCCATCTGTAATATCCCGGACCTTTCGGATCCCTCTTCGTGGGTCCCGGATCTTATCTTCGGAGTGTCCGGCTCTGTTGTGTCTGAAATTTCGTTTCGGATATCTTTCGTGTTCGGATCTGCGCGATCCGGAGTCGTTTCGGAGGCCCGGAACCGTTCCGCGACTTTTCCGCGTGTGTTTTCCGATTTCCGGTGTGTGTTTCGGTTTTTTCTTCGGAAGCTCGTTGCGGGTGGACCGGGCCGTTCACCTGGGCACGAGTGGTACCGTTGCGATCGGTGCGTTCCGAGGATCTCGAAAATGTACTTTTTAATTTTTTGGTATTTTTTGGAATTTCCATATTTTCTATTTAAACCCCCCCCCATTTTCTTTTCTTTTTCTTCTTTTCTCCTTTCTTCTTCTTCCTTCCTCTCTCTCTCACGCGACCGTGGCCGCCTTTCTCTCTCCTTCTCTTCCGTTCGACCGTGCCGACCCCCGTTCCGGCTGCAGAAGGCAGTGCGACGGCGCGAGGACGTGGGTGACGTAGTGGCGATCGTGCGGGCATACAGCGAGCGTGGGAAGCGTGGGGAGGCGAGATTCTAACGGTGTTCTTCGCGGCTTCGAGCTCCGATCGGAGCGTTTCGTCACGGACCGGAGGTAGGGTGACGTTCCTTAGCCTCTTGTCTTCCTTCCCCGTGAGTTTCGGCTGGAGACGAGGTCGAGAGGGGTTTATTTTGAGCCAGGAAGGGTTGATCATGCCGCGGGGTGAGTTCGTCCGATCCATCGTTTTGAGCTCCGATTTCGCGGTTTAAGGGCGTAGGAGCATGCTAGGGGGCTTGGGGGTTCTTCTCTCGCCATTTCCCCCTCCATGGGGCTTGTTTTGAGGCCGATTGGGCGATTCCGGCGGGGTTCACCGTTTTCGCGCCGGTGAGCGATGTGCGGTCGAACCAGTGACTGCATAACCCTTATGCGATCATGTTCGGACCGTTCATCGGCTCGGCGTGCTTTGGCTGAGGCTTGGCGCGCAGTGGGCTTGGACGGTCTATCGTGGGACCGCATATCCTAATGTGCGGCCCCACAACGACCGCCCAACCCTAGGGTTTTTGACCGTTGGTTGTGACCGTTGTGCAGTGCACTGGGATGTGCGGCCAGGAGCTGGCCGCATAACCCTTTGTACGGCCAGGTGCTGGCCGTACATCCCCTAGTGCTATGGTTGGATGTGCGGTCTGGTCTTGACCGCACAACCCCTGAACGGCTAAGCCGTAGCCGCTCTTCCCCAAGTACGGCTAAGGACTAACCGTCCAGGCTTTTTATCGTTGGGAGACGAGTGGCCAGGAGCTGACCGTTCCTCACCCACGTGCGTTCAAGAGTTGACCGCACATCTGTTTGAACGGTCCTGTGTTGGCCGTTCATCTGCCGTTTGGACCCTGGGTGGAACGGTCCTGATCTGACCGTTCAAACCCTTGTGCGGTCCCTGTGTGACCGCACATCCCTGAGCGGCGAAGTGTGGACCGTTCAAGGGGACGGGTTGCGTCGGCGTGTCTCTCGTCGTATAGAGTGTACCGGGAGATGTCGTTGTCGGCTTTTGTCACCGTGCGACGGCGTTGGTACAAGGAGCGTTCCGCATACCGGCCCTTGTGACGTTTTCCGTGACTTGAGAGTCTACTCCTTCAGTGACCCTCCACTAGTCGTAGCCTACCAGTACGTGGTACCGGTCGCACCAGGGCGTGGTGTACGGGCTGACCCTTAGAAATGGTTTGTGGACCGGTTACCGTTGGGCCCCACGTCTTGCAGCCAGAGTCCGGCTGAGGGGGAAACCGGTCAGAGGGCCAGACCAGGGACGCGCGGTCTGTGTGTGCACACGTGGTTGGGGGCGGTTGGACCCACGTCGACGGGCGTGACCCCAGCTAGTCACTTGTTTGTGGTTACTTGTGCGGTGTTTGCGCCTTTGGTAGGAGCTACCACGTCAGGCAGTTCACCTGCGGTGCGGTGTAAGTCGTCAGGGGACGCTACCGACTGTGCTTCTAGTGAGAGGTACTCTTGTCGAGTACGGAGTGTCAGACTGTCAGTTTCGTGGCTTTGACCTTCGGGTTTTGCCGGGTCGACCGTTGAGTTCGGTTGTCTCACCGTGGCACGTGTGCTGGTTTACGTGCCGTAGGGTCTTTGTTGTGTAGAGTACATGGCTTTCCTTTCCGAGGTACTCTCCTACCGCAAGCGTAGTGGTTTCCCATTTTACGAGGTAGGGTTCGAGTGATCCCTACTGAGTCTTGTTCCGAGACTCATTCCCTGCGTGTTTTCACCATGTTTCAGGTGAGGCGCCGCCCCGGGGGAGCGCGTCTGGGGTGCAGCGTGGTGCGGGTGCCCTGAGGTAGTGCCAGAGGTCAGAGCCGGGGTATGCCCCGTGTAGCTGTACTTTTCTTTCTTGTCTCTATACTAGTTGTGGACTACTGTTGTTTTTTTGTGGACATGTAAAATGCTAATTTATTTCCTGCTTAATATTATAACTGTTTAATTTCTACAATTACTTGTGATACTTGTGTAGTTTTCACACCATCCTTCTAACCCTTCCGAGTCTTCGGACTCGTGGGTGGCGGTGCGAGTCTCGGGTTATCGGGCCTTCCCGGTAATCGGATTCTCGGGTCGTTACAGCTGGTATCAGAGTGCGGTTGTGGAATTACATGAGAATCATAGGTAAGTGTAGTGGTCCACTTGTCTACAGCAATGATGTACAGTTGACACTGGCATCGGGCATCGTGTGTTTTTCTTGACCATGCCGTTTCCGTGTTTTCTGTCTTTTGCTTCAGGAGCGACTATGGCGCCGAGGCGGAGCACTCGCTCTCAGCAGGGGCAGTCGGCTAGAGGTCAGGAGATCCAGCAGGGGGTCCAGGGGGACCAGGAGGAGCATAGCAGAGCGCCACTAGGAGCTACCGAGGCCGCGGCTACTGCGAGGGTTCCGGGGGCCGAGGATTTCTTCCGTGGCATGTACCAGCTTATGTCTCAACAGTTCGGTGGAGTGGCTGGTGAGGGCTCGTCAGCTAGGGGTGGGCCAGGCCGAGCAGTGAGGGACTTTCTGCAGTTCCATCCATCTTACTTCAGCGGCCAGGCAGATCCTGATGCGGCTCGTAATTGGCTTGATGAGATGGAGCAGGTGTTCAGTTCTGCGAAGAGTGCTGTCGAGGACAGAGTGGTGTTGGCCTATAACCAGTTGCAGGGTACGGCTCGGAAGTGGTGGTCTTCCGAGTGAAAGACGTCCTTTCAGCTTCGTCCACTTGAGCAGGTCGAGTGGGACGACTTCGTCAGTACTTTCGAGCGTACGTACTATCCAGATTTTGTTGCTACGCAGCGGATGCGGGAGTTTCTGGAGCTGGTACAGGGCGACATGTCCGTGTTGCAGTACAGGGCCCGATTTGTCGAGCTGGGTCGGTATGCACCTCACATCATGGAGCATGAGAGGGTGAAGACCGCGCAGTTTATTCAGGGTTTGAGGCAGGAGCTGAGGCACCATCTGATTGCAAACGGGGTCACTGATCTTGAGACAACGTCTCGTGTTGTGGCTTCCTTGGAGATGGATATGCAGAGGACCCGAGGATCGATCAGCCAGGGGCAGTCTTTGTCAGGTCGCAGCCAGCAGTCGGCTACCCAGCAGCAGGGTTCCTTCCAGCATGCGATGAGTGGTTCAGGAGTGCCGGCACATGCAGCGTCGGTGATAGGATCTGCGTCCTTTGGCACGAAGGTCAAGAAGTTTTTCAAGAAAGGGTTCGGTAAGAAGAAGTCCAAGGATCAGGGGCAAGCTTCATCAGGCAGTGTACAACAGCCGATCCCCTTGCAGCATCAGGGATCAGTGGGTGGGTCGCGAGGACCGTGTCCACGATGTAGTGGGTTCCACCCCGGCAGACAGTGCACGGTGCCGATTATCTATTTTTGGTGTGACCAGCAATGGCACATGGCACGTGACTGTCCTCAGAGGCTGCCGCAGCAGCAGGTTCCCCAGCAGCAGAGGCAGCAGCAGCAGCAGGGACAGTATCTGCCGCTACCCAGGTCAGCTAGTGTGGGAGGCAGGCAGAGAGCTCGAGGCCAGATCACGCACATGACCAGGGCGGAGGCAGTGGCATCGCAGCTCGTGGAAGGTACCGTTCAGGTTTTGGGTTGTGCGGCTCGGGTTTTGTTTGATTCTGGCGCGTCTCATTCGTTTATTTCGGAGGATTTCGCGTTGAGCATCGAGGAGCTGGTGACCCAGTTGTCCTGTGATTTGACAGTGGAGTTGCCTTCGGGTGATTTTATGATCACTCCGTATTACTTGGATCAGGTTCTGGTTTGGATCGATGGGCGGAGTATGCCAGGCAGGTTGTATGCGTTGCAGCTTCGGGATTACGATGTGATTATAGACATGGACTGGCTCGAGACTCATGGAGCGGTGGTGGATTGTGGAATGAAGAGGGTCTACTTCCCGCATCCGAGCAAGCGGACCTTCTATTTCCAAGGTATCCGTTCCACCTCTTCTCGATTCCTTATTTCTGCTATTCAAGCCCGTCGGTTGCTTGTTTCTGGTTGTCAGGATTTTCTCCCGTTAGTGGTTGTGTCTGACCGGATGGAGCCGAATGTCGAGGACATTCCGGTGGTGTGCGAGTTTCCCGACGTTTTTCCCGAGGAGTTGCCTGGATTACCTCCCCAGCGGGAGATCGATTTTGTGATCGAGGATGTGCCTGATACGGGACCTTTGGCGAAGGCTCCCTACCGTATGGCCCCCGCTGAGTTGAGGGAGTTGAGGGCGCAGTTGCAGGAGCTGTTGGCCAAGGGGTATGTTCATCCTAGCTTTTCCCCTTGGGGTGCGCCCGTGTTGTTTGTGAAGAAGAAAGACGATAGTCTGTGGTTGTGCATTGACTATCGGCAGCTGAATGAAGTGACCATTAAGAACAAGTATCCGTTGCAATAGATCGATGATTTGTTCGACCAGCTTCAGTCTGCGCGAGTGTTCTCACGGATTAATTTGCGGTCCGGTTACTATCAGCTGAGAATTCGCGAGTTCGATGTGGAGAAGACTGCATTCAGTACGAGGTACGGGCATTATGAGTTTTTGGTGATGCTGTTCGGGCTCACCAATGCCCTAGCAGCCTTCATGGACTTGATGCAGAGGGTGTTTCATCAGTATTTGGACCAGTTCGTGGTCATCTTCGTGGATGACATCCTTGTTTATTCGCAGTCTACCGAGGAGCACGCGTACCATTTGGATGTGGTGCTGCAGACGTTGCGAGATCACCAGTTGTATGCGAAGCTCAGCAAGTGCGAGTTTTGGCTCGGCGAGGTGCACTTTCTGGGACACGTGATTTCTGGTGATGGTATTTCCGTGGACCCCGCCAAGGTCGAGGCAGTAATGCAGTGGCCGAGGCCAAGGTCGGTGACGGAGATCCGGAGTTTCTTGGGGCTTGCGGGTTATTATCACCGGTTTATCTAGGATTTTTCTCGCATTGCGGCCCCGATGACTAGACTCACGCGGAAGGAGGTGCCTTTCGTCTAGTCTGAGGAGTGTGAGCAGAGCTTCAGGGAACTGAAGATATTGCTCACCTTGGCTCTGGTGTTGGTTTTGCCTTCTGGATCGGGAGGTTTCGTGGTGTGTACAGATGCTTCCAGCGTTGGATTGGGAGCTGTGTTGATGCAACATGGTAGAGTGGTGGCTTATGCATCTCGACAGCTAAAGCCCCATGAAGAGAACTACCATATCCATGACCTTGAGTTGGCGGCGGTGATCTTCGCGCTGAAGATCTGGAGGCATTATCTGTACGGTGAGAAGTTCGAGGTGTTCACTAACCATCAGAGTTTGAGGTACGTGTTCTCGCAGAGGGACCTGAACCTCAGGCAAAGGCGTTGGATGGAATTTATGAAGGATTATGACTTCACCATGTCTTATTAGCCTGGCAGGATGAATGTCGTCGTCGATGCCCTGAGTCGGAAGGTCACGGTCAGTGCCTTGATGTTGAGGAAGTGGAGGCTCTGGGAACAAGTGCCCGAAGTATCCTTCAGGCTCAAGATTCCCCAGGAGCCAGGGTTGGCAGTGCTTGCGAGTCTGACTGTCACTCCTGCTATCCGTCGTCAGGTGACAGAGGCTCAGCATGCGGACCCTGAGTTGCCCCGGATTCTGGCGATGGCTGATGTGGAACTCGGCGAGGACGGTGCTGCGAGGTTTCGCGGCAGGCTGTACGTCCCAGCGGAGGAGCAGATTCGTCGTGCGGTGCTGCGCGAGGCTCATGGGAGTAAGTACACCGTACACCCGGGTGCGACGAAGATGTATCGGAACTTGCGGAGGCAGTTCTGGGGGCCTGGCATGAAGAGAGATGTCGCAGAGTTTGTGGCCAGGTGCCTGCTCTGTCAGCAGGTGAAGGCGGAGCATCAACGACCAGGAGGTACTCTCCAGCCCTTGGATGTTCCTACGTGGAAGTGGGACCACGTGACCACGGATTTTGTGGTGGGGTTACCGAGGACCCCGGGTGGGCAGGACAATATTTGGTTGCTGGTGGATCGGCTGACGAAGGTGACTCGGTTGTTACCGGTCAAATCAGCTGGAGCGTGTCCAAGTTGGCTCGTTTGTATGTTGAGCGGATCGTGCCGTTGCATGGGATTCCCATTTCGATCGTGTCAGATCGGGATCCGCGCTTCACTTCTGGATTCTGGAGGAGTTTCCAGCGAGCTCTTGGCACGGAGTTGGATTTTAGCTCGGCATATCATCCTCAGTCTGATGGTCAGTCTGAGAGGACCATCCAAACTTTGGAGGACATGCTGAGATCCTACTGCCTGGAGTGGCAGGGGAGTTGGATTCATCACCTACCATTGGTGGAGTTTGCCTATAACAACAGCTATCATTCGAACATTGGTATGGCTCCCTATGAGGCTCTGTATGGGCGTCCCTGCCGGACTCCACTTGATTGGTTTGAGGTTGGTGAGCGTGTTGTGACGGGACCAGAGTTGGTGCAGCAATGCGTGGATGTGGTGCACTTGGTTCGTCAGAACATGTTGGCGGCCCAGAGTCGGCAGAAGAGCTACGCTGACCGTAGGAGGCAGCCTCTCGAGTTCGCCGTAGGCGATCGTGTGTTTTTGAGAGTTTCTCCGATGAAGGGGGTGATGCGTTTTGGACGGCGTGGGAAGCTGAGTCCCCGCTACATTGGTCCTTTTGTGATCTTGGAGCGCATCGGTGAGGTTGCTTACCAGTTGCAGTTACCCCTTGAGTTGGCGTCGGTGCATGACGTGATCCACGTCTCAATGTTGTGAAAATATGTGCCCGATGGCTCTCATGTGCTCGAGATTGCTGTATGGCCTGAGGTGACTCCAGATCTCTCTCTCCCAGAGTTTCCGATCCGCGTGGAGGATAGGCGAGAGCAGCGCCTGCGGAACAAGGTCATCCCCTTGGTAAAAGTGGTGTGGCAATGGCACTCTAGTGGTGAGGCTTCTTGGGAACGTGAGGACGAGATGCGTCAGCAGTTCCCTTACCTGTTTGAGTGAGTCTTCCTCTTCTTTCCCCTTGGGTTGTTCCCAATTTCGAGGATGAAATTCCTTAAGGGGGGAGGGCTGTAATATCCCGGACCTTTTCGACCCCTCTTCGTGGGTCCCGGATCTTATCTTCGGAGTGTCCGGCTCTGTTGTGTCCGAAATTTCGTTTCGGACATCCTTCGTGTTCGGATCGGCGCGATCCGGAGTCGTTTCGGAGGCCCGGAAGCGTTCCGCGGCTTTTCCGCGTGTGTTTTCCGATTTCCGGTGTGTGTTTCAGTTTTTTCTTCGGAAGCTCGTTGCGGGTGGACCGGGCCGTTCACCTGGGCACGAGTGGTACCGTTGCGATCGGTGCGTTCCGAGGATCCCGAAAATGTACTTTTTAATTTTTCAATATTTTTTGGAATTTCCGGATTTTCTATTTAAACCCCCCCATTTTCTTTTCTTTTTCTTCTTTTCTCCTTTCTTCTTCTTCCTTCCTCTCTCTCTCTCACGCGACCGTGGCCGCCTCTCTCTCTCCTTCTCTCCCGTTCGACCGTGCCGACCCCCGTTCCGGCTGCAGACGGCGGCGGTGCGACGATGCGAGGACGTGGGTGACGTAGTAGCGATCGTGCAGGCATACGGCGAGCGTGGGAAGCATGGGGAGGCGAGATTCTAACGGTGTTCTTCGCGGCTTCGAGCTCGGATCGGAGTGTTTCGTCGCGGACCAGAGGTAGGGTGACGTTCCTTAGCCTCTTGTCTTCCTTCCCCGTGAGTTTCGGCTCAAGACGAGGTCGAGAGGGGTTTATTTTGAGCCGGGAAGGGTTGATCATGCCGCGGGGTGAGTTCGTCTGATCCATCGTTTTGAGCCCCGATTTCGCGGTTTAAGGGCGTAGGAGCATGCTAGGGGGCTTGGGGGTTCTTCTCTCGCCATTTCCCCCTCCATGGGGCTTGTTTTGAGGCCGATTGGGCGATTCCAGCGGGGTTCGCCGTTTTCGCGCCGGTGAGCGATGTGCGGTCGAACCAGTGACCGCATAACCCTTATGCGGTCCTGTTCGGACCGTTCATCGGCTCGGCGCGCTTTGGCTGAGGCTTGGCGCGCAATGGGCTTGGACAGTCTATCGTGGGACCGCATATCCTAATGTGCGGCCCCACAACGACCACCCAACCCTAGGGTTTTTGACCGTTGGTTGTGACCGTTGTGCAGTGCACTGGGATGTGCGGCCAGGAGCTGGCCGCATAACCCTTTGTACGGCCAGGTGCTGGCCGTACATCCCCTAGTGCTATGGTTGGATGTGCGGTCTGGTCTTGACCGCACAACCCCTGAACGGCTAAGCCGTAGCCGCTCTTCCCCAAGTGCGGCTAAGGACTAACCATCCAGGCTTTTTATCGTTGGGAGACGAGCGGCCATGAGCTGACCATTCCTCACCCACGTGCGGTCAAGAGTTGACCGCACATCTGTTTGAACGGTCCTGTGTTGGCCGTTCATCTGCCGTTTGGACCCTGGGTGGAACGGTCCTGATCTGACCGTTCAAACCCTTGTGCGGTCCCTGTGTGACCGCACATCCCTGAGCGGCGAAGTGTGGACCGTTCAAGGGGACGGGCTGCGTCGGCGTGTCTCTCGTTGTACAGAGTGTACCGGGAGATGTCATTGTCGACTTTTGTCACCGTGCGACGGCATTGGTACAAGGAGCGTTCCGCGTACCGGCCCTTGTGACGTTTTCCGTGACTTGAGAGTCTACTCCTTCAGTTACCCTCCACTAGTCGTAGCCTACCAGTACGTGGTACCGGTCGCACCAGGGAGTGGTGTACGGGCTGACCCTTAGAGACGGTTTGTGGACCGGTTACCGTTGGGCTCCATGTCCTGCAGCCAGAGTCCGGCTGAGGGGGAAACCGGTCAGAGGGCCAGACCAGGGACGCGCGGTCTATGTGTGCACACGTGGTTGGGGGCGGTTGGACCCACTTCGACGGGCGTGACCCCGGCTAGTCACTTGTTTGTAGTTACTTATGCGGTGTTCGCGCCTTTGGTAGGAGCTACCACGTCAGGCAGTTCACCTGCGGTGCGGTGTAAGTTGTCAGGGGACGCTACCGACTGTGCTTCTAGTGGGAGGTACTCCTGTCGAGTACGGAGTGTCAGACTGTCAGTTTCGTGGCTTTGACCTTCGGGTTTTTCCGGGTCGACTGTTGAGTTCGGTTGTCTCACCGTGGCACGTGTGCCGGTTTACGTGCCGTAGGGTCTTTGTTGTGTAGAGTACATGGCTTTCCTTTCCGAGGTACTCTCCTACCGCTAGCGTAGTGGTTTCCCGTTTTACGAGGTAGGGTTCGAGTGATCCCTACTGAGTCTTGTTCCGAGACTCATTCCCTGCGTGTTTTCATCGTGTTTTAGGTGAGGCGCCGCCCCGGGGGAGCGCGTCTGGGGTACAGCGTGGTGCGGGTGCCCTGAGGTAGTGCCAGAAGTCAGAGCCGGGGTATGTCCCGTGTAGTTGTACTTTTCTTTCTTGTCTCTGTACTAGTTGTGGACTACTGTTATTTTTTATGGACATGTAAAATACTAATTTATTTCCTGCTTAATATTATAACTGTTTAATTTCTACAATTACTTGTGATATGTGTGTAGTTTCCACACCATCCTTCTAACCCTTCCGAGTCTTCGGACTCGTGGGTGGCGCTGCGAGTCTCGGGTTATCGGGCCTTCCCGGTAATCGGATTCTCGGGTCGTTACACCATCTCTGATAGCAATTGGGTCAACCAGAGTTAACGTGACTTGTCTTCTAGTGCACCAGGGTTGGTCCGCTAGATGTTGTGGCGGCCTGAGGTAGGTGCGCCAGAGCCAGTGTGTTTTCTTCTTTTGGCGCTCCATGGTTGGACCTCCAGAGTCGTGTGGCGGACCAATGTTGGACCGCCAGAGCCTTGTGGAGGCCCAATGTAGGACCGCCAGGAGATTCTCCGCGTTTGCCGTGTTTGTGGTGCGTTGTGTTGGTCTCCAGTCAACCCGATTGAGATCCAGTGGTTGACCTTCGACCTTGAGAAGTGTACTGGACACCGTGAGGCCTGTGTTTGTGTTTTAGGGGTGTCCGGAGGCGCCACGTTGTCTCGACCAGCGTGTTCGTGAGTCTTGGGGACCGGGTGACCCCATGCATGTGTCCTGAGTTTCCATGTGGGCCATGTGTGTGGCCTCAGACTGTGAGTCCAGTTGAGCATCCTAGGGCTACAAGTTTCTCGAGTTTCCTTTTTGAGGGAAGAGCCCGTGAGTCATCGCATCGTGGTTTCGGACCTAGGGATTAGGCCAGATTGACGGCTCAGGGCTGTCTCATGCAACGATCTTGACCTCGAGTCTGGTGACTCAAGGACCGTTGAGTTTAGTAGGTCTAGTGGGCTGTCTAGAGTCTGGTGGCCTCGAGCCACCTGTTACTCTGTGTTACTCGCAATGGGTGCGTGCGTGATTTTCTGTGTCCACGTTCTGTGACATGTTCACTAGTCATAGCTTTCCCACGGCACGCATGTGCTGACTCGCCTGGGAGTGGCTGAGCGGCGTACCCGAGAGAGACGGTGAGTATGCTGGTTACCATAGGGTCCCCGCGCACAGCCGAGTCTGGGCTCGGGGGGAATTACCAGCTAGAGGACAGGCCTAGGGCGTATGGTCTGAGTGTGCACACGAGGCTGAGGGTTTCGGACTCGTGCTGACGAGCATGATCTCAGCTAGTCCTTGCTTTGTGGTACTACTGGTTACTGAGTATGTCTGAGTCTCGCGTCCGGGGCATTGTAGCTAGACAGTTGTGACGCGGTGTAAGACGTCATGGGACGCATCCGGTCGTTCTTCTAGTGGGCGGTACTCCCGTCATGTGACGTGAGTTGTTGTGTCCCATGTTTCAGTTTCCCGTCTGTGAGACGGGGTTTGTGTGTGGTTTCGGGAGTGTTCTCGTAGTCGAGGTCTGGGGTTTCCGGTGAGCATCACTGAGGACTTCTCCCTAGACAGCGTGGGGGTTCACGACTGCGAGGTCGTGACTGTGTTTCAGGACCATGTGGTTTTTGACCGGGCCCTACTGTGAGGGCATGTTTCTGCGACCGAGGTGTCATGGCAATTTTCTAGTAGCGTGGCTAGGGCGGTTCATGTCTCGTGGTCCCCGATCGTGGAATTGGGATGTCGGGTGCGTGACTTGGTTGTCCCCCGATGGGAGACCGGGTCGTGTTTTCTGGTACAGTAGGAGTAGCTGTAGAGCCGAGGTTTTGCCAGCCACCGTAGTTACTTTCCTGCTTTCGTAGTTAGTGTTTTCCGTGCCGCCGTTGTTTCTCAGTTGGGGTTCCACGGGATCCCTACTGAGCCAGTGAAAGGAGGCTCACCCCAGGTTTTCAGGTGCGGCGGTTCTTCCTCGGGGTTCGGGGGAGTTACGTGGAGGTTCTTAGTTGCCAGCTCGTCGGGCCGAGTGTTCACTTGGCATATGGTACGTTTTACTACTTTAGACTATACTTTCTATTGGACTGGACTCTGTTGTAGTTAGTTATTTATTTCTGTTATTATATATGTTGTCCTGCTCTATTTCCTATTTCTATGTACACCACACCTATCCTTTTAGCCCTTCCGAGTCTTCGGGCTCGTGGGCGGCAGTTCGGGGTTCCAATGGTATCGGGCCTTCCTGATATCCAGATCTCGGGTCGCTACAGCTGGTATCAGAGCCATGGTTGTGGTGTGTACATGGGAATTCGAGATATTGCAGTGATCAGAGTCCGTAAGGTCCAATACAGTCGGCAGCTGGCGTAGGGTTTCGTATTTATTTTTCGCTTAGTTTCTCGCGTGAGAGTGTGAGGGCGCGGCGTTGGCGCTGTGGAGGTGGTTGCTGTCGTCGTTGGAGTGCCGACGTGGGGCTCGAGGTTAAGGTCGAGAGCTTTCTCCCTTTGGTGGTGGCCCCAGTTGTGCTGCGTTAGACAGAGGTTGTCGGCAGGTGTGTTGTTGTGGTGCTGTGTTTGAGGTAATTACGGTGAGGTCAGGTGGCTGGCGTGGATCGTCCGTGGTTAAGTGGCCGTGCGTGCGCTCTGAGGGAGCTGTTATTGGTGTTGGCCACTCCAGCTGAGGATTTATCCAGCCCCTGAGGTGTTGAGGTCATGGTACGAGGAGGTGTTGATTGTGAACGCGCCACGTGGTGGAAAGAGAGAGAGATGTGGTATTTCCCTCTCTCTTTAATAAAGGGTGAAAGAAATGAGGACAAAACAATATAAACGCGCGCTATAGGGGATAAGGAAAGAACGGTGGACAAGTACGACCTACATATGACACTCTAATGGAGACAGAAAGAATTTAGACTGACCGAACTCCGGTACATGGCGGAGATAGGGGTCCGAAGACCCTCTCGCGCAAACGGAACCCCTTCCCGGTAGGCATGACCCATCGTTCCGAGAGCAGCTTTTCAGATACTGAATTCGAGTCCTGGGACTCTACGTAATAGGAGTTGACAGATGGGAAGACACGTAGACTCGGAATTTGTAACGGTATATCACTCCTCGGACAGTTACAAAAATAATATAAATAAAAGTACACCACCGCAGGACATTGGTCTTTACGGGGTTTTAACAGGAATGTAGTAATATGAGCAGTAATTAATCTATGTACATATGGAAACCACCGCGAGACATTGGCCTTACGGGATTTTTAATGTAATATAAATAATAAATATAAATATATATATAAACCACCACGAGACATTGGCCTCTGCGGGGTTTTTACTATAACATAGATAATAAGTATAAGTATATATATAGACCACCACGAGACATTGGCCTCTGCGGGATTTTTACTATAGCATAGATAATAAATATAAGTATATATATAAACCACCACGAGACATTGGCCTCTGCGGGGTTTTTACTATAGCATAGATAATAAATATAAGTATATATATAAACCACCACGAGACATTGGCCTCTGCGGGGTTTTTACTATAGCATAGATAATAAATATAAGTATATATATAAACCACCACGAGACATTGGCCTCTGCGGGGTTTTTAATATAACATAGATAATGACTATAAGTATATATATAAACTACCACGAGACATTGGCCTCTGTGGGGTTTTTTACTATAATATAAGTATATATAACAAGAAATAAAAAGGGGATCGAATAAACCGCTGCGAGATGTTATTCTCCGCGGAGTTTTAGAGCGATGATAGGGGAATGCTGAAATTAAATAGTTAGGGGTTAGAGAGTAGGGTGCAGAAAATGAAACACTGAAATGGAAATGGTCGCGGGAGGTGACCCACCGTACCAGTTAGGAATTAGATATACAGAAAGTAAACGACAGAAACCGCCGCGGAGAATAATCCTCCGTGCGGGTGAGGCCAAAGACAGAAGAAGATGACTGCTGCGGGAAGTAACTCTCCGCGGGTGTTATTAAAAACGAAGATGATCAAAATGAAGCGCGCGTTAGGAATTTTGTGATCGCCAGGGACCGAGAGTCCTGAGTGGATTGATCGCTTTTGCCTTTGACACGGGGTTATGCGGGCTCCATCTTCCTCTTCTTTCGACAGGCCGAAGAAGAGGGCCTTTAATTGGTTACCCCTGGTTGGTGGTGTTTAAAACCCCTTTAGAACTAAAGGGTATGAAATGTCATGATGAAATGCACAAACATAAAGACACTCACAAGCGAGGCCCTCTCGGAGAGAAAGGCATGGCACATATGTTAAATGATGCATGCAACGTAATTAACTGACTGATTAAAAATAAGAGAGGGGAGAAAAGTTTATCGAGGGAGGCTGGCGACGAGCTTTGAGAAGAGCTTCAATAGCACGAGCACAGTACGACCAAAGGACTTCAAAAAGGACTTCAGAAACTGATTAGGCCGAACATAATAACACACACACAAGCCTATACATATGAATGATAAATATATTTATATAAATATTACATAGCCATATTAAAAATATTTAACATATGCCTACGTACAAACATATATAAACATATACGTAAGTTGGTCAAAATAAAAGAACATGAATTTGAGAGAGAAGGCGAGAAAGGGAGAGAGAAAACTCTTTTTTTTGTTTATTATTTTCAAAGACTTTGTTTTAAAAGAAAGAGGATGAGATATATATATATGATATATGTGATATATATATATATATATATGTATTATGTATATATATATATGTAAATAATATATATATATATATATAGGAGAAAGAAAGAAAGAGAGAGGGCGAGAGAGAAGATGAGAGGGAGAGAGGGACGGAGGGGGCGTGTGAGAGAGAGGGAAAGAAAGAGAGAAGATAGAGAGGGGGGTATTAAAAAAAATAAAAAAAGGGGAGAGAGAGTTCGATGGGGAGGAAGAGGGAGAGAGAGAGAGAAAACGGGAGAGGGAGAGAGAGAGAGAACGAGAGAGAGAAAACGGAGAGGGGGAGAGAGAGAGAAACGGGAGAGAGAGAGAGAGAGAAAATAGGAGAGAGAGAGAGAGATCGAGAGGGAAAGATGAGAGGGAGAGAGAGACACAGCGGAAGGGGGGAAAATAATAAAAAAAAGAAAAGAAAGAGAAATCGAGAGGGAGAGAAAGAGAGAGAGGAGAGAGGCGGGAAGGAGAGAGATCGCGGCAGGGGAGAGAGAGAGAGAAAGAAAACGGAGAGAGGGAGAGAGAGAGAACGAGAGAGATCGCGGCAGGGAGGAGAGAGAGAGAAAGAGAAAATGGAGAGAGAACGAGAGAGAGGAGAGAGAGACAGTGAGAGGAGAGAGAGAGATCGCGGCAGGATGCCGAGAGAGAGAGAGAGAGAGAGAGAGAGGAAACGGGAGACGGAGGGTGAGAGAATGAGAGAGAGAAAACGGTGAGAGGGAGAGAGAGAGAGAGACGCAAGAGGGGGGAAGAAATAACAGGGAAACAGCGGCGGTGGGGGCTCTCCGGCGGGTGAACGACAGCGGCTGGCGTGGGAGGTGGTGACGAGGGCAGCAGCGGCAGGGCTGACGACGGCGACCGGCGGAGGTGCACCGGCGGCAGTGGGGGACGACGGGGAAGATGGTCGGAGGGGGAAGTCTGACGTGGTGGACTTGGAGGCAGGTGCGGCCGGAGGTGGAGGTGCAGTTGGGCTGCCGGTGACGGTCAACGACGGGAGCGGCAGGGTGCTTCACGGTGACGTGGGCAGCGCGTTGGCGAAGGCGATGATGGCAACGGCGGGCTTCCGGAGTGAGGACGATGCATTGGCGTGGGCGACCGGGAGTGCAGCGTCAGGCGGTGGTGTGGAGGTGAGGGTGCTGTCGGCGTACTCGCGGGCGGCGTAGGGGAGCTCGCGGGTAGCAGGTGGGAGATATGGAGTTGTGACCGCGGCGTCGCGGCGGAGGTGGCAGTGGTCGGATCCGGTGCAGGGGCGGGGGGCTCGTCGACGGTGGGGGACGGACGACGGTCGCGGTGGAGGACGTGGGACGGTGCAGAGGCGAGGGACAGATTGTCGAGAGAATGGAAGAAGGAGAGGGGGAGAGAGGTGTCGTGGGGAGTGGGAGATGGAAAAAGCCAGGGGTGCTCGCTGGAGAGAATGAGAAAAAAATTCGAGATGGGGAAGTTGGGTGTGGGTTGAGAGAGTGGGTTCTCTGGGTTGGTGCAGGGGCGTGGAGAGAAGGTGGCAGTGGCTGTGAAGAGTGGTGGCATGCAGAGGGTGTTGAGAGGGGGAGAGAAAATGAGAGTGTGGGATAGGGGTGAGCTTCCGAACGGGAGAGAATGGAGTGGGGAGAGGCTAAAGAGAGAATGAGAGAGTTCAGAGAGTGGCCTCGCGTGGGTTCGGCGTTGGGAGGTTAGAAAGTGGATGCCTTGGGAGTGGGGGTGAGAACATTGAGAGTGAGGGGAGTGTGTGTGTCTGTGTGTGCCGTGGGGAAGAAGGGTGTGTGCAGTGAAGTGAGAGGGAAAGAAAGAGACGGAGAGGGTGAGGGAGAGTGTGTAAATGTGGGTGGGGTAGTAATAATAATAAATATATTTTGTTTTGTTTTGTTTTGTTGCATTTTATTTGTTTTATTTTATTTTTTTATTTCTTTTTTTATATTTTTTATTTGTTTTTTTTGGGGTTATTATATTTTTTACTTTTTATGTATATATTTATTTAATATATATACATAATAAACACACATATTTATGAAAATAAAATTATTACAAAACTAATTATATTTTTTATGTAAAGGCAATTATATATATATATATATATATTTGTATTCAATTTTTTCTCTTTTTTGTTTTTTTATGTACATTTTTTTATTTTCTCTCTCCCCTTTTTTAAAATCAAAAATCACGAAAATCACTCAAATAAATAGAAAGTGTAAGCCACTTTGGGGCATCACATTATAATATGAAATTTTCTCACCGTAACGTCGGAAATGGCGTGTCTACAGCTGCCCCGCCTTGGCATCTACTTTGTAGGGGAGAGGTGTGTAATGGAATGAAACGAAGTGTATTGAAATGAAATGGAGTGGACTAAAAAGTCGATGCCAAGGTGTGATGAGACACGCTTCTAACATCACAGGATGAGAATCTTTCCCGAGTTTCAACGAAGCAACCTTGAGGAAGGTCCTCCGAAATCAACGACCGTTTGGATGCTAAACAAACTAGGAAGGACATTGTGTGCGCTGGGGCACGAACAAACTAAAAGGACCAACTTCACGGTGCGGAAGTACCTGGGTCGTAAACCTCATGTTTCACCATTGGGGAGCGGTTACCAGCCATTGTGGAAGTGATGCAGCCAAGGTGGGTCCGAGGGAAATAAACAGATGATTGGAGACAAATCCAAACAATGGTTTCTTCCAGAAGAACATCCCAAGGCAACCTCGGGAAAACTCAATACTCGACTCAGAATGGAATATCTCATATTTAAGCAGTTAAGCACAGTGGCTTACACAATCAAAGTAAGTGAGTGATTTTCCACAATGAACTCAAAGTCCTACATGAATGCATGCTGGGTTTGAAAGAAAAATAAAACAAACTAAAATAGAAACTAGCCAAGGATTATATTGCTAAGCTGTGGAGAGTGCGTCAGGATACCGATCCAATGAGCTGATACCGAGCCGGGGCCCGTTTATCCACGTACCGACTCATCAAACGGAACCATCGTCCCCATTCTATCACAACTTAACGGCCTATCCGTACGTCCTGAACTCCTCCGGGATCATCACTATTTTTTTTGAAGGGGAACTCAAATCCCGGATTCGTCCAAGGCGTAAGGTCCTTGGCATGCTCTAGTAGCGTAAATATCATATAATATGATGCATGATAAGGAGGGACCACAATGATTGAATGATTAGGGGACAAGGCGGGACAAGGTGGGACATCGGTGGGGCAGCGGTACCCCACTCAATAATTAAAACAAGATCACAACTATGCAAGCACATTATCACACACAACAAAACGGAACTGCTAACACTGTTCCTAGATTCCTTTCCTCACTATAAGTATCGCCCCTTTGGCCTTAAAAAAATGCATTCAAGGGCGAGTTAAGAAAGTTGAAGCTCAGGAGGAGATCAGAGTTCGAGATGGAAGGCGAGTCTTCCCATCCCGTGAAGAAAAGCAAGCCCAGTAACGAGTGCAAGCGGCTTACCGACCTCGAAGGGCATCTTAGCGAGAGAATTCAGTCTCGAATGGTGAGTTACCATCTCTTTTTTGTGTTTCTGCAAGGCTTTCTTACGCTCATTTTCGCCTTCTCCCCTTTTCTATTTCCAGCCGTATCCTCTCTTTCTTGGCCCGAGGAAGTTTTCAAGGTTACCTTGGCTATCAAAACTCACTTCGAACATCTCAATCAGTATGAGGGCCATCATCAGAAAGTGGCATCTCCAAAAGCTCGTAACTCATGCCAAACATTACAATGAGATTCACATGGATTGGGAGGCTATGGGTGCACTGGTAGAGCTTTGGCACCCTCAAACCCATACATTCATTTTCCCCACTTTCGAGGCAACTATTCTTCTCGAAGAAGCAGAACTTCTACTTGGCGTGAAGAAATTCCAGAGAAATGGCAAGGTAAAGGTTATGCGCATGCTAAGAAGGGTGACTTCCGAGGAGGTGCTCAGAAGCTTCATGCCGTCTGAAGCCATCAAGGGCGTCCAGACTCAGAAGGGAATCCATCTGCAAAAACTTGCAGATTGGGTCATAAATGCTCTTGAAAGGTTGACAAGCGATGATGATCGCATTGAAGGGCTCATGAAGGGATTCACCATCTGCTTAGCGGGTGCTCTCCTATTCCCTTATACTGACAACATAGTGGAGGAAGATCAGCTAAGCGCCATCTGTGGAATTTGGGAAGGAAAGAGAGTGGGACCTGCTATCCTTGCTTATCTCTATAGCGGACTCACGGCTTCCAGTATGGGTAAGCCTCCTTTTGGTTGCGCACTCCTTTTGAATTGCTGGACTGACTTGCATTTTAAATTTAACCACCGTGAGGGAATGTCGTCTACTTCAAGACTCTTCCAACAAAGCCCGCTTCACCATATGGTCAATGTGTTAGGCTCTAGTGGTAGTATAGCAAATCGCGTTCCCTGGCTGAAGAAACGAGAAGACTGGCGGGCTCACTTCAGTACTTTTGAAGAGTATATGTTCACTCGTGCACCGACATGCTTACTCCCATATGAGCTTCTCACGAGGTCTTCTCTTAACATGGAGCTCCATCTTGTTGGCGCATCTGAATTCATCATTTACAACACGCACCGGTGTCATACTCAGATGGGCCTCCCTCGCCATTCATTCCCACTGCTATCCAACCTTCCTTTAATCAGGAAAAGGGAGATGGGCACAGGGGGTGACGCAAGAAATGTGAAGACAATCAAAGCGTCATGGAAGGCCAGCATTACACTGAGGGCAATAGAGTCTGTGAGTGAGGACGAAGAACTGCTGAAAGCTTATGTAATCGAGTTGGGGAAATTGAGGCCTGAGATGCCCAAACCCTAATGTATCTTATCTTGGAATGAATATGGAAACTTTAATGCGTATTTAGATCCTAACTCTCTTCTATTTTTTTTCTTTTTTTTTATTCCCTTTTTCTTTCTTTTTGTTTTGTTTTTGGCACAAACATCTGCAATAGCCAGTGCTAGGTGGTAGCCAACCATTCTGGACAAGAGCAAAAAAATCAAGGCAACTAGCATGAGGAGTTGCCCTGAGATGCCCGGGAGCTGAAGATTTCTCTCCGAATGGCTAAGAGAGAGATAAAGCAAGAGTTAATAGAGAGAGAAAAGGCAAAAATAGAGCAGCACAAGAGGCCCAGGAGATGGAGCTCTGAGAGAAAGAGCATCCAGACATGGCTCGCTCTGCAGATTGAAGGGGATTAGAGCTCGCAACAGAGGAGCTCCTGGAGTTGGTAGCATCTTCATCGGCAGAGCATAGGGCAGCTCAGCTAGCGGCCTCGACTTCAAGAGCTTCGCGGCCAGCAGGGTCGCGAGAGAGACAGGAGGACGGCGAGGAGCACTGCCGAAGAGCAGGTGGGAACGCATGGCGCGACAAAGCGATTGTTGCGTCACGGAACTATAGAAGGCCTCCGAGGGACTTCTTGCCTTGGGAGAGAGAAGAGAAGCGACCAGGAGGGTGATGAGGGTTAGTGAGTGGCTTGTTCACTCACTCCCTTCTCATGACGGGCACAAACCCTTATATAGATGTGTGAATGGAACAACTGGGTTCAAACACGGCTGGTTTGCCCTAGATGTGTTCCTTCTTCTCTACGCCTCTTCTCCACCACATGGGTTCTCGCGCAGTATGCTCGGCGAGATTTCGCCTTAAAACACGGGGCGGCGACTCACCATAGCCATGATTTTCAAAGGGGATCAGCCATGGATTTCAACAATATCGGCCCGTGGTACTCTTTTCCCACGTGAATGTCCCTCATTTCCTCGTTTGCGCTAAAAGTAGTCGCAATAGGACAAGAGACACGGGGAATCTTTGGACCGAATAGGAGTGGCGGGTCAACAAACCACGGCTCCGCTCCATTTACTCCACATGGCGAAGTGGCACGCGAGTGTACCGTGGCCATGACTTTCAAAGGAATCTACCACCAATTTGAACAACGTCGGTCCCTGGTCCTGTTTTCCCGTATAAATATCCCCCACTTTCTTCTTTGCGCTAGCAGTAGTCGCAACGGGACAATAAACACGGGGAATCTTTAGACCGCATAGGGAGGATAAGTCAACAAATCACGCCTCCGAATTGATCACTCCAAATGGCAGAGTGACATGCGAGAGTAAAGAGAGGGTGACTTGTCGTAAAGGCTGTTGCTGGGGTGATGGTGATAGATCCAGATCACCTTCTTTCCGATCCTATAAATACCTCCCCTTTCGCTTGACTTGGAAACACCGAAGTCGTAAGAGCTAATTTGAGGAGTGAAAGTTTGTAAAGGGAGAGGTAACGAGCGTTGCTAATTTTTTTGCAGGATGGAAGGTGAATCTAACTTCAGAGCAGAAGGCGAGTCTTCCCGCTCCTCGAAGAGGAGCCGGTCTGGCAGTAGTTCCAGAAGACTCTCATAAGTCGAAGGACAACTGAGTGAGAGGACCCGATCACAGCTTGTAAGTGGATCCTCTCGTTCCTTTCTTCATGCTTTCTTCTCCTTTCTTCCTCAGCGAAGCTCCCTTTTGTCACTTCTTGTGGATGTGCAGGGCATGATAAGATCGCACATCTCATGGGAGCTGGTGGTAGCGGCCTATCGAGGTCTCCCGGACTTCCAGAAGGCCAGATTAGACGTGATGGGGTTCGGAGCCTTCCTCAGAATCGAGCCGATCAAGCTCGACCTTGCCCTTATCCAGGCACTACGCGAAAGATGGGACCTGATAAGTCGGGCATTCCTGATGCCTTGGGGGCACATGGTGCCCAGCCTTGAAGACGTGGTCCGGATCACGGGCCTCAAAGTAGATAGAGAGGCCGTGACTGGCGTCACTTATGCGGACTACCGAGAAGGTGCCCAAAAGCTGTTGGGGCTAAATCTTGACGGCCGGAAGAACATGTCAGTAGCGAAGGCGTCGATCATGGAAGCGCTAGGGCTTACTGACATTCGTCCACGGGACGACGAGTCCCTGGAGGAATTCATGGAAAGAGCCGAAAGAGGAGCCCGTGCTGTGTACTGCGTGGACGCCAGCAACTGGGAAATGACCAACATGGATCTGAGGAGGTTCCTCATCTTTCTGTTGGGCAAGTTGCTACTGGGCTCCAAGGGAGACAATATACACTGCCGCTTCCTGGAGCTGCTCGTGGATTTGGAGAGTGTAGGACAATACGCCTGGGGAGCTGCCGTACTAGCGCATCTATTCACAGGTCTGTCGCAAAGGACAGGCCGAGAGGTGACAATAAATGGGTTTACGCCCTTCATTCAGGTAAAAGATTATTATTTTTTTTGTTTTTATTTTTATGCTTTTTTTTGTATTTGTTGATGCCAATGACACATGATGGTGTAGCTATGGAGCTACTATTATATTCCAATGGGGAGAGCTCGACACTGGTAGCCAATGACGATCCCGTTGGCTAGGCGGTGGCAACCCATCATGAGTACAGCACCACTATCCTACCAACTGATGGTATTGAGACGGGAGCTACAAGAGTTCCCTGCAGCGATGGTAGGATTTTTTTTCTTTTTTCTTTTTTTTTCGGTATTCATTTTTTCATCATTTTTTTGTATTTTCAGCTAACTAAGAAGATATGTACAACCCAACATAGGTAAACCGGAGGCCTTACTCGAACATGGTCGATGTCGACCAACCGTGGGTAATTGGAAGCCATGCTCGATTCGGACGGGACCTCTGGCTCCATTGCTTGAATGAGATCGAGCCCCTCAGGCTGCGATTAGCCATGAGGACCCTAGGGTTTGCCCAGGAATGGGTGGATATGACCACATCACCCAGCGTCGGGAAGAAGACACGCGGGCCGGCAACTTGTGTTGATTGGAGGGTGCGCTTCCCCGAATAATATGAAGATTGGCAGCGGGGAGGCACGCTCGTGGAATCGCAGGCGCAAGACAGTGAGGATTACCTGCGACTCTACAGGGCAATGTATGCGGAGAGACTCCAGCTTGGAGGGCTTGTGGAGGTAGAATAAAACATAATTTTTTTATCTTTTACATTTTCTCCATTTTTTTTTGTTCTTTTGGTGAACTCCTAAGCCATAACTGTAGGATGCCCGTGACACCATAATAACGAACTTACGAGCTCGTTTGGCGGACACGGAGCAAGAGTTGAATGACACCCGAGCGGCTCTGGGTTCATCAGTAAGTATTCATGTACACACTCCTGATATGATTTGAGATTCATGGCACTAACCACTTAAATGTCACCTCATGTGCCGCAGCGTGCCCAGCTCGATGCAGTTTCATCGGCAATGGGGGCAGACGGCGGTTCTTCCAGTCTATGGATTCCTACTTCAGAGTTAGATCTACTCCACGAGCAGCTTGCTCATACCACACAACGGGCTGCGGAAGCAGAAGGGATGCTTTCTGCACAGGTGAGAGTCTCACCATTTAATATCCCTTGTTCAAGCATTGCCATATGCTTGAGATGATATGTATGGCAGGAGAAAGAAATAGAGGAGGCACTCGCGCATGTCACCCAGAAGGAGGCTAGAATAGCCGAGCTAGAAGAGGAACTGCGTCGTCGTCCAGATGACGACTCTTCTAGGGACGCTGTGGAGCTAAGGATCACCCTTCAGCTGGAGAGAGAAGACAGGGAGAGAGAACGTGTCGAGAGAGAAAGGGACAGGGAAAGAGAGAAGGCCACGAAATTGACCGAGAAAGAGGAGAAGAGGGCCATGGAGGCCCAACTATTTGAATTGAGGACCAGTCTTGGCCTCGCCGAGCAATGGCTGAAGGATGGCGAGGAATGCTACCGAAGAGCACGAGAGCGTGGCTTTCGTGTTAGTAGCTTCTTTTCTACCCCCGCATATCAACGCCGGGGTGTGGAGATAGGAAGAGGAGCACTGAGCGGTAGAAGTACCGCTTTTCGTAGTTGGGTAGCACCCTCTAGAGCGTCTTGTGGGAGAGCGGTGGGACGAGTAATGTAGAGAGAGAAGGTGGAACTTAATGTACAACTTCTAGTTTTGGAATGGAATAAAAAGTTTGTTTTTTTATTTATTTTTCATCTCTTTCTTGCTATCCGGAATCCCTGCACACATCACTAAAACAAACAAGTCAGAATTTCTGCTCTGACTTGGCCCCTTGCTCAATAAGCAGGTTTGTTTTGACTGTCCTTGATAATGGGTCAAGGGGCCAAGCCTTTATTAATAAAGGCAAGATAAAGATATGATGATGAATGCGGCACACAAACACACGGATGCAAGCGAAATTTAAAAGTGGGATGCTGCATGCAAATGCAATCATAGGAAATGTGTTTTTTTTCTGTTATTTTTATTTTTCTTGCATTTTTTTGTTATTTTATTTTTATATCATCTTTTTGTTTTGCATATATCTACATTTTTCTCTTTTTCCTTTTTTTTGGTATTTTTATCATTGTCATCATTTTTTTTGTTGCTAATGCCTGGTAAGGACCCATAGGGCACCTAACCTGCATGAGAATATGGATTTCTTACTAACCTCCCAGATATCCTAAGTGCACATCTAGGTTGATTTGGGCCTTTAGACTCCTCGAATGATAATCCCGCCGGTTAAGACTTATCCTGATGACAATGCCGTCATGTCATACTTAGGCTCCCAGTTGCTTCCGACCACAGAGATTCACCCAAAAACTGTTCGAGGTAAATGATTTGCCCGATCCGGGTCTATTTCCTCACAACTCCAGATGGTATGTAATGGAACACCTTGGAACCCAAATGACCAACCGCACGACACTGACCCGGAATCAGACGTCGTCGCACTTATAGGTGACGCGCTTGCATTGGTCTAAGCCCGAGGTTAGACTAGAAGACATTAAGGTGGTAGATAAAGGTCTTGACCGGCCAGAAACACGGAGACTCTTTCACGGCAACGACTTTTGCTTTTCAAAATAAATAACCATATGCTTGTATTGAAAGGAGGTTGCAGGCCTTGGCGAGTTTCACCCTTCGGGAACTCTATTGAGCCTTCATCTTTAGGGGAAGACGGAAGAATATTGGGGGCAAACCTCCTGAGAGGACCAACCAAACCGTTAACCTGGCAAGCCAATAGGGGCGCACTTTACTCTCCCCTTTGGGGTAACTTCAGACCAAATCTCGAACATTTACATCTCATGACCCCTTTTGTGTAATTTGACTTTCAGTCGAAGGGGTTTCATTTAGTGGAATCAGGCACGGTTACGACCAGGCCTTTCTTTTGAATTTGATTTCTTGCTTTTCTTTTCTGATTTTTTTTTATAGATTTTTGCAAGGGACATAATATTTTGACATTTATGGAATCCCTCTTGGATGCCTGCGGGGACACTGCCCTCTTCTCGTGCTCTGATCGATGCTCGAGGAATTGGGTCCTAGTCTTACCCTAGGGGCTATGTTCGTGTTTCCCATGCTCAGTATTTTAAGGGCGCCGGTTGTCTCATTCGATCGAAGAGAGAGAGAATAAAGATTTAAGCCTTCTGGAGACCTTCTGGGTGAGGCCTCACCATGAGCGATGCTAACGATCCTTATAGAACACATGTGTACATGCATGTTGCCTTCTTTTGAAGGGGCATAAGTCGAACCAGTCGGACATGGATCTCTACGGTTCTGGCAAACCAAGACCTGAGACCTACCCAATCTTAATGGGCCCTATTCTAACATGGAGGTTGAATGCAATGATTTAACTACATGGTGATCTCCAGGTATCAACATTTTGAATTTTCTATTTTTTTTGTCTTTTCTTTTGTTTTATACACATGTTTTTGTTGTTTTCATTATTTTTTGTTGTTTTCCTTTTCATTATCATTTTTAGTTTTTTATTTATTTTTTTTTAAAAAAACTATGTACACCTGTCTAAGGGTAGTACTTTTTAAGATACAGTCCATTCCAAGGGTGGGATAACTCAACTCCCTCAGTATTGACTAGCCTGTAGGCGTTACCAGGATGCACAGCCTGAACCACGTATGGTCCCTCCCAATTGGGTTGGAGCTTAGAACGCGGCCCGCCAGATTTTACAAAAATTCTTTTCACTACCATTTCACCAACTTTGAATTTTCTCTCGACAACATTCTTTTGATAAAAACGTGCGAGTCTATTTTGGTATACACGAGCATGCTCGGCTGCGGCCATGTGCTTTTCATCTAAGAGTTCCAATTGGGCAAGGAGTGAGTCATGACGTTCGTCGAGGAGAAGTTCCTTATCCAATTGTACCCTAAGAGAAGGGACCAGAATCTCATATGGGACTACCACCTCCATCCCGTAAGTAAGGGCGAATGGAGTTTGCCCAGTGGGAGTACGGACTGAAGTGCGATAAGCCCATAGAGCTTCAATAAGTTTTTCTGGCCAATCCGAGAATATGCTAGACTCACAGGTTTTCTTTATGATTTTAAGCAATATTTTATTAGTGACCTCCGCTTGGCCATTGCCTTGTGGATAATATGGTGATGAATGATGCAATGCAATCTTATACCTTTGGCAGAGGTCCTTAAGGTCCTGGGAAATGAATTGTGGCCCATTGTCGGTGATGATAGTTCTTGGGATGCCAAATCTGGCAATGATGTTCTTCATAATGAACTTGCACACTGTTGATGCCTTGATTTCCGTGTAAGCTTCGGCTTCAGCCCATTTGGTGAAGTACTCCGTTGCAGTGAGGATGAATGATTTTTGCTTGGTGAGGGAGTTAGGATCACCAAGAGGACCAATGATGTCGAATGCCCACATGGAGAAAGGCCATGGGGAGGACACTGGATGGAGAGAGGAAGATGGGGAATGGATCTTATCGGCGTGAAGTTGACACTTGACACACCTACGGACATAGACAACACAATCTTCTTCCATAGTGGGCCAGTAAAAGCCTTGCCGAAGGATCTTCTTAGCAAGCATTTGGCTGTTCACATGGCCACCGCACACGCCTGAGTGTGATTCCTCTACACACTTCTAGGACTCATCATCATCAAGACACCTCAGAAAGAACACCAGTGAGGCTTTTCTTGTGTAGCAATCCTCCAACAAGTGAGTACCTCTGGGCTACTGTTCTTATGGCCCTCTTATCTTCCGCTGTTGCCTCTTCAGGGTAACACTGGTCTTTGCAATATTTAACAATCTCATAGAACCATGGCTTCTCCTCATCAGCCAATTCTTCTTCCAATTTGACCAACATAATTCCCCTCTTTTCAACAACTTCTCTATCCTGAGCCATCTTTGACATTTCCTCCTGAACCCTTAAATAGGAAGGGTTATGAATAGCAGGGAGGATAAGCTTGTGGATGGAAACAGATTGAGCCCTTCTACCCAGAGGGAACCTTAATGATGATGCCAACGAAGCAAGGGCATCGGCAAGAATGTTCTGATTGCGAGGAACGTGGACAAATACTAACTTGTTAAACAGTTTGGCAAAAGCAACAGTGAGCTCTTGATATGGCTTGAGCTTGGGATCGCGTGTGCGATATTTAGTGAGCACCTGGCAAAGAACAAGTTGACTATCACCTATGACTCGCAATTCGGTGACCCAGAAGGAATAGGCAAGATTCAGACCTGCTAGAAGAGCCTCGTATTCAGCCACGTTATTGGTGACTGGAAATGAGAGCTGAAATGCCTCTGGGATAGTGACGCCTTCGGGTGACAAAAGGACAATGCCAATACCTCTCCCCTGGGAATTCAAAGCTCCATCAAAATATAATGTCCACATGGGATCATCAGACTGGGTAATGGACATTAGTTCCTCATCTGGAAACTCTGATTGAACAGGATCAAATTTGGGGAGAGGGTGGTGAGCAAGATGCCCAGCTATAGCATAGCCTTTAATCGCCTTTTGCTGGATATAGATGATGTCGAATTGAGATAGAAAGCTTTGCCAACGTGCTAGCCTATCAGTAAGGACAAACTTTTCCAAGAGAAATTTGATAGGATTCATGCGAGCAATTAAATGGACTTCATGAGCAAGAAAGTAATGTTTTAATTTCTGCACTACCCACACAAGGGCGGCACATGTCTTCTCCATGGCTGTATACTTTCGCTCACAGGGGTTGAGAAGTTTAGACAAGTAATAGGTTGCCCGTTCCTTGTCTTCTTCATTGATTTGTGCCAGAACGGCTCCCACAGAGTCGTCTAGGACTAAGATATATAGGATCAGAGGTTTATCTGGAATAGGTGGAGTGAGAACAGGTGGGTTTGCCAGATATTCCTTTAATCCATCAAAAGCGTTCTGACACTTAGAATCCCAACAAAATTTGGTCCCTGCTTTGGTCAACTTGTAGAAGGGCCTGCATCTTTGCGAGTGTTGAGACACAAAGCGGCGGATGAACTGCAACCTCCCGATTAATCCTCGAACTTCTCTCAGATTCTTCGGGGGTGGCATATCCCAAATCGCCTTAGCCTTGTTGGGATCTATCTCAATGCCCCTTTTGCTCACAATGAAGCCAAGTAACTTGCCCGATGATACACCAAACACGCACTTTTTTGGATTCATTTTCAAATTGAACTCACGCGATCTTTGCAACACCTTTGCAAGGACCTCGGGATGTTCTACCCTAGTTTTGGATTTTACCAACAAATCATCCACATACACTTTCAAATATATGTGCATCCTGTCATGAAATATTGCCATCATAGCCCTTTGGTAAGTGGCTCCAGCATTCTTCAGTCCAAATGGCATGACCACATAACAGTAAGTTCCCTAGGGAGTAGTGAATGAAGTTTTCTCCTGGTCTTCTTCTGCCAGACGGACTTGGTTGTATCCAGAAAATCCATCCATGAATGAAAGGGTTTCATATCCTGCCGTATTATCAATCAACACGTCAATATGAGGCAAAGGAAAATCATCCTTCGGACATGCGCGGTTAAGATCCCGGAAGTCAATACAAATTCTCACCTTACCATCCTTCTTCATGACCGGGACAATGTTTGCCACCCAATGAGGATAAAGGACGACTCTTATGAACCTAGCTTTGTGGAGCTTATCGACCTCTTCCTTCATTTTTAAAGCCATTTGTGGGCGAAAACGTCTTAACCGTTGTTTTACCGAGACGGACCCTGGTTTTAAAGTGAGACGATGTTCCACCAAGGTAGAATCCAAACCTGGCATATCCTCGTAACTCCATGCGAACGTGTCCTTATATTCCTTAAGAACCTTAATCAATGCCTCTTCGTCAGATGAGGGTAAATTATCACTTATGAGGACAATCCTAGGGTCATCCTCAGTTCCCAAGTTTATATCTTTGGTGGACTCTTCTACAGCGGCTGACGGCTCGTCAAATCTGCTCATTCCACTAGCATAGACGTCAGCCGCGTCCTCATATTCTTTATCCTCTTCTTCAATAGGGTATTCCTCGTCAGTGAGTTCGTAGACCCCATACCCTTCATCAATCATGCAATCATTCTCACATTCTATTTCTGGCAGTTGGATTGGATTTTCTAACAATTGAGGGATAGCTAGAAAGGCTTGACACCTAGTGGCTAGATCCAAAAGGAACCGACGGGGAATTTGCCTACCCTTGGATTTCCTTTTAGGTACTACCCTTGACTTATTATTGCTAGCTAGACTGACATTTACAGAAGAAGAAGAAGAAACTGAAGAGGATGGTGAAGAATGTACAGGGAAGCACCCCTCAGATGAGAGGTAGAAAAGGTCGCTCATGGGACCTTGAATGAGTGGCCCGTGAGTCGGGGCACACTCGTGGGAGATATAGGAGGTTTCCTCAAAGACAATGCGCTGTTGAGGAGTTGGGAGATTGGCATTTTTTTTCATTTTCATTTTTGATAACAAAACAGTGAAAAGAAATTGGAGGAGGTGAAAAGGGAATTACAGCTAAAGGGTTGTGTAGCTCGTAGAGCAGATCGTGATGGAAGACCTGGCGTGAGTTGAGAAACTCACGCAAGTGAATAAGTAAAGAAGGGGACCTGGGGAGATCATCAGACAACCGTCTGGCCCAGGAGGGAGACAGCAACAAAGGCTGTGATAAGTGAATGGAGAAGATGACGACTAATGAGCCGTCAGTGGCAATGTTGATGACGAATGATGATCCGTCGATGACAACACTCTCCTGACGAGGAGGGTTTGACATTCTGGCAATAGTGGTGATATCCCCTGGCATTTTGGAGATCGAAGGTGGCCCTTCTAGATGTGGAGGTGAGAACATTCTTTCCAGTGCAATGGATATATCTGGTATGTCAAACCATTTATACCATTCACAATCCAAGTGGGCAATCTTTCCTTTTTTTGGAGTTTTTGAACATCCTTCAGCCAAGAATACATTCTGTAACCCCCCATGTGATTCTGGTGGAAGATCTTCCATCTGGACGATGGGCCCCTTCTTGAAGTGGGAGGATAGAGTCCATGTGAGGGGTTTCTCGTCTGATTCAAACGGCCCCTTAAAACCCAGGCCAGCTCTACAGACCGGCTTTGTTTTCTTCAACGGTCTCAACCTTCCTTGCAATTGTGCCCCTAAGCCTTTACCCTCTTGATAGCCAATATTTCTCATAATCCCCCATCCTTTGGAGTGAAAAGGGAGACGTGAGTTTGACATAGGAAATGGCTCTTGTTGTGTGAAAGGAGAACGACAGGGATCATGGACATCTAACAAGAATAGTATGGGCCGATGAGTCGGCCAGACCGAGGGCAAAGAGGTGGTGATAGCATCCACCGTAGAACAGAGGGGCATGCTCATTACCTTGATAACCCATCATTTGTATGGAAATTTCAAGCACTGATGATTGGTGGATGGTACAGCATTCATGGCTTCAACGTAGGTACGGCCTAGTATAGCCTTGAAAGTGGGATCAATATCAAGGATATGGAATTCCGTGAAGACTGATACAGGGCCTAGTTCTACGTTGAGGGTAATCATCCCCATTGGTGGCCTTTTACTACTGTCATAGGCCGTGACTGTGATTGAGGAGGGCATGAGTTGTTCTTCATCAACCCCACATGCTTGGAGAGTACTCGGGGAAATCACATTTATAGACGCGCCCGTGTCTACCAGGCATGGATCCACTGACACACCATTGATTTTTACTACAATACACAACTCATATTTTCGAGCTTCCTTGGGGGCAAGCTCGTGATTATGGAACATGATGGGCGGTTGTGTATCGGTGGGCGTCAGGACTGCCGAGATTTTCTCCGCAGGGAGATCCTCATTCACCATGACTTTTTGGAGATATTCCCTTAAAGCTTCTTGGTGAGATGTAGATCTTTTGATCAACTCGAGGATGGAGATACGGGCAGGCGTCTTATCTAGATGTTTCAACAAGTCATACTGGGTCCCAGGGATGGACTCTTCTGACTGCTCTTCCTTATCTTTCTCTGGCTGAGACTGTTCGGGGGCCTGACTATTCTGGGGAAACACCCGGTGGAACATCTTTCCACTCCGGAGCACCATTGCTTGTGGGTCTTGCTGCACCTCTATGGTATTGGGTGTGGATTTTAACAGGGGTTTGAGAGGTAATGGTGAAGGAACAGTTGGTGGTATAGGGGTGATGACGGATGTAAAGGTTTTAATTAGGGGTTTGTTTGGTGGGGGAATGGTAGAGTGGTGGATGATAAGGGGCTTAGATGGTGGAGGTAGATTAGAAGTAGAAGGGACCTCGGATGAGTGGTGGATAATAAGGGGCTTAGATGGTGGAGGAGGAGGTTTAATGGAGGTAGAGGCGGATGACGCGTCATACGGGTAATGGGCGGTAAAAAAGTTAAAGGGTTGGGGTAGAGATTCAATAGAGGTAGGTGGTGAAGTAGAGGGATAAGAGGTAATGAGAGGGTTTAGAGTTAAAAGAGATGTGATAGATGGTATTGGGTGATGGACTGGTGGTGAATTGACGATAGGGGTATGAATAAGAGGGTGTGATGGCTGTGGAAAGGAAGAAAGACCAAATAGGGGTTGTGAGGGGGTTGGGTGATAAGAAGATGATGTTCGAAGGAGACGAGGAGGCTGATTAGTAACATGGCTGGTAGCAAGGACAGAGGTGCTTTCCAAATGCCAAGTTTGCTCTCTTCCAACTTTCGGGAAGGAGGAAATGGGATTAGCCTAGTGGTTAGGCTGTTGGTGCTCCGGAAGTGGATTATGGATGATGCCCATATTAGGCTGTTGTTGTGGGGCATGCTGAGGTTGCTGATGTTGCTGTAGTGGTTGGGGTTGCTGAGGCCTAGGCGGAGGTCTCTTGGCCTTCAGGGTGGCGATGTATCCTCTCATTTCATCCCAATCAATTTCACCCTGATCATTCATGTCATAAATGTAATCTTTGAAGTTAAAACAATTCTCGACCGTATGACCTGGGTGCTTGTGATAGACACAGTACCTAGAGGTATCAGCATTCGGGGGCCATATAAACTTTTCTTTGGGCAAAGTGAGTGCATTGGCAGCCATAAGGGCGTTGAAAATATCCGGTAAGGCTTCAGGCAATGGTGGATAATGGGCTCTTTTGGGTCCAATGGTCCTCATCCGTTGTTGTGGTGGGCCGTAATTTTCCGAGGGTGGAACTTGGCGGTACTGAGGTTGTGGTTGTTGTTGCTGGGGATGGAAGGGTTGAGGTATGTTATTTTGAAGGGGGTTATTTTGGGGTGGAGGACGATAAAGGGGTGGACCTTGTTAAAAGGGAGGTCGTGAAACTTGACGAGGCCTTGGGTTAACTGGTTGGTTGGGGCCGCCAAGCACACTCACTTGTTCATTTATGACGACTCCCTCAGTTGTTCCTCCTTGAACACCGGTACCTGTTTTCTTAAACACCCTAGGCTTTGGGGGTTCAAACATATGCATGATGGGGGAATCTTTTAATTGGGTCTGGATATACCGAGCCCTCTCATAAAGTTCCTCCATCGTAGTAAGCTTATTCATGGCCAAAATGTGTCTAAACTGCGGGGTTGCATTAGACACGATCATTTTCACTTGCTCGGGTTCTGAAAGGGTATCCTTTACCTTATCGGCCAGGGACCTCCATCTATCGGCATACTGGACAAAATCTTCGTCCGGCCTCATTTTCTCAGCAACCAGGTCGATGATAGAAAGGGAGGGACCGACCCTATCCCGGTACTTTTGTATGAATTTGGCTTTGACCACATCAAAATCCTTAGCCTCACTCGGCTCTAGAGAATAGAACCATTCTAGGGCGGGACCATCCAGTGATTTCCGAAAAAGGTAAGCGAGGGATTTTGGATCGTTCTGCCATGAGGAAGATTCATACATGAAATCCTTGATGTGAATAGAAGGATTTCCCGTGCTGTTATACCTACGATATGTAGGCATTTCGGAGGGAGGGAGATGAAATGTGGGAAGATTTGGCAGGGAAATGTCAAGAGCAGACTTCCCATGTACCTCTTTCTTGAAATTTCGGAACTCCTCGTTCATTTCATTGAATTTGTTGAGGAGAGACTGAGTGAGGTCCTCGACAGGTAGAGGTTGGGCCTGCCACTGAGGCTGAGAAGGCCTGCCAAGGGCCTGAGAGGGGAATCCTGAACCAGAAGGGTATGGTGGCCCAGTAGTGGACGGACCTGTTTGGGGTACCGTATGAAGGATGGCAGGGGCTTGATATTGTGGAGGGGGAAATTGGTAAGAGGCAGGCTGTTGACTCGCCTGTCCTTGAAATGAGGAAGAAGGAACGTCATGTACATATGACGGAAAAGTGGTAGTCTGGAGCGGCTGTTGGTGAGATGTGGGAGCCGGAGTTGACTCCTGAGGAGGGGGAGCAATAGATTTCCCCTTTAAAATAGCCTGAAAGGCTAGAAGTTGCTCAGGGCTGAGCTGCGTACTGGCGAGGACACCTAACAGGGAAAAGATGTCCTGAGGTGGGGCTACTTCCCGTGAAAGAGCGGGGACCTCTTGTGAGGTCTCACGAGAAGGGCCTGAGTCCATTGCGTGGACACGTGGGTCAATTGACTGACCACGTCTTGATTGGTTCTCTTCGAGAGAATCGTGGGCCATTCTTGTAATTTTTCCAGAACGTAAAAGCATACACTAGCAAACAAGTATCAGAGATTAACAGACAAGTGGATGATCTTACGCCATTTTTTTGTTTTAACCTTTTTTATGTTTTGATTTAATTGATTTTTTTTCGATTTTTTTTCTCTTTTTTGATTTTAACAAATATAAAATTCACACTTAGTAGGAGGGACCCTAATTGCACTTTGTTTTACCGCCGTGTCAACTAGGGGCACTCGTCTCACCACGAATAGGTAACTAACTCCGGGGTACTTCAGTGGTACAACCAGCCCAATGAACGAAGAGGGAATCCTTCGCTGTCGGGGACTTACGGAGGTCCCAATGGAGGAGATCCTAGTCCGTCGAGAGGAATTCCCGACGGAGAGTCCTTCCTTCATCGAGAGGGGTTAATCCTTAAATAAGTAAAAGAAAGAAAAGAAAAGGGGTAAATGCATGAAATGCAGTGCTGAATAAAAGATGTATAATGCACAAATACCAGAGATAAACACACAAATAGAACAGAGATAATCACAATGATATAACAGAGATATAAAAGCAATAAACAGATGGAGTAGGGTACAACCGTTCCTCTTTCCGAGACACGTAGATCACTTGAAAAAAAGAGAAAGGGGCTCTAAGGGTGCACGTAGTGCACGAGGGGAATGACGTAGCGCACGTGGGCGCAATAAGGACGGGGGGGCATGAGGGTGCCAAATAGAGGGGATCAAGGAGGGGCACACGTGGGTGCCAAATGGAGGAGGGCACACGTGGGTGCCAAATGGAGGAGAAGGGGCACGCGTGGGTGCTAAATGGAGGGGAAATGCACGTGGTGCACGAGACAACCTTAACCTCTCAAGTAACCATAAAGGACCGGGAGAGTGCACGAAGTGCACGAGGGAAGTGGGCGCACTTGGGCGCAGTAGGGAAGGGCACATGTGGGTGCCGAAAGGAGGGACACGCGTGGGTGTCAAAAGGAGGGGCACACGTGGGTGCCAAAAGGAGGGACACACGTGGGTGTCAAAAGGAGGGGCACACGTGGGTGCCGAATAGTTTGTGGGTAACAAAAAAAAAAGTAAAAAGCAGGTCCCACCGTGATCGCCAGAGATGTGAACGCGTCACGTGGTGGAAAGAGAGAGAGATGTGGTATTTCCCTCTCTCTTTAATAAGGGGTGAAAGAAATGAGGACAAAACAATATAAACGCGCGCTATAGGGGATATGGAAAGAACGGTGGACAAGTACGACCTACATATGACACTCTAATGGAGACAGAAAGAATTTAGACTGACCGAGCTCTGGTACATGGCGAAGATAGGGGTCCGAAGACCCTCTCGCGCAAACGGAACCCCTTCCCGGTAGGCGTGACCCACCGTTCCGAGAGCAACTTTTCAGATACCGAATTCGAGTCCTAGGACTCTACGTAATAGGAGTTGACAGACGGGAAGACACGTAGACTCGGAATTTGTTACGGTATATCACTCCTCGGACAGTTACAAAAATAATATAAATAAAAGTACACCACCGCAGGACATTGGTCTTTGCGGGGTTTTGACAGGAATGTAGCAATATGAGCAGTAATTAATATATGTACATATGGAAACCACCGCGAGACATTGGCCTTACAGGATTTTTAATGCAATATAAATAATAAATAAATAAATAAATATATATATATATATATTTATTTATTTATTTATTACCACGAGACATTGGCCTCTGCGGGGTTTTTACTATAACATAGATAATTAGTATAAGTATATATATAGACCACCACGAGACATTGGCCTCTGCGGAGTTTTTACTATAGCATAGATAATAAATATAAGTATATATATAAACCACCACGAGACATTGACCTCTGCGGGGTTTTTACTATAGCATAGATAATAAATATAAGTATATATATAAACCACCACGAGACATTGGCCTCTGCGGGGTTTTTACTATAGCATAGATAATAAATATAAGTATATATATAAACCACCACGAGACATTGGCCTCTGCGGGGTTTTTAATATAACATAGATAATGACTATAAGTATATATATAAACCACCACGAGACATTGGCCTCTGCGGGATTTTTACTATAATATAAGTATATATAACAAGAAATAAAAAGGGGATCGAATAAACCGCCGCGAGATATTATTCTCTGCGGGGTTTTAGAGCGATGATAGGGGAATGTTGAAATTAAATAGTTAGGGGTTAGAGAGTATGGTGCAGAAAATGAAACACTGAAATGGAAATGGTCGCGGGAGGTGACCCACCGCACCAGTTAGGAATTAGATATACAGAAAGTAAACGACAGAAACCGCCGCGGGGAATAATCCTCCGCGCGGGTGAGGCCAAAGACAGAAGAAGATGACCGCTGCGGGAAGTGACTCTCCGCGGGTGTTATTAAAAACGAAGATGATCAAAATGAAGCGCGCGTTAGGAATTTTGTGATCGCCAGGGACCGAGGGTCCCGAGTGGATTGATCGCTTTTGTCTTTGACACGGGGTTATGTGGGCTCCATCTTCCTCTTCTTTCGACAGGTCGAAGAAGAGGGCCTTTAATTGGTTACCCCTGGTTGGTGGTGTTTAAAACCCCTTTAGAACTAAAGGCTATGAAATGTCATGATGAAATGCACAAACACAAAGACACTCACAAGCGAGGCCCTCTCGGAGAGAAAGGCATAGCACATATGTTAAATGATGCATGCAACGTAATTAACTGACTGATTAAAAATAAGAGGGGAGAAAAGCTTATCGAGGGAGGCCGGCGACGAGCTTTGAGAAGAGCTTCAATAGCACGAGCACAGTACGATCAAAGGACTTCAAAACGGACTTCAGAAACTGATTAGGCCGAACATAATAACACACACACAAGCGTATACATATGAATGATAAATATATTTATATAAACATTACATAGCCATATTAAAAATATTTAACATATGCCTACGTACAAACACATATAAACATATACGTAAGTTGGTCAAAATAAAAGAACATGAATTTAAGAGAGAAGGCGAGAAAGTGAGAGAGAAAACTCTTTTTTTTGTTTATTATTTTCAAAGACTTTGTTTTAAAATAAAGAGGATGAGATATATATATATATGTGTGTGTGTGTGTGTATTATGTATATATATAATATATATAAATAATATATATATATATATATACAGGAGAAAGAAAGAAAGAGAGAGGGCGAGAGAGAAGATGAGAAGGAGAGAGGGACGGAGGGGGCCTGTGAGAGAGAGGGAAAGAAAGAGAGAAGATAGAGAAGGGGGTATTAAAAAAAATAAAAAAAGGGGGGAGAGAGAGAGAGAGAGTTTGATGGGGAGGAAGAGGGAGAGAGAGAGAGAAAACGGGAGAGGGAGAGAGAGAGAGATAACGAGAGAGAGAAAACGGAGAGGGGGAGAGAGAGAGAGAGAAAATAGGAGAGAGAGAGATCGAGAGGGAAAGATGAGAGGGAGAGAGAGACACAGCGGAAGGGGGGAAAATAATTAAAAAAAAAGAAAAGAAAGAGAAATCGAGAGGAAGAGAAAGAGAGAGAGGAGAGAGGCGGGAAGGAGAGAGAGAGGAAACGGGAGACGGAGGGAGAGAGAATGAGAGAGAGAAAACGGAGAGAGGGAGAGAGAGAGAGACGCAAGAGGGGGGAAGAAAGAACAGGGAAACAGCGGCGGTGGGGGCTCTCCGGCGGGTGAACGACAGCGGCTGGCGTGGGAGGTGGCGACGAGGGCAGCAGCCGCAGGGCTGACGACGGCGACCGGCGGAGGTGCACCGGCGGCAGTGGGGGACGACGGGGAAGATGGTCGGAGGGGGAAGTCTGACGTGGTGGACTTGGAGGCAGGTGCGGCCGGAGGTGGAGGTGCAGCTGGGCTGCCGGTGACGGTCAACGACGGGAGCGGCAAGGTGCTTCACGGCGACGTGGGCAACGCGTTGGTGAAGGTGACGATGGCAACGGCGGGCTTCCGGAGTGAGGACGATGCGTTGGCGTGGGTGACCGGGAGTGCAGCGTCAGGCGGTGGTGTGGAGGTGAGGGTGCTGTTGCGTACTCGCGGGCGACGTAGGGGAGCTCGCGGGTAGTAGGTGGGAGATATGGAGTTGTGACTGCGGCGTCGCGGTGGAGGTGGCAGTGGTCGGATCCGGTGCAGGGGCGGGGGGCTCGTCGACGGTGGGGGACGGACGACGGTCGCGGTGGAGGACGTGGGACGGTGCGAAGGCGAGGGACGGATTGTCGAGAGAATGGAAGAAGGAGAGGGGGAGAGAGGTGTCGTGGGGAGTGGGAGATGGAAAAAGCCAGGGGTGCTCGCTGGAGAGAATGAGAAAAAAATTCGAGATGGGGAAGTTGGGTGTGGGTTGAGAGAGTGGGTTCTCTGGGTTGGTGCAGGGGCGTGGAGAGAAGGTGGCAGTGGCTGTGAAGAGTGGTGGCATGCAGAGGGTGTTGAGAGGGGGAGAGAAAATGAGAGTGTGGGATAGGGGTGAGCTTCCGAACGGGAGAGAATGGAGTGGGGAGAGGCTAAAGAGAGAATGAGAGAGTTCAGAGAGTGGCCTCGCGTGGGTTCGGCGTTGGGAGGTTAGAAAGTGGATGCCTTGGGAGTGGGGGTGAGAACAGTGAGAGTGAGAGGAGTGTGTGTGTCTGTGTGTGCCGTGGGGAAGAAGGGTGTGTGCAGTGAAGTGAGAGGGAAAGAAAGAGACGGAGAGGGTGAGGGAGAGTGTGTAAATGTGGGTGGGGTAGTAATAATAATAAATATATTTTGTTTTGTTTTGTTGCATTTTATTTGTTTTGTTTCTTTTTTTATATATTTTTTATTTGTTTTTTTGGGGTTATTATATTTTTTACTTTTTATGTATATATTTATTTAATATATATACATAATAAACACACATATTTATGAAAATAAAATTATTACAAAACTAATTATATTTTTTATGTAAAGGCAATTATATATATATATATATATATATATATATATATTTGTATTCAATTTTTCCTCTTTTTTTTGTTTTTTATGTACATTTTTTATTTTCTCTCTCCCCTTTTTTTAAATCAAAAATCACGAAAATCACTCAAATAAATAGAAAGTGTAAGCCACTTTGGGGCATCACAGTATAATATGATATTTTCTCACCGTAACGTCGAAAATGGCGTGTCTACATTGACACCCATTTTTTTGCCGATAAGTTGAGTCATTCCTTTTACTTTCATTGTTGATGCCTCAAGTTGTCCATTACTCATTGGGCTATTTTCTGACATTTCTTTGAGCCTATTTTATGGGTAGCCTCCCTCCTTGGCTGGGTCTATTAAATTCAGGGCTTAATGGGCCTTAGTTCTACTTGATTTTTCACATTTTATGAATTTCAAACGTCCAGGCTTGCACAGCCAGTCTCCGGCCGCTCATACCATAGGCGGTTGGCATTGAGCCGTTCATATATTCATTAGATATTTAGCTGATTTTGTGAATTTACTGCCCCCGTAGATCGATGCCGGGGTGTGGAGATGAAGAGAGGACACCAGAGCGGTAGGAATACCGCTTGTCATGGTTTGATGACACCCTCTAGAGCGTCTTGCCCAGAGAGGGGCGAGACGAGTAATGCAGAGAGAGAGAATGGAACTTGATGTAAACTTTTTATTTTAGAATGGAATAAAAATGTTTGGTTTTTTTTTATTTTTTTACCTCCTTCTTGCTTTCTTGAATTCATGCACACATCACTTAAACAAACAAGTTAAAATATCTGCTCTGACTTGGCCCCTTGCTCAATAAGTAAGGTTTGTTTTGAGCTGTCCTTGATAACGGGTCAATGGCCCAAACCTTTATCAATGAAGGCAAGGTAAAGTGAAATGGAGAATGCGACACACAAGCACACGAATGCAAGTGAAATTTAAAAGTGGAATGCTGCATTTAAATGCAATCATGCGAAATGTACCTTTTTTATGTTTTTATTTTTCTTACATTTTTGTTGTTTTATTTTTTATCATTTTTTTGTTTTACATATATCTACATTTTCCTATGTTTCCTTTTTTTGTTATTTTTATCTTTTTTTTTAGTTGCTAACGTCTGGTAGACACCCATATGGCACCTAACCTACATGAGAACAAGGGTTTCTTACTAATCTCTCAGGTATCCTAAGCACACATCTAGGTTGATTCGGGCCTCTAGACTCCTCGAATGATAATCCCTCCGGTTAAGACATACCCTGATGACAATACCGGCATGCCATGCTTAGGCTCCCAGTTGCTTCCGACCACAGGGATACACCCAAAAAGAGTTCAAGGTAAATGATTTACCCGACCCAGGTCTGTTTCCTCACAACTCTAGATGGTATATGATGGAACACCTTGAAACCCTAACGGTCAATCGCACGACGCTGACCCGAAAACAGACGCCGTCGCACCAATAGGTAACACGCTTGCATTGACCTAAGCCCAAGATTATAGTAATAAAACATCAAGGTGATAAATAGAGGTCTTGACCAGCCAAAAACACCGAAGCTCCTTCACGGCAATGGCTTTTGCCTTTCAAAGTGGACAACCATTCTCTCCCCTTTTTTCTTTTCTTTCTTTCCCCCTTTTTTTTGGCTAAAAAGGAGGTTGCATGGCTTGGCAGGGTGCACCTTTCAGAATCTCCATTGTGCGTTCATCTTCGAGGGGAGGAGGAATGCAGAAGATAAACCTTCTGAGAGGACCGGCAAAGCCGTTAACCCGGGGAGCCATCAGGGGCCTACTCAACTCTCCCCTTTCGGGCAATTTCGGACCAAGCCTCAAATGTTTACGTCTCATTGCCCCCTTTTCTTTTTTGTAGATTTTGACTTTTGCTTTGAGGGGTTCGTTTATTAGAATCAGGCACGGTCATGGCCAGGCTTTTATTTGTTTTATTTTCTGAGGGAGATATAATCATTTGGTATATTGGAATCCCTCTTGTATGCCTGCGGGGACACTGTCCTCTTCTCGTGCTCTTACTCAAGTTCGAGGCGGTGGATCTTACTTTCACCTTCAGGGTGTTGTACTTCTGCTCCTGTAGGCTCAACGTTTTAAGAGCGCCGGCTGTCTCATTGGGTCGAGAAAGGAAAGAACAAAGATTACAATTTTCCTGGAGACCTTCGAGATGAGGCCCCACTACAGGCAATGCTATCAAAACAAATTTTGGCTAAAACACACACATATGTACATGTTGCCTCTTTTAATGAGCATAGGCCGACATGACCGAACAGAGATCTCCATGGTTCTGGCAAACCAAGACCCGAGACCTACCAAACCTTGATGGGCCCTATCCTAACGTGAAGGATGGATGCAATGACTCGACTCCATGATGATCACCAGGCATTACCATTTTGGATTTTTTGTTTTTTTCTCCTTTTCTCTTTTCTCTTTTTTTCTCTTTTGTTGTTGTATATATATATATATTGTTGTTTTCATTATTTTCTATTTTTTGTTGTTTTTCGTTTCATTTTTTTTGACATTATGTACACCTATCTAAGGGTAGTACTTCTTAAGATAAAGTCCATTCCAATGGTGAGATAACTCGATCCCCTCAGCATTTACTAGCCTATAGGCGTTGCCAAGATGCACAGCCTGAACCATGTACGGTCCTTCCCAATTGGGTTGGAGTTTAGAACGCGGCCCACCAGGTTTTACAAAAATTCTTTTAACTACCATTTCACTGACTTAAAATTTTCTTTCAATGACCTTCTTTCGATAAAAACGTGTGAGTCTATTCTGATATACACGAGCATGCTTGGCAGCGGCCAGCCGTTTCTCATCTAAGAGTTCCAATTGGGCAAGGAGTGAATTACGATGTTCGTCAAGGGGAAGCTCCTTGTCTAACTGTAACATGAGAGAAGGAACCAAGATCTCGTACGGAACTACCGCCTCCATCCCATAAGTAAGGGCGAAGGGAGTTTACCCAGTGGGAGTACGGATTGAAGTGCGATAGGCCTATAGAGCTTCAATCAGCTTTTCTGGCCAATCCAAGAACTTGTTAGACTCACATGTCTTTTTTATGATTTTAATCAATGTTTTATTAGTGGCCTCTGCTTGGCCATTGCCTTGTGGATAATAAGGTGATGAATGATGCAATGTAATTTTATACCTTTTGCAGAGGTCCTGAAGGTCCTGAGAAATGAATTATGGCCCATTGTCGGTGATGATAGTGCTTGGAATGCCAAACCTGGCGATGATGTTCTTTATGATGAATTTGCAGACTGTTGATGCTTTAACCTCTGCGTAAGCTTCGGCTTCGGCCCATTTGGTGAAGTACTCCGTTGTTGTAAGAATGAATGATTTTTGCTTAGTGAGGGAGTCGGGATGACCAAGAGGATCAACGGTATCGAAAGCCCACATGGAGAAAGGCCATGGGGAAGATATTAGATGTAGTATGGAAGACGAAGAGTGGATCTTATGGGCGTGAAGTTGACACTTAACACACCTACGGACATAGACAGCACAATCCTCTTCCATGGTGGGCCAATAAAAGCCTTGCCGAAGGATTTTCTTAGCAAGCATTTAGCTATTCGCATGGCCACCGTACACACTAGAGTGTGCTTCCTCGACACATTTCCAGACCTCCTCCTCGTCAAGATATCTTAGAAGAACACCAGTAAGGCTTCTCTTGTACAGCACTCCTCCGACCAACATGTACTTCTGTGCCACTCTCCTTATGGCTTTCCTATCTTCCGATGTGACTTCTCCGGGGTAGGACTGATCTTTGCAATACTTGGCAATGTTGTAAAACCATAGCTTCTCCTCATCAGCCAATTCTTCTTCTAATTCTACCAACATGATTTCCCTCTTCTCAAGGATTTCTTCCTGTAGGACTTTTCTTGCTATCATATCCTTGATATCTACGTAGGAAGCGTCATCGATTGCAGGAGCGTGACGCTTGTAGATGGAAATGGAATCAAACCATCTTCCTAGAGGGAACCTTAAAGATGATGCCAACGAGGCATGGGCATCGGCCAGAATATTCTGATGATGAGGGACATGGACAAAGATCAGTTTGGTGAACAGTTTGGTAAAGGCAACAGTGAGTTCTTGGTATGGCTTGAGCTTGAGAGCGCGAGTGCGATATTTGGTGAGCACCTGGCGAAGAATGAGTTGACTATCACCTACGACTCGTAATTCGGTGATACGAAAAGAATGGGCGAGTTCCAGGCCAGCTATAAGAGCTTCATATTCGGATATATTGTTGGTAACTGAGAATTTGAGCTGGTATGCCAGTGGGAATGTAAGGCCTTCAGGCGACAGGAGGGCAATGCCGATTCCTTTCCCTTGGGAATTCAGAGCTCCATTAAAATGTAACATCCACATGTAATCATCTGATTGGTTGATGGACATTAGTTCCTCATCTGGAAACTCTGATTAGATAGGATCGAACTTGGGGAGAGGATGGTAAGCGAGATGCTCAGCTATGGCATAACCCTTAATCGCCTTTTGCTGAATGTAGGTGATGTCAAACTGAGAAAGAAAGTTTTGCCAGCGTGCTAATCTATCCGTAAGGATAGATTTTTCTAGAAGGAACTTGATAGGGTTCATTCGGGCAATCAGATGGACTTCATGAGCTAGAAAGTAGTGTTTCAACTTCTGCACTATCCAGACAAGGGCGGCACGTGTTTTCTCCATATCCATGTATTTTTGCTCACAAGGGTTGAGGAGTTTGGATAAGTAATAGGTCACCCTTTCCTTGCACGCGTCATCGGCTTGTGCTAGGACAGCTCCCACGGAGTCGTCCAAGACTGAGATGTAAAGGATTAAAGGTTTACCTGGCGTGGGTGGAATTAGGACGGGTGGATTGGCCAGATTTTCGTTCAATCCTTCAAAAGTTTTTTGGCATTTAAAATTCCAAAGGAATTCTACTCCTGACTTAGTCAACTCATAGAAAGGTTTGCACCTTTGCGAGTGCTGGGACACAAATCAACGAATGAATTGCAACCTTTCGATTAACCCTCAAACTTCTCTCAGATTCCTCGGAGGTGACATTTCCTTAATTGCTTTAGCTTTGTTGGGATCTATTTCAATACCCCTCTTACTCACAATGAAACCGAGCAATTTGCCCGACGAAACACCAAATACGCACTTCTTTGGATTCATTTTCAAATTGAACTCCCTTGATCTTTGCAGCACCTTAGCTAGAACTCTCTGAGTGTTCTACCCTAGTCCTGGATTTCACCAGTAAATCATCCACATACACCTTTAAATACACATGCATCATGTCATGAAATATTGCCATCATAGCCCTTTGATAAGTAGCTCCAGCATTCTTCAAATCAAATGGCATGACCAAATAGCAATAAGTTCCCCAAGGTGATGTTTTCTCCTGATCCTCTTCCGCCAAACGGATTTGATTATACCCCGAAAATTCATCCATAAATGAGAGAGTTTCATAGCATGCTGTGTTGTCAACCAACACATAGATGTGAGGCAAGGGGAAATCATCTTTTAGACACGTGCGGTTAAGATCCCTGAAATCGATACAGATTCGCATCTTTCCATCCTTTTTCATGACCGGGACAATATTTGCCACCCATTGAGGATATAGGACGACTCTAATAAACCTGGCTTTGTGGAGCTTGTCGACCTCTTCCTTCATTTTCAAAGCCATCTGGGGGTGGAAACGTCTTAACCTTTGCTTGACCGAGACGGACCCTGGTTTTAGCGTTAGGCGGTGTTCGACCAGGGTGGAATCTAATCCCGGCATATCATCGTAGCTCCATGCAAACGTGTCCCTATACTCCTTGAGAACCTCAATCAACTCCTCCTCTTCGGGCGGTGGCAAATTATCACTTACGAGGATGATCCTAGGGTCTTCCTCAGTTCCTAGGTTGATTTCTTTGGTGGGTTCTTCTATAGTGGCTGATGGTTTGTCAAACCTCCTCATTCTGCTAGCATATGCGTCAGCCGCGTCCTCATAGTCTTCGTCCCCTTCTTCAATAGGGTACTCTTCATCTGTGAGCTCATATACTCCATACCCTACATCAATTGTGCAATCCTCCTCACATTCTAACTCTGGCAGATGGATGGGATTTTCTAGCAGTTGAGGAATAGCTAGGCATGCCTGGCACCTATTGGCTAAATCTAGAAGAAATCGGCGAGGAATTTGCCTACCCTTGGATTTTCTTCTAGGTACTACCTTTGACTCATTATTGCTAGATTGACCTACATCTCCTACAGACGAAGGGGAAACTGAAGAATGTACAGGAAAAGACCCCTCAGTGGAGGGGTAAAGAAGGTCTCTCAAGGGATCTTGAACGAATGGCCCGTAGGTCGGGGTGCACTCGTGGGAGATGTATGAGGTTTCCTCAAAGGAAATGCACTGTTGAGGAGTTTAAAAATTGACATTTTTTTTCATTTTCATTTTCAATTACAAAACAATTGAAAGAAATTAGGGAATGAGAGAAGGGGACTATAGCTAAGGGGTTGTAAGGCTCATTGAGCAGGTCATGGTTGAAAATTTGGCGCGGGCTGAGAAACCCGCGCAAGAATGTGAGTAGAGGACCTAGGAATATCATCAGACAAACGTCTGGCCCTGGAAAGAGTCAATAGCAACGGCTGAGGAGAATGATTAGATAGAATGACAGAAAGCGATCCGTTAGTGGCAACATCCTCTTGGCGAGGAGAATTTGGAGCTTTGGCAATGTCAACGACACCTTTTGGCACCTCGGAGATCAAAAGTGGCTCCTCTAAGTTCGAAGGCGAGAACATCCGCTGCAGTGCAATGAAAACACCTTGTATATCGAACCACTTGTTCCACTCGCAGTCTGGGTCATCGTGCTTCCCCTTCTTGGCAGCTTCCGAGCGACTTTCAGCTAAGTAGGCAATCTTCAATTCCCCCTGTGATTCTTGCAGGTGATCCCCCAACTGTATAATCAGCTCCTTTCTGAAATGAGAGTACAAGGTCCATGTAAGAGGTTCCTCGTGTGCTTCAAGTGGCCCTTCAAAGCCCAGGCCAGCTTTAAGGGTTAACCTTGTGTTCTTTGGTGGTCTTAGTCTGCCATGTAGTTGTGCCCCCAAGCCTTTGCCCTGTTGGTAGCCAATATTTCTCATGATCTCCCATCTCTTAGAATGGGAAGGGTGACATGACTTTGGTGCTGGAAATGGCTTTTGTGTTAAAGAGGCGCGGCGAGGGTCGCACACATCTAGCAGTGAAAGAATTGGCCAGTGGGTTGGCCAAACAGAGGGCAGAGAGGTAGAAATAGCATCCACCGTAGAAAAGATGGGTATGCTATTTACCTTGATAATCCAAGCCTTGTATAGAAACTTTAAGCACTGGTGATTGGTGGAAGGCACAACATTCGTAACTTCAATGAAAGGGCGTCCTAGTATGGCTTTGAACGTGGGATCCATATTAAGGATATGGAATTCTGTAGAGACTGATGCAGGGCCCAATTCTACATTCAAGATAACCATCCCCTTTAGTGACCTTTTGCTATTGTCATAAGCCGTAACTGTGATTGATGAAGGCTTTATCTGCTCCACATCAACCCCACATGATTGGAGGGTGCTCATAGAGATCACATTTATAGACGCACCAGTGTCCACCAAACACGGGTCTATAGACACCCCCATTGATCTTGACTGCAATACACAAAGCATATTTCCGAGCCTCCTTGGGGGCAAGCTCATGGTGGTGAAATATAATAGCTGGTTGTGTATCAGTCGGCGTCAGCACCGACGAGATCTTCTCCACTGGGAGGTCCTCATTTACCATAACCTTCTGAAGATACTCCATCAAGGCGTCCTGATGGATTTTCGACCTCTTGATTAGCTAGAGAATGGAGATCCGGGCTGGTGTTTTATCCAAGTGTTTCAACATGTCATATTGTGTCCCAGGGGTAGATTCGTCAAGCTGCTCTTCGGTGCCCTTCTCTGGCTGAGACTGTTCGGGGACTTGACTATTTTGGGGGAAAACCCGATGGAACATCCTTCCACTATGGAGCATCATGGCTTGTGAGTTTGGCCGCACCTCTATGGAGTTAGGTATGGGGTTTGGCATGGGTTTTAGGGGTAGTGGGGGAGGAACAATCGACGAGGCAGAGGTGATGACGGGTGTAGGGGCTCTGATGAGAGGTTTGTTAGCTGGAGGCATGGTGGAAGTGGGTAAGGTCTCAGATGGACGGTGGATAGTAAGGGGTTTGGAAGGTGGAGGCGTAGTAGAGGTTGATGGGGCCCCGGATGGGCGGTGGGTAATGATTGGTTTCGAGGGTAGGGATGGAGGTATGATGGAGGTAGATGGCGCCCCGGAAGGACGTTAGATAATGAGGGATTTGCTTGGAGGAGGCGGAGTAGAAGTGGATGACGAAGTGGAGGGATGAGAGAGGATGAGAGGCTTTGAGGGTAACGGGGTTATGGTGGAGGTAGATGGCGCCCCGGAAGGACGTTGGATAATGAGGGGTTTGTTTGGGGAAGGTGGAGTGGGAGTGGATGGTGAGGTGGAGGCATGAGGGATGATGAGAGGCTTTGAAGGTAACGGGATTATGGTCGATGGCGTTTGCTGGGGACTCAGTGGGGAGTTAGCAGTAGGGATGCGGATGAGAGGGCGTGATGGCTGTGGGAATGAGGGATGCCTTATTATAGGTGGTAATATGGGTCGGGGAGAGACAGGTGCTGGTCAGGCGAGGCAAGGGGATTGATTAGAAATGTGAGTGGCGGCAAGAATAGAACTACCTTCCGTATGCCAATCTTGCCCTCTTCCAACTTCCGGGAAGGAAGAGATGGGGTTGACTTGGTGGTTGGGTTGTTGGTACTCCAGTAATAGATTTTGGAGGATGCCCATGTTTGGCCGCTGTTGTGGTGCCTACTGAGGCCGCTACTGTGTTGTTGTTGTTGTTGTTGTTGTTGTTGTTGTTGTTGTTGTTGTTGTTGTTGTTGTTGTTGTTGTTGTTGTCGTCGTCTAGGGGGTGGTCTCCTGGCCTTTAACATGGCGATATATCGCCTCATTTCATCCCAATCAAATTGATGCTCATCATTCATATCATAGATATAATCTCTGAAATGAAAACAGGTTTCCACTGTATGACCTGGTTGTTTATGGAAGACACAATATCTGGAAGTGTCGATGTTCGGGGGCCATATGGCTCTTTCCTTAGGCAAGATGAGTGCATTAGCAGCCATGAGAGCATTAAAGATGTCTGGCAATGATTCCGGCAAAGGTGGATAGTGAGCTCTCCTGGGACCGATCGGCCTCCTCTATTGTTGGGGGCCATAGTCTCCGGGTGGTGGAACCTGGTGATATTGAGCAGGTCGCTGTTGTTGTTGTTGGAGATGGAGGGGTGGAGGCATATTGTTCTGGAGGAGGTTGTTTTGTAGGAGAGGATGATAGGGTCGTTGACCATGTTGGTTCTGATTGAAGGGGAGTTGTGGGGCTTGTGGAGGCCTGGGGTTGGCTTGCTGGTTGGGATTGCCAACCGCACTCACCTGTTCATTTGCCACGACCCCTTCCGTCACCCCACCTTGGACACCAGTGCCTGGCTTTCTAAACACCATTGGCTTTGGCGGCTCAAACATATGCATGATGGGGCAATCTTTCAGCTGTGTTTGGATATATCGAGCCCTCTCGTACAGTTCTTCCATCGTGGTGAGCTTGTTCATGGTCAGGATATGCCTAAACTTGGGAGTGGCATTAGACACAATCATTTTAACCTGCTCCAGCTCTGAGAGGGTGTCCCTTATCTTTTCTACCAGATCCCTCCATCTATCAGCATATTGGACAAAATCTTCGTCCATCTTCATCTTTTCAGCCACCAAATCAGTAATAGAAAGGGATGGGCCGACCTGGTCCCGATATTTTTGAAGGAAATTCCTTTGAACTACATCAAAATCTTCGGCCTCACTTGGCTCTAGGGCGTAGAACCAATCCAACGTGGGGCCATCTAATGATCTCCTGAAGAGGTATGCCAGAGATCTCTTGTCATTCTGTCAGAACAAGGACTCATACATAAAGTCCTTCAAATGGGTAAAGGGGTTGCCAGTGCCATTGTACCTACGGTACGTGGGCATCTCAGAAGGGGGAAGATGAAACACTGGAAGGATCGACAGATAAAATTCAAGGGTGGATTTTGCATCCACCCTTTTCTTTAGATCCCGGAATTGCTCATCCATATTATTCAGTCTGTTCAAGAGTGACTGGGTGAGCGGGTCAACCGGGGAGGGTGGCGCGTGCCACGGAGAAGGGGCATGCCTTCCAGAGGCCTGGGAAGGAAACCTCGTATGGGAGGTGTAATGTCCCGGATCTTTTTTGGATCTTCATTGGGTCTTTAGGATCCTTTTCGGAGAGTTTCGGATCACTTTTGTAACTCTCGAGTTGAGTTTTACGATCCGTGTGGGTTTTTCTCCCGTACTAGTTACAGAACCATGCGGTGAGTTTATCTCTTAATTCATCGACTCGTGGATGATACAACGGCGATGTACTCTTCGAGCCGATCGTTTTGACTATTTTAGTGTATTTTTCTGAGACCGGGGCAAAAATCAGATTTTTCGAAAATTAGGAAATTTTCCTAACTTCTTTCTATAAATTCAATTCCACTATCTCTCCTGCTCATTTTCAACTTCACGCTATCTCACTCCGTTCTCTCCCGTCTCTGGTCCGTTCGGCGCGGGCCGCGCACCGTTGCGGAGCTGGCTGAGGCGTGGACGTGCTCGAGTGATCGGTTCGCGGGAAGGAGCAGCGGATGGAGCGTGGCGAGCGCGATCCCTCGGTGGATTCCGAGAGGGCGTCGTTCATGATTCAGTGGTTTTCGGCATGGTTTAGTTGCTTCGGCGCTCGGTTTCTTCGGTGGAGGTAGGGAGATGGACCGCCACTTCCTTCTGCACGTTTTCCCTACTTCTGTGCATCGTTTGGTGCTTGACCGGGGGAGATTGTGCCGGTTTAGTGAAAACCGTCATTTTTGGGGTTTTCAGGGTTCGCCGGAAAACGGCAACCATTTGCGGCGTGGTTAGTGTCAAAATGACCGCTGGGATGTCCGGATCCCATTCATGTCAGTTTCGTGTCGATCGGTTGTCATTCGAGGCCGGTAGGAGTCCGGGAACCTCGGTGACCCGTTTTGGGTCGATTCGTCAGAATCACCTCGATCGTGCGTTTTAACGCATGCATGTGGGCTTTTTAGCCTCCAGATGTTATTTTCCATGGTTTGCCTTTGTTTCCCCTGTGCTTCGGCGTGAATGGGGCGTGGACGGCCCGATTTGGCGTTTCCACTGTTTTCCCACCGTGACCGGTGTAGCGGTCGTTCCAGGGACCGTCACAGTCCCTGACGGCCCTACAACAGACCGTCACAGAGTCTGTTCATTTTAAATTTTTCATGGCTAAGTGAGCGTAACGGTCATGCCCCTGACCGTTACACTCCCCTGACGCGTCCCGGCTGGTGCGTCACATCCATTGTGCCTTATGTGTTGTGTTTGAGGCGGTTGCTCTGACGGCACTCCCCCAGTGCGTCAAAGTGGTGTAACGCGCCTGCCCCATGCCGTTGCACTCTGTTTGACTACGTTTGACTATTTAAGTCGATTCCCCTGACGCGCTCGCCCTGGTGCGTCAGGCTGTGTAACGCTCCTGCCCCAGGACGTTACACCCTGTTTTGACTGTGTTGGGTATATTGGTGTAACGCGTCTGTGCCTGTGCGTTAGGTTGGCGTAACGCCTGCCGTCGTGCGTTAGGTTGGCGTAACGCTCCTGCCGTCGTGCGTTACGCTGTTCACGTTTTGGGTTCGAGCGTGTTGGCTCTGACGCGCCTGCCCTGGTGCGTCAGGCTCGTGTAACGCGCATGTGCTAGGCCGTCACAGTCCTGTTGTGGCCGTGATGGCCGTTGGGCTTTTCGGTGTGCGGCGGTGTGTTGTGGGTTTGTTCTAGGTGATGTTAGGGGCTGTTTTGGGGTAGGTCTGTGTGTGCGTGTCTGTCTATGTTGGGGTGATGTCTGTTGCTCCCGTGGTCTGGCCGCTTTCCCCGTGGACGTCGGTCGATGTTCCTATGAAGGCTAAGACTACGTTTCCGAGTCTGTCGGCAGTTTCTTGTGTTGTCTTTGGTGCATGAGGTACGGGTGACAGTGCATGTTCGACTGTTTGTACTTCAGCGCCGCGTTTCGAGCTTCCCTTCCTCGTCGCCCTAGACGTCCAGTAGTCGAGGGGTGACCCCGATATACGGTTTTGTAAGCTAGTTTCCGTCGGCTCCTACGGTTACCGTAGCGTCCTACGGGGGGAGAAAACTAGCTAGAGGCCTGACTCTAGGCAGGAGCCAGTGTGTGCACACGTGGTCAGGGGTTGAGGACTGACGGCGACGGGCGTGACCCTGACTAGTACTTGTAGCTATGTTTCCGCGTGGGTCTGTGACTCGATCGGGCTCGCGTAGGCCGCGATCGATGGGTAGTCGAGACACTTTGTGGGGTTTGTCGTGACCTGTCCGGGTTGGCCTTTCCGTGGCTGTACTCGAGGTAGGTGCCTTGTCCGGTGCACGACACTCCGGTCGTGTTGCCTGTGCCTATCTAGTTCTTTTCTAGGCCTTCTTTTGCATGCCTGTTGTAGGTGTAGGTTGGGGTGTTTTGTTTGGCTTTTTCCCTTTTCCTTGCTGCTCCCTACTCCTCTTTTCCTTTCTAGGCCTGCTTGCCTGTTCGGGTTATTCCCCTCGTCCTTACATGTTCCCTACTCCTATTTCCCTTTCTTTTGCAGCTTTCTAGTGTTGTTTCTTGTTGCTGTCCCTGTTGTTCCGTGTTACTGCGTGTTCTTCAGTGGGGATCCGCGTGACCCCTACTGAGCCAGTGACACGAGGCTCACCCCTACTTTTCAGGTGGGGTTATGTGTTCGTTCTGCTTCCGCGGGTCCTGGTGTTCGAGTCGTAGCTGCCAGCTGGTACCTCCGTCGGGCTTCCCCCGACTTCTTGGTACGTCTTTTCTTTCTATCGACTGTACTGCTAGACTGCTGTCTTTAGCTTTGGACTTGACTCTGGTATATAATTGTTTAAAATCTGTTAATAAAAATGTAATTTTATTTCTGCTACTTTAGCAACCCGATCTAATGAAATTTAATTGCTTGCTGCTATATCTATCAGTTCAATGTACTACACGACAATCCTTTTTCCCTTCGGAGCTTTACCGCTCTTGGGAGGCCTCGCGGGTTCCATGTGGTATCATGTGTATTCGGTAGTCTTACCGGGTATATCTGGTATCCGGAATCCGGGTCGTCACAGGAGGGGTATTGGAGTCTACCAGTGGATAGACCGAACTGGAGTGGTGTTTGAAAGGTGGCTGTTGCCAGGGGTTGTGAGGGGAATTGGAAGGAGGGGGGCTGTTGATTCGATTGCCCGGAAGGTAAGGAGGAGGGAATAGCCTGTGCAGGCTCCTGGATGGGTGTAGCAGCCGGATTTTGCTCCGGGGGAGAGGGGGAAACATATTTTCCTTTCAGAATGGCCTGGAAGGCCTGGAGTTGCTCAGAACTGAGCTGAGTGTTGGCGAGGACACCTAATAGGGGGGAGATGTCCTGGGGGGAAGCCGTATCCCCGGCAACATTCGGCACCTCGTGCGAGGGCTCATGGGATGGACCAGCGTCCATAGCGTAGGCATGGGGCTCACCTTGGTGGCCTTGGTCTGAGTTATGCTCTCCATATGCGTCATGGCCTTGGCCATACATCTGGGGCTCATTGTCAAAGGCCCCGGCCTCGAAATCATCGTAGTTGTATTCGGCCATCTTTAGCACCTTACTAGAACGCAATAACATACACTATCAAACAAATGGCAGAGATTAAGACACAAGTTGATGCTTTACGTCCTTTTTTTATTTTTATTTTTTCTTCTTTTTTTTCTTTTTTTTCACAAACTAGAAGTTCATACAAAAGATAGGACCTTAGTTAGAATTTTGGCCACCGCCGTGCCAGCTAAGGTCGCTCACCTCACCACGAATGGACAACTAAACTCCGGGGAACTTCAGTGGTACAATCGGCCCAATGAACAAAGAGGGAATCCTTCGGTGTCGGAGACTTACGGAGGTCCCGATGAAGGAGATCCTAGTCCGTCGAGAGGAATTCCCGAACGGAGAGTCATTCCTTCACCGAGAGAGGGTAATCCTTAGAAAAAAGTAAAAAAATGGGGGAAGATGCCAATGTAATGTTGTGTTGTATATAAAAACACACATAGATAAAGAACGAGAATAATGCAGGAACAAATAAGATTGAACAGATTTCAGACAATAGAACATGACAATCAACAGAAATGAGGAAATGCTCAGAACCGATTCTCCTTTCCGAAACATCGTAAACCTCTCAGGAAATCGCAGGGGATTGTGGAGGAGTGCACGTGGTGCACGAGGGATGAAATTAAAAAGTGCTGCTTAGAGCATAACTGTAACACACGCGGGCGCAATAGGAGGGGCATACGTGGGTGCCGAAATCACACGGGTAACCCAAAGAAAAGCAAAAGATGTCCCACCGTGATCGCCAAGAGATGTGGACGGCGAGATCGTACCAAGGAGAGAGAAGGAGGATGACGAGATCGTGGCAAGGCGAGTGAATGAGGGGGACGAGGACGAATTACAAGGTGATATAAGAAAGGTGGTGGAAAGTATGACCTGAAGGAACATTGAGAAACTAGACTTATTCAATTTCCGGTACGGAACGGAGATAGGGATCCGAAGATCCTCTCATGCAAGCTAACTACCTCCTCAACAGGCGTGGCCTATTGTTTCGGGAGCAGCTTTGAAGATACCCGATATTGGGATAGAATATGCTGGGGAAATACCCGGCGAAGGTTGTCTCTATTGGGTTCGAGAGCGAGGGGACAAACGAAGTGAAGACACGGAATTATAGCAAAATAACATTCACCAGGAAATCATGACAATAATATAAACGAAAGCGAACCACCGCAAGACATTGGTCTTTGCGGGCTTTTTATAGCAATATATGTATAGTAATAAGTATATATACGTACAGTAAACCACCACTGGACATTGGTCTTTGTGGGATTTTTAGAAATATATATATATAGTAGTAAATATATATATATATATATAATAAACCACCACTAGACATTGGTCTTTGTGAGATTTTAACAAAGATAAAAATAATAGGAATAAAATGACAGAACGAAAATTACGGAAGGAAACCTCCGCGAAGAACTTGTTCTGTTCAGCGGGGTTTGAACAGAAATAAAAATAACAGAAATAAAATGACAGAACGAAAATTACAAAATGAAACCTTCGCGAGGAACTAGTTCCGTTCACGGGGTTTGAATGACGATTACAAAATAAAACCTCCGTGAGGAACTAGTTCCGTTCACGGGGTTTGAATGAAGATTGCAAAATAGAACCTCCGTGAGGAACTAGTTCCGTTCACGGGGTTTGAATGAAGATTACACAATAAAACCTCCGCGAGGAACTAGTTCCGTTGACGGGGTTTGAATGAACATTGCAAAATAAAACCTCTACGAGGAACTAGTTCCGTTCGCGGGGTTTGAATGAAGATTACACAATAAAACCTCCGCGAGGAAATAGTTCCATTCACGGGGTTTGAATGAAGATTGTAAAATAAAACCTCAGCGAGGAACTAGTTCCATTCATGGGGTTTGAATGAAGATTACACAATAAAACCTCCGCGAGGAACTAGTTCCGTTCACGGGGTTTGAATGAAGATTGTAAAATAAAACCTCCGCGAAGAACTAGTTCCATTCACGGGGTTTGAATGAAGATTACACAATAAAACCTCCGCGAGGAACTAGTTCCGTTCACGGGGTTTGAATGAATATTACACAATAAAACCTCCGCGAGGAACTAGTTCTGTTCACGGGGTTTGAATGAAGATTGCAAAATAAAACCTCTGCGAGGAACTTGTTCCATTCACGGGGTTTGAATGAAGATTACAAAAAAAAACCTCCACGAGGAACTAGTTCCGTTCACGGGAGTTGAATGAATATTATAAAATAAAATATCCGCGAGGAACTAGTTTTGTTCATGGGGTTTGAATGAAGATTACAAAATAAAACCTCCGCGAGGAACTTGTTCCGTTCACGGGGTTTGAACAGAAATTAAATGGGGAAGGGAACCGTCGCGGGGAATGATCCTCCGCGCGGGTGAGGATAAGCACAAAGGACTAAGATGAACGTAGGAGGGGTGTGAGTGTGATCGCCAGAGGTTGTGTACCTCGAAATGAAAGGGAATGATCGTGTCTCGTCTCCGAGCTGAGGGGGTACGTGGATTCCTTCTTCCTCTTCCGTCGGCCGGTCGATGAAGAGGGCTTCCTTTGGTTACCATGGGAAACAAACAACAAACGACACTGAATCAGAACAAAGGTGGCGGTATAGTATCAATCCATTAAAATGAGATAACAATCAATATTGCACAAAGAACACGCATCTGGTTGGTGGTGGTTTAAAACCCCTTTAGATCAAAGGGTATGAAATGATATGATGAGATGCATAAGTGAAGAAATATATGAATCGTGCCCTCTAAGGAGAGGAGAGTGGTATGAGCAAAACCGACGAATGATGCATGCATATGCAATTAACTAAATGAAAACAACTCAACAAAGGGAGAAGAGAGCTTATTCAGATATGGGGGATGGGCTTCAAGGGAACGCTTCAGCAACGCGAGAACGACATGAATGGATGATAGTACGGCACAACTTTCCTCATATACATCAACACTTGGAAACTCGGCAGGACTTTCTTTTCATCTCCCGAACTTAGAAATGGTTATATATATATATATATATACATTAATATATATATAGTGAGATATATACATGATATCTATTTGTGAATATACATATATATATATGATAAAAATAGGAGAAATAAAATAGATAAAATTAAAATTAAAATAAACTATCCGAAAGAGAGAGAGAGAGAGGGGGCTCCTTCTCTTTTTTTTTAGAATTTTTTTATATCTTAGTTTTAGAAGGAAGAAAATATAAAAATCAGAGAAAAGAATAGAATGGAGAAGAACAAGATAAAAAAAAAAATAATATATATATATATATATATATATATATATATATATATATATATAAAGAAAAGAGAGGAAACAATGGAGGGAGAGAGAGATCGAGAGAGGGAGGGAGAAAGAGAGTGAGAGGCTGAGGGATAAAAAATGATAAAAGAGAAGAGTTGAGAGAGGGAGATCGAGAGAGTATAAGAGAGGGAGAGAGAGGCACGTGAGGGAGAGAGGAAAAGAGAGTGAATGAGAGAGAGAGAGTAAAAAAGAGAGTGAGAGGATGAGAGGAAGAAAGAGAGAAGATAAATAAAAAAGGAGAAATGGATGGGAGATCGAGACAGAGGAAGAGAGGGAGAGATGAGAGCTCGTAAAAGAGAGAGAGAGGGTTAGAGAGGAAGAACAAAATAATAAGAAAACTATAGAGAGAGGGAGAGATCGGGAGGGAGAGAGAGGATATGAGAGAGTGGGAAGAGGGAGGAGAGAGAGCGATTGAGAAGGAGAGATGAGAGAGAGAGAATACGTGAGAGGGAGAGAGAGCAAAATCGAGAGAGAGAGAGAGAGATCGAGACGGAGGGGGGTAGCGTCCGCGGCGGGAGGGCTTCGCGGTGGACGGGACGGCGACGACGGCCGGCGGTGCTGCAACGGCAGCGGCGACGTGGAGGGGTGCAGCGGCGACGGGGGGCGGAAGCCGGTGACGAAGGGCTCGGGGCAGCGGCAACGACGACGATGGAGGAGTTGCAGCGGCAGTCGGAGGGGGTGCTCGGACGGCGTGAGGTAAAGGTGGCTGGCTCGGCGGCGGCATTGCAGGGAGTGACGGTGGTGCAGCGGCGGCCCGGGGGGGGGGGGGGGGGGGCTCGCGAGCTTCGAAGGTGGCGGGGTGAGCGTGGAGGCAGGACGACGGGGGTGGCGCGGTGGTCGACGGTGACGGGTGAGGCAGCGGGAAGTGGTCGACGAGTGGGGAGAAGTGAACGACGTGGTTGATGGGGGTGCCGCGATGTCAAGAGGGAGAGGAGAGGAGGTGGCTTACGGTAGTGGAGATGGGGAGAGAGGGTAGCAGAGGGAAGAGAGGGAGAGGATGGCGATGTGGCTAGCGTGGCAGTACACCGGAGAGGGGGAGAGGATGAGGACGGGGCGACAGTGGAAGGAGGCGAGGTTTGGCCGTGACTATCGCTAGAGAGAGTGGGGAGAGAAGTGGCTGGGGATTTCGATGGGAGTGGGTGATGCCGTGATGAGTGGGTTCCAGAAGAATGAGGGAGCGAGACGAGAGAGAAAATAGAGATGAGGGGGGAAGGCTTGCCCGCGGCCGTGAGTTGTTGTTGTTGTGGGTTTACGGGAGAGAAAAGAGAGGGAGAGGAGAGATGTTGGATGTGTCCTGTTGAGGGGTTAGTGTGCGATGGAGAGAAAAATGGAGGGATAGGGAGGTGTTACGTGGGTTGAGAGAACCATCCGACAAGGTGAGGTGTGCATGCAGAGAAAAAGAGAGGGAGGGAATGAGAGAGCCAATGAGAAGGGGAGTTGGGAGAGTGAGATGGGGAAGGGAATCGTGAGAGATGCCTTTTGGGTGTGGGTCGGAGAGAAACAATGAGAGAAAGGAGAACAAGATCCGAAAAATTAGGAGGGGTGGGGTAGTCATGTTATTTTGTTTGGAATTGGTGTATATATATATATATATATATTTGATTATTTTATTTTTTTTATTTTTGTAATCTTTTCTCATTTTTTGTATTTATTAAAAACAACCTTATCTATATATATATATATATATATATATATTTGTTGTTTTGACATTTTCTCATTTTTGTATTTTATATGTACCCGAGATTAACATGAAAAAGCATTCAAATAAGTCAAAATGTGCAAGCCACTTTGGGACACCACAGTGTAATATGAGATATACTCGCGGTAATGCCGAAAACAGCGTGTCTATAGGAGGGAGGTCTTATACGTCCAATCAGGTCTCCGGTTCAGGGAGTAGCTAGTGATTTGAGTCTTTTATTTTTAATAGTGCCATCATCATTCTCATTTGCATGCTTGATTCCTTTCCTTTTCATCCACGTTTTTCTTCATTTGCATTATCAATCACACACCCTCCTATCTTTCTGACGCCCCTAGGGGTTTAAAAACTCCCAGGTATCCTCCATTCCATGCTAGTTAGTTCATTTCTCATGCTCCTTTATAGTTTCTACACTTCACATTATTGATCTTGGATTTCTTTGTGTGTTCTACACTTTGTTTCACAGGTCAGCAGCATCCTAACACGAGGCCCATCTTTTCTTACCGGCCGAAAAGGGTGGAGGTTGAGATCCTACGTCTTGGAAGGTGGGGGCATCGAGTGGTCGCGTTCTGTCCGTTTGAGGAATCGGGCGGCTTCATCTGTGCCGTTCATCTTCTTCCGGCGGCTGATCCTGAACCGTTCGGTCGTCCATCGCTCTTCGTCCCGCGTTCCTTCTCAGCACCGACGAGCGGTCTACCGAGAGGCCGCGCATCCGCAGGGCGGTTCTACCGGAGCCGCTTATCTCCGCAGTGCTGATTCAGGTGAGTGTCTCCCTTTCCAAGGTACGATGTACTTGTTTGCACTTGGCACCTTGGTGGCGATCACACACACTGTAATATCCCGGACCTTTCGGATCCTTCTTTATGGGTCCCGGATCTAGTTTTCGGAGTGTCCGGCTCCGTTGTGTCCGAAATTTCGTTTCGGACATCTTTCGTGTTCGGATCGGCGCGATCCGGAGTCGTTTCGGAGGCCCGGAGGCGTTCCGCGGCTTTTCCGCGTGTGTTTTCCGATTCCCGGTGTGTGTTTCGGCTTTTCTCTTCGGACGCTCGTTGCGGGTGAACCGGGCTGTTCACACGGACACGAGTGGTACCGTTGCGACCGGTGCGTTCCGAGGATCGCGGGGGTGTGATTTCCTATTTTTTTGGAATTTTACGGATTTTCCGGGTTTTTCTATAAAACCCTTTTTCTTTTCTCTCTCCCCCACCATCTTCTTCTTCCTCTCTTCTTCTTCCTCTTTCCTCCTCCACCGTGTCTCCCTCCCTCTCCCTCTCTTCCTCCCGGTTGGCCACGGCGAGCTCCCCTCCGGCTGCAGACGGCGGCGGGGCGACGGCGCGGCGACGTGGGCGGCGGCGAGGCGGTCGTGGGGGCGTGCGGCAAGCGTGGGAAGCTTAAGGAAGAACGATGGTTTTCAAGCGTTCTTCGCGATTCGTGGACGATCCGGCGGAGCATTCGCTCCATTGAGGTAGGGTGACGTTCCCTAGCTCTTCGCCGTTCTTTTCCGTGGTTTGTAGGCCGCGGGGAGGCCGAGAGAGGCATGTTTGGGCATTTTTGGGGTTTTTCCATGTTTTGGGGTGAGCCGCCCGATCTATGGTTTTAGCCCATGATTCTATGTTTTGGTGGTTTAGATGCATGCTAGGGGTCCCCAGGGGTCTTCCCCCTTGTTTTCCCCCTCTCCGGTGGAGGTACGGGGGCGTGGTTGGTGTTTTTGGGGTTTTCCCGCCGTAGCGTGCTCTGGGGCAAGCGACGGTCACTCCAGTGACCGTCACATGCTTGTAACGCCCCTAGAGGGGTGCGTTACTTCCCTGGGTGTTGGCCTTTAGGGTCAAGGGCTGTAGCGGTCCTGCGACTGGCCGCCGTTTGCTAGTGACGCCCCTGGGCTGGGCCGTCACATGCTTTCGACCGTTGGGTTTTGACCGTTGGGGGTCAGGCCATGTAACGCACCGAGATAGGCGCGTTACATGCGTGTAACGCACTGGGGCAGGAGCGTTACTTCCTGTTGTCCCCCATGTGGATGGGCCAAGCGACGCGCTGGGGCAGGCGCGTCACTTCCCTTTCCATCCCGAGCGTGAGGGCCATGCGACGCGCTGGTCTAGGCGCGTCACATGCGAGTAACGCACTGAGCCCGACGCGTTGCTTGCAAGCGACGCGCCAGGGTAAGCGCGTTACTTTCCCTGTGGTTTTCGTGGGTGTGGGGTGCCATGTGACGCCCTGGCCTAGGTGCGCCGCTTCCAAGCGACGCACTAGGGTAGGCGCGTCGCTTCCCCCTACCCCCTGGCCGTGTGACGGTCCGCCTTAGACCGCTATTTCCAAGTGACGGCCCTAGAGTGGACCGCCATTTGGCAGTGACGGTCTGAGGGTAGACCGCCACTTCCTGTGTTGCCCCATGAGGGTGGCAACCTCGCTTTTCTCCGACCGTGGTCTCCGTGCGACGGGACTAGTGCGTGGGGTGATTCCCACACGTTGTCGGGCTTGGGCGTTGTTTTCCGTAACTTGAGAGTCTACTCCTTCAGTGACCCTCCACTAGTCGTAGCCTACTAGTACGCGTGTGCTAGTTGCACCAGGGAGTGGTGTACGGGCTGACCTTTAGAGACGGTTTGTGGACCGGTTACCGTTGGGCCCCACGTCTTGCAGCCAGAGTCCGGCTGAGGGGAAAACCGGTCAGAGGGCCAGACCAGGGACGCGCGGTCTGTGTGTGCACACGTGGTTGGGGGCGGTTGGACCCACGTCGACGGGCGTGACCCCAGCTAGTCACTTGTTTGTGGTTACTTGTACGGTGTTCGCGCCTCGGGTAGGACCTACCATGTCAGGCGGTTCACCTGCGGTGCGGTGTAAGACGTCAGGGGACGCTACCGGCTGTGCTTCTAGTGGGTGGTACTCCTGTCGAGTACGGAGTGTCAGACTGTCAGTCGTGTGTTTCCGACCTTCGGGTTTTGACGGTTCGACCGTTGAGTTGCGGTCTTCTCGTACCGTGGCACGTGTGTCGGTTTGCGTGCCGTTAGGGTCTAGTTCTGTAGAGTACAGGGCTTTCCTTTCCGAGGTACTTTCCTACCGCTAGAGTAGTGGTTTCTCGTTTTTCGAGGTAGGGTTCGAGTGATCCCTACTGAGTCTTGTTCCGAGACTCATTCCCTGCGTGTTTTCACCGTGTTTCAGGTGAGGCGCCACCTTCGGGGAGCGTGTCAGGAGCGCAGCGGAAGCGTGGTGCGGGTGTCCAGAGGTAGTGCCAGAGGTCAGAGCCGGGGGATGCCCCGTGTAGCTGTACTTTTCTTTCTTGTCACTGTACTAGTCGTGGACTACTGTTGCTGTTGTTGTTATTTTATTGTGGACCATGTAAAATGTTAAATTCATTTCCTGCTTAATATTATAACTATTTAATTTCTGCAATTATTTGTGATACTTGTGTAGTTTCCACACCATCCTTTTAACCCTTCCGAGTCTCCGGACTCGTGGGTGGCGGTACGAGTCTCGGGTTATCAGGCCTTCCCGGTAATCGGATTCTCGGGTCGTTACAGCTGGTATCAGAGCGCGGTTGTGGAATTACATGAGAATCATAGGTAATTGTAGTGGTCCACTAGTCCACAACGATGATGTACAGATGACGCTGGCATTGGGCACCGTGTGTTTATTTTGACCTTGCCGTTTGTGTGTTTTCTGTCTTGTGCTTCAGGAGCGAGTATGGCGCCGAGGAGAAGTTCTCGCTCTCAGCAGGGGCAGTCGGCTGGAGGTCAGGAGATCCAGCAGGGGGTCCAGAGGGACCAGGAGGAGCATAGCAGAGTTCCGGGAGCTACCGAGGCCGCGGATGCTGCGAGGGCTCCGGGGGCCGAGGGTTTTCTCCGCGGCATGTACCATCTCATGGCTCAGCAGTTCGGCGGAGAGGCCGGTGAGGGCTCGTCAGTCAGGGGTGGGCCAGGCCGAGCAGTGAGGGACTTCATGCAGTTCCATCCACCTTACTTTAGCGGCCAGGCAGACCCTGATGCGGCTCGTGATTGGCTTGATGAGATGGAGCGGGTGTTCAGTTCTGCGAAGAGTGCTGTCGAGGACAGAGTGGTGTTGGCCTACAACCAGTTGCAGGGTACGGCTCGGAGGTGGTGGTCTTCCGAGTGGAAGACGTCCTTTCAGCTTCGTCCACTTGAGCAGGTCGAGTGGGATGACTTTGTCAGTGCTTTCGAGCGTACGTACTGTCCAGATGTTGTTGCTACGCAGCGGATGCGGGAGTTTCTGGAGCTGGTGCAGGGTGACATGTCCGTGTTGCAGTACAGGGCCCGATTTGTCGAGCTGGGTCGGTACGCACCTCATATCATGGAGCATGAGAGGGTGAGGACGACGCAGTTTGTGCAGGGCTTGAGGCTGGAGCTGAGGCACCATCTGATCGCGAATGGGGCCACTGATCTCGAGACGGCGTCTCGTGTTGCGATTTCCTTGGAGATGGATATGCAGAGGACTCGAGGACCGATCAGCCAGGGGCAGTCTGTGTCAGGTCGCAGCCAGCAGTCGGCTACTCAGCAGCAGGGTTTCTTTCAGTCTGCGTCGGGTGGTTCAGGAGTGCCGGCACATGCAGCTTCGGTGACAGGATCTGCGTCCTTCGGCTCGAAGGTCAAGAAGTTCTTCAAGAAGGGGTTCGGCAAGAAGAAGTCCAGAGATCAGGGGCAGGCTTCATCGGGCAGTGTGCAGCAGCCGTTTCCTTTGCAGCGACAGGGATCGGTGGGTGGATCGCGAGGACCTTGTCCACGGTGTAGTGAGACCCACCCAGGCAGGCAGTGCACGGCGCCGATCATCTGTTTTCGGTGTGACCAGCCAGGGCACATGGCGCGTGACTGTCCTCAGAGGCCGCCGCAGCAGCAGGTTTCCCAGCAGCAGCAGCAGCAGGGACAGTATCCGCCGCTACCCAGGTCAGCTAGTGTGGGAGGCAGGCAGAGAGCTCGTGGCCAGATCACGCACTTGACCAGGGCAGAGGCAGTAGCGTCGCAGCTCGTGGAAGGTACCGTTCAGATTTTGGGTTGTGCGGCTCGGGTTTTATTTGATTCTGGCGCGTCTCATTCGTTTATTTCGGAGGATTTCGCGTCGAGCGTCGAGGAGCCGGTGACCCAGTTGTCTTGTGATTTGGCTGTGGAGTTGCCTTCGGGTGACTTTATGGTCACTCCGTATTGCTTCGACCAGGTTCCGGTGTGGATCGATGGACGGAGTATGCCAGGCAAGTTGTATGCGTTGCAGCTTCGGGATTATGATGTGATTCTAGGCATGGATTGGCTCGAGACTCATAGAGCGGTGGTGGATTGTGGAATGAAGAGGGTCTACTTCCAGCATCCGAGCAAGAGGACCTTCTATTTCCAAGGTATCCGTTCCACCTCTTCTCGATTTCTTATCTCTGCTATTCGAGCCCGTCGATTGCTTGATTCAGGTTGCCAGGGTTTTCTCGCGTCAGTGGTTGTGTCTGACCGGATGGAGCCGAATGTCGAGGACATTGCGGTGGTGTGCGAGTTTCCCGATGTTTTTCCTGAGGAGTTGCCTGGATTACCTCCCCAGCGGGAGATCGATTTCGTGATCGAGATTGTGCCTGGTACGGGACCTTTGGCGAAGGCTCCCTACCGTATGGCCCCCGCTGAGTTGAGGGAGTTGAGGGCGCAGTTGCAGGAGCTGTTGGCCAAGGGGTATATTCGTCCGAGCTTTTCCCCTTGGGGTGCGCCCGTGCTGTTTGTGAAGAAGAAGGACGGTAGTCTGCGGCTGTGCATTGACTATCGGCAGCTGAATGAAGTGACCGTTAAGAACAAGTATCCGTTGCCGCGGATTGATGATTTGTTCGACCAGCTGCAGTCTGCGCGAGTGTTCTCGCGGGTTGATTTGCGGTCCGGTTACTATCAGCTGAGAATTCGCGAGTCCGATGTGGAGAAGACTGCGTTCAGTACGAGGTACGGGCATTATGAGTTTCTGGTGATGCCGTTTGGGCTCACCAATGCCCCAGCAGCCTTCATGGACTTGATGCAGAGGGTGTTCCACCCGTATTTGGACCAGTTCGTGGTCATCTTCGTGGATGACATCCTTGTTTATTCGCAGTCTGCCGAGGAGCATGCGTACCATTTGGGTGTGGTGCTGCAGACGTTGCGAGATCACCAGTTGTATGCGAAGCTCAGCAAGTGCGAGTTTTGGCTCAGCGAGGTGCACTTTCTGGGGCACGTGATTTCTGGTGATGGCATTTCCGTGGATCCCGCCAAGGTCGAGGCCGTGATGCAGTGGCCGAGGCCGAGGTCGGTGACGGAGATCCGGAGTTTCTTGGGGCTTGCGGGTTATTATCGCCGGTTTATCCAGGATTTTTCCCGCATTGCGACCCCGATGACGAGGCTCACGCGGAAGGATGTGCCTTTCGTCTGGTCCGAGGAGTGTGAGCAGAGCTTTAGGGAACTGAAGAGGTTGCTCACCTCGGCTCCGGTGTTGGTTTTGCCTTCTGGATCGGGAGGTTTTGTGGTGTGTACAGATGCTTCCGGCGTTGGATTGGGTGCTGTTCTGATGCAGCATGGTAGAGTGGTGGCTTATGCATCTCGGCAGCTAAAGCCCCATGAGGAGAACTACCCTACCCATGACCTTGAGTTGGCGGCAGTGATCTTCGCGCTGAAGATCTGGAGGCATTATCTGTACGGTGAGAAGTTCGAGGTGTTCACTGACCATCAGAGTCTGAGGTATGTGTTCTCGCAGAGAGATCTGAACCTCAGACAAAGGCGTTGGATGGAGTTCATGAAGGACTATGACTTCACCCTGTCTTATCAGCCGGGCAGGATGAATGTCGTCGCCGATGCCTTGAGTAGGAAGGTTGCGGTCAGTACCTTGATGCTGAGGAAGTGGAGGCTCTGGGAACAGGTGCCCGAAGTATCTTTCAGGCTCAAGATTCCCCAGAAGCCAGGGTTGGCAGTGCTTGCGAGTCTGACTGTCACTCCTGTTATCCATCGTCAGGTGACAGAGGCTCAGCATGCGGACCCTGAGTTGCCCCGGATTTTGGCGATAGCTGATGTGGAGCTTGGCGAGGACGGTGCTGCGAGGTTTCGTGGCAGGCTGTACGTCCCAGGGGAGGAGCAGGTTCGTCGTGCGGTGTTACGCGAGGCTCATGGGAGCAGGTACACTGTGCACCCGGGTGCGACGAAGATGTATCGGAACTTGCGGAGGCAGTTCTGGTGGCCTGGCATGAAGAGAGATGTGGCCGAGTTTGTGGCCAGGTGCCTGATCTGTCAGCAAGTGAAGGCGGAGCATCAGCGACCAGGCGGTACTCTCCAGCCCTTGGATGTTCCTGCTTGGAAGTGGGACCATGTGACCACGGATTTTGTGGTGGGGTTGCCCAGAACCCCGACTGGGCAGGACAGTATTTGGTTGCTGGTGGATCGGCTGACGAAGGTGACGCGGTTGCTACCGGTCAAGGTCAGCTGGAGCGTGCCTAAGTTGGCTCGTCTTTATGTGGAGCGGATCGTTCCGTTGCATGGGGTTCCCATTTCGATCGTGTCGGATCGGGATCCGCGCTTCACTTCTGGATTCTGGAGGAGTTTCCAGCGAGCTCTTGGCACGGAGTTGGCATTTAGCTCGGCGTATCATCCACAGTCGGATGGCCAGTCTGAGAGGACCATTCAGACTTTGGAGGACATGCTGAGATCCTGCTGCCTGGAGTGGCAGGGGAGTTGGATTCGTCACCTACCGTTAGTGGAGTTTGCCTATAACAACAGCTTTCATTCGAGCATCGGCATGGCTCCTTATGAGGCATTGTATGGGCGTCCTTGTCGGACTCCACTTGATTGGTTTGAGGTGGGTGAGCGTGTTTTGACGGGACCGGAATTGGTGCAGCAATGTGTGGAGGTTGTGCACCTGGTTCGTCAGAACATGTTGGCGGCCCAGAGTCGGCAGAAGAGCTATGCTGACCGTAGGCGGCAGCCCCTCGAGTTCGCCGTGGGCGATCATGTGTTCTTGAGAGTTTCTCCGATGAAGGGGGTGATGCGGTTTGGACGGCGTGGGAAGCTGAGTCCCCGCTATATTGGTCCTTTCGCGATTGTGGAGCGCATCGGTGAGGTTGCTTACCGGTTGCAGTTACCCTCTGAGTTGGCGTCGGTGCATGACGTGTTCCACGTCTCTATGTTGCGGAAGTATATGCCCGATGACTCTCATGTGCTCGAGTTTTCCGTTTGGCCTGAGGTGACTCCAGATCTTTCTCTCCCAGAGTTTCCGATCCGCGTGGAGGATAGGCGAGAGCAGCGCCTGCGGAACAAGGTCATTCCCTTGGTAAAAGTCGTGTGGCAACGACACTCTGGTGGTGAGGCTTCGTGGGAACGTGAGGACGAGATGCGTCAGCAGTTCCCGTACCTGTTTGAGTGAGTCTTCCTCTTCTTTCCCCTTGGGTTGTTCTCAATTTCGAGGACGAAATTCCTTAAGGGGGGAGGGTTGTAATATCCCGGACCTTTCGGATCCTTCTTTATGGGTCCCGGATCTAGTTTTCGGAGTGTCCGGCTCCGTTGTGTCCGAAATTTCGTTTCGGACATCTTTCGTGTTCGGATCGGCGCGATCCGGAGTCGTTTCGGAGGCCCGGAGGCGTTCCGCGGCTTTTCCGCGTGTGTTTTCCGATTCCCGGTGTGTGTTTCGGCTTTTCTCTTCGGACGCTCGTTGCGGGTGAACCGGGCTGTTCACACGGACACGAGTGGTACCGTTGCGACCGGTGCGTTCCGAGGATCGCGGGGGTGTGATTTCCTATTTTTTTGGAATTTTACGAATTTTTCGGGTTTTTCTATAAAACCCTTTTTCTTTTCTCTCTCCCCCACCATCTTCTTCTTCCTCTCTTCTTCTTCCTCTTTCCTCCTCCACCGTGTCTCCCTCCCTCTCCCTCTCTTCCTCCCGGTTGGCCACGGCGAGCTCCCCTCCGGCTGCAGACGGCGGCGGGGCGACGGCGCGGCGACGTGGGCGGCGGCGAGGCGGTCGTGGGGGCGTGCGGCAAGCGTGGGAAGCTTAAGGAAGAACGAGGGTTTTCAAGCGTTCTTCGCGATTCGTGGACGATCCGGCGGAGCATTCGCTCCATTGAGGTAGGGTGACGTTCCCTAGCTCTTCGCCGTTCTTTTCCGTGGTTTGTAGGCCGCGGGGAGGCCGAGAGAGGCATGTTTGGGCATTTTTGGGGTTTTTCCATGTTTTGGGGTGAGCCGCCCGATCTATGGTTTTAGCCCATGATTCTATGTTTTGGTGGTTTAGATGCATGCTAGGGGTCCCCAGGGGTCTTCCCCCTTGTTTTCCCCCTCTCCGGTGGAGGTACGGGGGCGTGGTTGGTGTTTTTGGGGTTTTCCCGCCGTAGCGTGCTCTGGGGCAAGCGACGGTCACTCCAGTGACCGTCACATGCTTGTAACGCCCCTAGAGGGGTGCGTTACTTCCCTGGGTGTTGGCCTTTAGGGTCAAGGGCTGTAGCGGTCCTGCGACTGGCCGCCGTTTGCTAGTGACGCCCCTGGGCTGGGCCGTCACATGCTTTCGACCGTTGGGTTTTGACCGTTGGGGGTCAGGCCATGTAACGCACCGAGATAGGCGCGTTACATGCGTGTAACGCACTGGGGCAGGAGCGTTACTTCCTGTTGTCCCCCATGTGGATGGGCCAAGCGACGCGCTGGGGCAGGCGCGTCACTTCCCTTTCCATCCCGAGCGTGAGGGCCATGCGACGCGCTGGTCTAGGCGCGTCACATGCGAGTAACGCACTGAGCCCGACGCGTTGCTTGCAAGCGACGCGCCAGGGTAAGCGCGTTACTTTCCCTGTGGTTTTCGTGGGTGTGGGGTGCCATGTGACGCCCTGGCCTAGGTGCGCCGCTTCCAAGCGACGCACTAGGGTAGGCGCGTCGCTTCCCCCTACCCCCTGGCCGTGTGACGGTCCGCCTTAGACCGCTATTTCCAAGTGACGGCCCTAGAGTGGACCGCCATTTGGCAGTGACGGTCTGAGGGTAGACCGCCACTTCCTGTGTTGCCCCATGAGGGTGGCAACCTCGCTTTTCTCCGACCGTGGTCTCCGTGCGACGGGACTAGTGCGTGGGGTGATTCCCACACGTTGTCGGGCTTGGGCGTTGTTTTCCGTAACTTGAGAGTCTACTCCTTCAGTGACCCTCCACTAGTCGTAGCCTACTAGTACGCGTGTGCTAGTTGCACCAGGGAGTGGTGTACGGGCTGACCTTTAGAGACGGTTTGTGGACCGGTTACCGTTGGGCCCCACGTCTTGCAGCCAGAGTCCGGCTGAGGGGAAAACCGGTCAGAGGGCCAGACCAGGGACGCGCGGTCTGTGTGTGCACACGTGGTTGGGGGCGGTTGGACCCACGTCGACGGGCGTGACCCCAGCTAGTCACTTGTTTGTGGTTACTTGTACGGTGTTCGCGCCTCGGGTAGGACCTACCATGTCAGGCGGTTCACCTGCGGTGCGGTGTAAGACGTCAGGGGACGCTACCGGCTGTGCTTCTAGTGGGTGGTACTCCTGTCGAGTACGGAGTGTCAGACTGTCAGTCGTGTGTTTCCGACCTTCGGGTTTTGACGGTTCGACCGTTGAGTTGCGGTCTTCTCGTACCGTGGCACGTGTGTCGGTTTGCGTGCCGTTAGGGTCTAGTTCTGTAGAGTACAGGGCTTTCCTTTCCGAGGTACTTTCCTACCGCTAGAGTAGTGGTTTCTCGTTTTTCGAGGTAGGGTTCGAGTGATCCCTACTGAGTCTTGTTCCGAGACTCATTCCCTGCGTGTTTTCACCGTGTTTCAGGTGAGGCGCCACCTTCGGGGAGCGTGTCAGGAGCGCAGCGGAAGCGTGGTGCGGGTGTCCAGAGGTAGTGCCAGAGGTCAGAGCCGGGGGATGCCCCGTGTAGCTGTACTTTTCTTTCTTGTCACTGTACTAGTCGTGGACTACTGTTGCTGTTGTTGTTATTTTATTGTGGACCATGTAAAATGTTAAATTCATTTCCTGCTTAATATTATAACTATTTAATTTCTGCAATTATTTGTGATACTTGTGTAGTTTCCACACCATCCTTTTAACCCTTCCGAGTCTCCGGACTCGTGGGTGGCGGTACGAGTCTCGGGTTATCGGGCCTTCCCGGTAATCGGATTCTCGGGTCGTTACACACACGTTCACATCTCTCTCCCCTTCTATTTGCACTTCATTTGTTTCTTATCATGATATAGTAGAGGGATTAGGAAGGGGTTAAATCGATAGTACATATTTCTAATCAACAGGAGGCAGAGTGGGCGCTCTGGTCGAGGTGTGCTCGGATGAGCGGATGATATTCTTGGATTGGGCTGTGGTCGCCCTGGATTTGGTCCGTGAGTGTGTGGTTGTGTGTGAGAAGTGTTGCCCATTGATGCGCTCGACAGTCGTCGTTTAAAAATGCCGTGCCACACAAATTTTAAAATTTATACAACCGCACTCACTCACTTAGATGATTTTGAAAATACGAGTACAGTGGTAAATACGGGTCGATCCCACAGGGAGGAAAATTTGAATGTAAGTTGGAAAATACCCTTATGTTTTGAAAAACCAATTACTTTCGTTTGATTTGAGTGCGATTACAACTAACGGAAATGAAATTGTAATTTGAAAGAACAAGAGATAAGTTAAAGAAATATTTAGCCATTGAATTGAAGAATGCCGTCGATTCCTCGCCGAGCCATTGATGAAGATCACTCCGCCTTGGAAGTCGACGCCATGAGATGATTTGAAGAAGAACACCGCTTTGGGTGTGAGTGAAACACTTAAGAAGAAATGATTTGAATATAACAAGTTTGAAAACTTAAGTTTGAAAACATAACAGAATTCTAGTGAAAATAGGGGTTGAAAGAAATACAATAACTTACAATCTAGATGGAATTAGACAAAGTGAAATACATGAACGTTGTAGAGAATTGAAAGATGAAGAACGTTGATGAAGACCACCGAAACAGAAAACGAGAGGAAGACAATGAAAAACTTGAAAAATCAAGACCTATTGCTGCTGGTGAACAGTAACTGACAGAAAAATAGAACTGTAAAGAATTGATTCTAAAGCTCAAACTAAGAAGAATGTGACAAAGTGGAAGAAGAACAAAAGTTTTATCTATAAGAGAGGAACAACTTTCATTTAGAACTCAGAGTAAAATTATGATTGTAAAGGCTTCAAAATGATAAATTGGTGGAGACTATCACTTCGGATGAACAGTAACTGACACAGAACAGCACTTAGAAACACAGAGAATAACTTTTAAAATAGAAGGAATTAAAGGAAATGGTGAACATAGAAGTTGAAGAATACTTAAATATAAATAACTTTTATGAAGATAAGAATTTGAAATGAAAATCACAACAATAAGTTATGAGACTAAGAAGAGGCTGAATACTTAAACAAAACTTTTCATTAAAATAAATTGAACTTACAAAACTTGCAACAAAAGTCTTCAAACCAATACCTTCTAATCCTAAAACAAAAAGCCAACAAGAATGAACCTTAAGAACACAAAGCACCCCTTACAAATTCTTCATAATCTCCATGCTAGCTACTCCCTACCTCTCCTCACATTACAAATGAAGGCCCTTTATATAGGGCAACACATAACACCCCCTCTCATGTGAACACTTGGCCAATGTAAACACCCAATTGCTACTATATTTGACCCAATTTGTGTGCTAACATGTGTTGCACACGTTTTCCATTTTTTTAGAATTTTTTCAGATTTTTTCTGGCCTCCTTTTCCTTTCCTTTCCTTTCCTCTCATTCTCTCTTTTTCTCTCTCTGGCGGCGCGTTGCGCCGACCGTCGCCTGCCGTGTGAAGCCGCCCGCGTGGGCCCGCCGTGCGCCGACCACCGTCCCGCCGCCGCGTGTCGCACGCGGGCGCGTGCGCCCGCATCCCGTTGACGTGCCTGTGGGCGCCGCGTGGACGCCCTCGCCGACCGCGTCGTTGACCGCCTCCCGCGGCTTTCGCCGCGTGTACACCTGCCACGAGCCCCCCCCCCCGCCCCTTCGCCGACCTCGTCGCCAGTGCGCTTCGCGCGGGCGGCGAAGGCGGGAAGGGGGGGGCGGTTTGTTTTTGTTTTTTTAATTATAATATATGTATATATTAATATAAATATATATATCTAGTATATATCTCATATATAGGTATAGAAAATTCAAAAAATATCAAATAATTATATTTTTTTTCTAATTTTTTTCTATTCTTTTTGAACAACTTCCTAGGCTTCTGGCCCATTTTCACATATAAATTTAGTTTCCTTTTTTTATTTTTCTTGGAGCCTTCCTCGTATTGCGTGTCTGCATAAATACATAAAAATTATTTTTAAAACTATTTAATTTCATAAAATTAAACATTTGAGTCTCAATCAACAATAAGTGTGAGAAGTGTATATTTATTATTAGTTAAGCTTATAAAAATATGTATAATCATGAATTAAGCTATAAAAATACACACTTATCACACCCCCCAACTTACTTATTGCTAGTCCCTTAGCAATGCAATTAATGAAAAATTTCAGAACCAACAAGAGGTTAAAGTATCCAGACCTCATTTCCAGATCATCTTTCATAGAGTTAACTAAAGAGCAGGAATCTGGAATAATTACCACAGACTAGCCTTATGTCGAAAATTCAGGTACATGATGAAGAATTCTAATCAAAATTCAGTAGCACTTGTGCATGTGTAATACTAAATTCACAGTAGAGACAATTGCATCCTCCAGTTGCTATTCCGAACAAATGTCTTTCAATTCTGCACTTCTTAATCAGAGCATTCAGCATACTAGCTTTTTTATCTGCCTTATTGCTATGTCCCTTTTAGGATCCATATATATATTCCTTTCTTTTTTTCTTTCTACTTTTTTTTTCTTTACACACATGATGATGCACTACCCTTCACTGTTTTACACGAACCTCAACACGTCTTAGGTGAAGTAGGCCCGGTTACACAGATCAAAGTTCCCTTTTCCTTTTGATGCGAAGCTCAACACGTCTTAGGTGAAGTAGGCCCGGTTACTTAGAATCGGAGCATTTTTCATGGTGAATTTTTTTCTCATAATTTTTTCACTTGTGCATTTGCACTAATTTTTGATAAATAGCATGGCAGAAAGCTTATAAAAAATCTCTTCCTTAAGAAGTGCTGAATATTAGACAACATATTCAAAATAGCAGAAGGCTTGTCCTACGTGTTTCATTAGCGTGCAACGTGATTGTATTTTTCTAAAGTGCACATGAACTTTAAAGAGATTCTTAAATCAGCTTTCCAAAGCTAGATTAATAAATTGTCCATCATCCTTTTCCCTAGTCGTTTCTATTCCAGAATTACTTTTCATGAGACATGAATCAAGAAACTCCAAATGGGGATGTACTGTAAGGGAAGGGTAAAAAAAAAATTTGGGCGAAAATTGGGTGAAAATTTTATATGAATGCAACATGGTTTCCTGTCCCCCCAACTTAAATGATATTATCCTCAATGACATAAACAATAGAGTATAATAGAACAATGTAGATGAGAAGCGTATGAAGGAACGGGACAACCTGATAGAGGTGGGCTTCGAACATTGTGGCGTGTGACGGCTTGGCGTAGCTGAGCAGTAGAGTACGTAATCTCCTCTCTCCCCCCCAACTGATCGGGTATTCCCTGCAAAATAAAAACACACTAAAAACTTGGGTGCCTCCGAAGAAGCCGGTTAGTTCCAGACAAAGAGTAGAATTCATCGTGTCCATGAGTTTCAAAGGGAATCAACCACCGATTTCAACAATGGGTCACGGATCCGGATTTCCCGCAGAAATGTCCCCCTATTTCATGTGTATGCGAAAAGCAGTCACAACGGGACAATGAACACATGGAAACTTTGGGCCAAAAAGTCAATAAAGCATGCCTCCGACTCGATCATGCCACATGGTAGAGTGGGCGCGAGAGTAAAAGGAGGGGGACTTGTTGCCAAGGCTGTTGCTAAAGGTGACGGGGACAGATGCCGATCACCGTCTCTCCAATCCTATAAATACCTCCCTTCCACTCGACTTGGGAACATCGAAGTCGAGAGAGTAGAGTTGAGGAGTGAAAGGTTGGAAAGGGAAGTAGTGAGTGTTGCTCAATTTTAGAATGGAGGGTGAATCTAGCTTCAGAGCCGAAGGGGAGTCTTCTCGCTCCTCGAAGAGGAGCAGATCGGGCAGTAGTTCCAGAAGACTCTTAGAAGTTGAAGGACAACGGAGTGAGAGGACCCTATCATAGCTTGTAAGTGGATCCTTTCATTCCTTTCTTCATGCTCTCTTCTCCTTTCTTTCTTTCCAAAGCTCTCATTTCTCACTTCATGTGTATATGCAGAGCGTGATGAGATCGCACATTTCGTGGGAGCTTGTAGTGGCGGCATACCGAGGTCTCCCGGCCTTCCAGAAGGCGAGGTTAGATGTGATGGATTTCGGAGCCTTTCTCAGAATCGAGCCGATCAAGCTCGACCTTGCCCTGATCCAAGTACTACGTGAAAGATGGGATCCGGTGAGTCGGGCATTTCTGATGCCGTGGGGGCACATGGTGCCTAGCCTGGAAAACGTGGTCCGGATTACGGGCCTCAAAGTAGATGGAGAAGCAGTGACTGGCGTTACCTATGCGGACTACCGAGAAGGTGCCCAGAAGCTGTTGGGGATGGACTTAGACGGTCGGGAGAACAGGTCAGTAGCTAGGTCATCAATCATGGAGGCATTAGGGCTTACTGACATGCGTCCGCGTGATGATGAGTCCCTCGAAAAATTTATGGAAAGGGCAGAAAGAGGTGCCCGTGCTGTATATTGCGTTGATACCAGCAACTGGGAGAGGACCAACATGGATCTTAGGAGGTTCCTGCTCTTTCTTTTGGGCAAGTTGCTATTGGGTTCCAAGGGAGACAGTATCCACTGTCGTTTCTTAGAGCTGCTTGTAGACTTGAAAAGAGTAGGACAATATGCCTGGGGAGCTGCCGTGTTGGCTCATCTGTTTACAGGTCTGTCGCAAAGGACAGACCGAGAGATGACAATATGTGGGTTTACACCCTTCATCCAGGTAAAGAATGTTGTAGTTGTTTTATGCCTTTGTTTTCTTGAATTTGTTGATATTGATGACACATGATGGTGTAGCTATGGAGCTACTATTACCTTCCAATGGGGAGAGCTCGTCACTGCCGGCCACTGACGGTCCCTCTTGCTAGACGGTGGCAACCCATCATGAGTACAGCACCTCTATCCTATCAACTGATGGTGTTAAGGCGGGAGTTACAAGAGTTCCCTGCAGTGATGGTATGATACTTTTTCTCCCTTTTTTTTTGGTTTGTTTTCTTTTATCATCATTTTTTTAGCTAACCAAGAAGATGCGTATAACCCATCAAAGGTGGATTGGAGGCCTTTCTCGAACATGGTCGATGTTGACCAGCCGTGGGTAATTGGAAGCCGCGCCCGATTCGGACGAGACCTCTGGCTCCATTGCTTGAATGAAATTGAGCCCCTCAGACTGAGATTAGCTATGAGGACCCTAGGGCTGGCCCAGGAATGGGTGGATATGACCATATCTCCCAGCGTCGGAAAGCAGACACGGGGACCGGCAACCTGTGTCGATTGGGGGGTGCGCTTCCCCGAACAATATGAAGACTGGCAAAGGGGTGGCACGCTCGTGGAATCTCAAGCACATGACAGCGAGGATTACCTACGCCTCTATAGGGCAATGTATGCAGAGAGGCTCCAGCCTGGAGGGCTTGTAGAGGTGAAGAAACCATGTTTTTATCTTTTTTCATTGTTTGTTTCATCTTTGTTTTTGATTTTTTTGTTTGTGTGAACTCATAAGTCATAATTGTAGGATACCCGTGATACCTTAATAATGAACTTACGAGCTCGTCTGGCAGACACTGAGCAAGAGTTGAGTGACACCCGAGCGGCTCTGGGTTCATCAGTAAGTGTTTAGGTATACACTCCAGGTATGATTTAAGATTCACAACGCTAACCACTTAATGTCACCTCATATATTTCGCAGCGTGCCCAGCTCGATGCAGTTTCATCGGCGATGGGGGCAGATGGCGTTTCGTCCAGTCTATGGATTCCGACTGCAGAGCTGGATCTACTCCACGAGCAGCTTGCTCATGCCACACAACGTGCTGCGGAGGCAGAAGGGATGCTTTCTGCACAGGTGAGGGTTTCACCATTTAATATCCCTTGTGCAAGCATTGCTATATGCATGAGATGAAATGTATGGCAGGAGAAAGAAACACAGGAGGTGCTTGCGCTTACTACCCAGAAGGAAGCTAAAATAACTGAGCTGGAGAAGGAATTGCAGCATCGTCCTGATGAGGACTCTTCTAGGGACGCTGTGGAGCTGAGGATCACCCTTCAGCTAGAGAGAGAAGATAGAGAGAGGGAACGGACTGAAAGAGAAAGGGACAGGGACAGAGAGAAAGCTAAGAGATTGGCCGAGAAAGAGGAAAAGAGGGCCCTGGAGGCCCAACTTTTTGAATTGAGGACCAGTCTCGGCCCTGCCGATCAATGGTTGAAGGATGGCGAGGAGCGCTATCGAAGAGCACGAGAGCGTGATTTTCGTGTCAGTAGCTTCTTTGCTGCCCCCGCGGATCGGCGTCCTTAAACTTTGTAATCTCTGGTTGTTTGTTTAAACTTTGAGAGTGGAATAAAATGTTTGGTTATGCTTGGTTCTCTCTTCTTTTTGGCCTCTCAAATCCTTGCACACAGCTAGCTTCCAAAAAAAAACACTGACTACCACACAAAAATCACTTAAACTTTGGGTTGCCTCCCAAGAAGCGCTAAATTTTATGTCGTCAGCAAGACACAAGGTAGATCACTAACCAACGCGTGGCATTCAGAATGAGCCACCACGTGATCTTATCTTCCTTTAAATTCCAGCCCTTATGCCATTGGAAGACAAGAGTAACCATGTATGGATTGGGGCTAGAAATATGCATGTTGCTCACTTTTTCCCTTATCCTAATGTTCCTCCTGACAAGCTTTGTAGGAATATCTACCCAGGGGTCCCCTTGTCCTATATCGTCCCTCCTGACGAGCTTTTTAGGAACGACTTCCTCCATGATAACTTGTTTGGGCCCTGGTAGCTCAGGAATAAGATTGTCAGCCTGAGCTACTTTCCTGTCAGTAACAACCTCATGAATTTTAAGGGCATTGATCAACTTGTCTACCTGAGAGGAAGTCAAATCAAAGGTGAATGTGGTTGGCACATCCCCCTCAGGTCCTAGAATCTCAAATTGGAGAGACTCGACTGACAGGGGAATCAAAGTAGAAGGAAGCACTAACTCATCCACAGATTCAGATGTCATAGGAGAGGCTTTAGGGGTTAGATCAAATATAAAAGTTCCGAATGAAACCCCTTCATCACACTCCTCACTCATCTGAGGATTATTAACCAAATTGTCCAATAATGGGGTGGATAGAGGAAATGTAAATGATTCCAACCCAACCCTTTCATCACAAGTCAGATCAAATGAGAAATTCTCAAAGACGGGCCCATTATCACATTCATCACTAAACCCAAAATTATCAATCAAATTTTTCAAAAATGGGGTCGGTAGATGAAATGTAAACTTTTCTAATAAGGCCCCCTCATCGTATTCTTCCAGGGGAGGAGGACATACAGAATTTTGTTTCATTAAATCAATAATATTATCACTTACAAAGTAATCCTCCTCTTTATTTATTTCCTCAAGTGAGTTATTTGGGCCATTATCCTTGACAGTAATATTCTCAATCTCAAAATATTCATAGAATGGGGTGAAATAAGCATCATTATCCTTTAAGCCACCCCATTCTTCCTTTCCTTCCTGCATCATGGTATTACTTGCACACACCCCCTCACTCTCAATAGTGATATCGTGAGCCAAAATGACAGGTAGAAGACTGTCATCGTCATCATCATTCACATATTGAGGGGGTTGGTGTAATGTTGAAGGAGAGGGTTGATAAGTAGACTGAGAGTACATGAGTTGAGGTGCACAGTAGGGGCCCGGTGAATCACCCCTAGTATCAATGTGGGTTCCGAAATCTAGGTGAGATGAGTCGAGTGAAGGTTGAGTACACATGGGCTGCTCGTGGGCTGCTGGGGGTGAAAATTCAGACAGATGGGCTTGAAATGATGGATCCATCCAAGGCAAATTTGTGTGATTACCCTAGCTAAGATTATAATCATCTGTAACATGCTTAAGCTGAGAGAATCATAAGGCATTTTGGACCTGTGCTTGGATGACTGGAGAGAGTCGGGCTATAGTAGGATATTCACTCATATGGTGAGTGAGACTGGCACAGAATTCGCACACTTCCGTGAAAGTGTGGATTGGGTTTTCCGCCTGTTTGACATGTCCTACGAATTGTTGATGAGATGAGATGGAGGCACGATTTATCGAATTTTCACTCAAAATCTCAAATAGATCATACGCCTCATCTTCACTTTTGCTCAAAAATACCCCTCCATAATATATGTCCACCATTTGCCTATCATAATCGGATAACCCCTCATAAAATGCAAATATAATTTGCCATTTAGGCAACCAATGGTGTGGATATTGACTTACTAAATCCTTAAGTCTCTCCCAAGATTCATGAATTTGCTCTCCCGGACGTTGAGTAAATCCTATAATCGCCCTTCTCATCATGTTGGTTTGGCCTATGGGGTAAAAAATTTTCAAAAATTCTAACTGCATAGCTTCCCAAGTCCTGATAATCTTTCCAAAACTCCTTAACCAACATTTTGCTTTATCTTTCAATGAGAATGGAAATAAGATCAACTTAAGGGCATCGTCATTAAAATTCTGAATTTTAATCAGGGAGCAAACTTCTAGAAAATCATCTAGATGCCTATAAGGATTTTCATTGAGATTCCCATAAAAAGATGGGATCATCTGGATGAGACTAGGGCGAATCTCATATTGATCAACAAGAATGTCAGGAAGTTGAATACGGGTTGAGGGCTTGTAAGTAGAAGGATAAAAGTGCTCCTGCATAGGCGTGGATTTGTGATTTTATTTTTTTAAATTTTTTTTATGCAACCACAAACAAGTTAACACAAATTATCTAATGATCTAGATGCGACTCAGACCTACTAATAAGATTTCACAAAGTGATTAAAGTGAAACGTAAGTTTACCCTCAATATGTCCACCAGCCAGGTAAGGGGTGGGGAAGTGGGAGGTTCCCCCTACTTTCGTAGGGACCTTATTATGCCAAACCACCACTAGCCCGCTTAAGGCGTTTGCCGTCCGACCGTCTTGCCTTAGGCACCGGTTTTCATATGAGGATAAACCCAAATAACACAAGAACCACAGTGTGATCCTAGGGCCAACGTTTACTGACTTTTATTTATGGCGTAGGTCATGCAGATATGCAAGGGAAATGTGATTTTTGGGCTAAGGAAGGGTGATGAAATCCCCACCTTATGTTATTTAAAGGTATCGCCCTTAAAGTATTTTGAAATGAAATGTACACCACAATTTCAAACAAGGTGTTCTTATGCAATATGCATGCCATAATCGGATAAGTAGAACGTACCTTGCCCCTTGCAATCTTCAAAATGTAATACATGAATTAAATAAAGAAAAAAATTCTATGCTAAATGATGCATAACCTAGAACATGTTGTGTGGTTTCTAATCTTGAAATGAAATTTTTTTATTTTGGTGGAAGTATGTTTTTTTGTTTTTAATTAATGAACCTATCTAGCCAAAAAAAAATATCTTTTGTTTTGATGTTTTTGATTTTTTATAGAGTTTTAAAGAATTTTTCAAATTTTTCTAGATTTTTTAGAAATTGGAAAAATAGAACCTATTCCGACGTTTCTGCCCTTTAGCGATGCTTCCGAGCTTTTAACGACGCTACATTTTCTGAGGATTTCAGGTCTGATTTTCCTCTTTCCTTGATGTTCTGACTTTTTTTTTCTTTTTCCTGCACAAGTAAAAATAGCAAAATCAATATACAAATATACAAATCAAACACAAGAATATCCAACTTTCAAAAATTCCTTCCCCGGCAACGGCGCCAAAAATTTGATGCGCTCGACAGTCGTGGTTTAAAAATGCCGTGCCACACAAATTTCAAAATTTATACAACCGCACTCACTCACTTAGATGATTTTGAAAATACGAGTAAAGTGATAAATACGGGTCGATCCCACAGGGAGGGAAATTTGAATGTAAGTTGAAAAATACCCTTATATTTTGAAAAACCAATTACTTTCGTTTGATTTGAGTGCGATTACAACTAACGGAAATGAAATTGTAATTTGAAAGAACAATAGATAAGTTAAAGAAATATTTAGCCAATGAATTGAAGAATGCCGTCGATTCCTCGCCGAGCCTTTGATGAAGATCACTCCGCCTTGGAAGTCGACGCCATGAGATGATTTGAAGAAGAACACCGCTTTGGGTGTGAGTGAAACACTTAAAAAGAAATGATTTGAATATAACAAGTTTGAAAACTTAAGTTTGAAAACATAACAGAATTCCAGTGAAAATAGGGGTTGAAAGAAATACAATAACTTACAAGCTAGATAGAATTAGACAAAGTGAAATACATGAAAGTTGTAGAGAATTGAACGATGAAGAACTTTGATGAAGACCACAGAAACAGAAAACGAGAGGAAGACAATGAAAAACTTGAAAAATCAAGACCTATTGTTGCTGGTGAACAATAACTGACAGAAAAATAGAACTGTAAAGAATTAATTATAGAGCTCAAACTAAGTAGAATTTTACAAAGTGGAAGAAAAACAAAAGTTTTATCTATAAGAGAGGAACAACTTTTATTTAGAACTTAGAGTAAAATTATGATTGTAAAGGCTTCAAAATGATAAATTGGTGGAGACTATCACTTCGGATGAACAATAACTGACACAGAACAGCACTTAGAAACACAGAGAATAACTTTTAAAATAGAAGGAATTAAAGGAAATGGTGAACATAGAAGTTGAAGAATACTTAAATATGAACAACTTTTATGAAGACAAGAATTTGAAATGAAAATCACAACAATAAGGTATGAGACTAAGAAGAGGCTGAATGCTTAAACAAAACTTTGCATTAAAATAAATTGAACTTACAAAGCTTGCAACAAAAGTCTTCAAACCAATACCTTCTAATCCTAAAACAAATAGCCAACAAGAATGAAACTTAAGAACACAAAGCACCCCTTACAAATTCATCATAATCTCCATGTTAGCTACTCCTTACCTCTCCTCACATTACAAATGAAGGCCCTTTATATAGGGCAACACATAACACCCCCTCTCATGTGAACACTTGGCCAATGTAAACACCCAATTGCTACTATATTTGACCCAATTTGTGTGCTAACATGTGTTGCACACGTTTTCCATTTTTTTAGAATTTTTTCGGATTTTTTCTGGCCTCCTTTTCCTTTCCTTTCCTTTCCTCTCATTCTCTCTTTTTCTCTCCCTGGCGGCGCGTTGCGCCGACCGTCGCCCGCCGTGTGAAGCCGCCCGCGTGGGCCCGCCGTGCACCGACCACCGTCCCGCCGCCGCGTGTCGCACGCGGGCGCGTGCGCCCGCGTCCTGTTGACGCGCCTGTGGGCGCCGCGTGGACGCCCTCGCCGACCGCGTCGTTGACCGCCTCCCGCGGCTTTCGCCGGGTGTACACCTGCCACGAGCCCCCCCGCCCCTTCGCCGACCTCGTCGCCCGTGCGCTTCGCGCGGGCGACGAAGGCGGGAAGGGGGGGGGGCGGTTTGTTTTTGTTTTTTTAATTATAATATATGTATATATTATATATAAATATATGTATCTAGTATATATCTCATATATAGGTATAGAAAATTCAAAAAAATATCAAATAATTATATTTTTTTCTAATTTTTTTCTATTCTTTTTGAGCAACTTCCTGGGCTTCTGGCCCATTTTCACATATAAATTTATTTTCCTTTTTTTTCTTTTTCTTGGAGCCTTCCTCGTATTTCGTGCCTGCATAAATACATAAAAATCATTTTTAAAACTATTTAATTTCAGAAAATTAAACATTTGAGTCTCAATCAACAATAAGTGTGAGAAGTGTATATTTATTATTATTTAAGCTTATAAAAATATGTATAATCATGAATTAAGCTATAAAAATACACACTTATCACCCATTCCCTGGTGTGTGAGGGTGTGTTGGCGCTACTCCGGAAGGATGCGTGCCAGTTGGGCGGCATTCGTGAGAATTCGTGGCTGGTGTTGTGTTTCCCGAGGTGTTGTGAATCGGAGCTTGCTGAGTTGCAGAGGATGTGTTGAGCATCGAAGGATCGGTTCCTCGGTGTGTGGTTATCTCGTGTTGTGCAAGACGTGTTGTTGTCGTGCTGTTGCTTGAGGCATTGTGGTTTATGACACTGGCAGGGTTGAGAATTGGGGAAATGTGCTGGCGAGGTTGCCGCATGAGTACCATGTTCTTGAGTTGGAGGTTGTGTCCCGAGGCTCTGAGGTGAGAGCGGGATCGGGATTGGCAGGCGTCCATCAGGAGTGGTTTAGATGAGTTGTGATTGGGTAGCGATGGAGCTGTGCATGTGTAAGGGGGTCTCTGATGAGACGTCGATGTTGGATGGTGATCCCTGGTCTGCGTTCGGCGAGGGAGGATTTCCCGACATGTTGAATCAAGTAACGTGAGGATCGAGGGGAGATCCTGTCATGTGGTTTTGCCGTGCTCCCCTGAGAAGGTAGAGTTGTCGTGAGATTCGGATTGGGTGCGGTGTCCGAGTGAGATTTGGCTTGAGGTGCGAGTTGGCCGTGTTGCTGAGGGCGTACGGCTTGCCAAGTATGATCTGGTGGAAGCTCAGTGTTGGTTGCCTTTGGTGTGGGGTGTGAGATCGGTCAGCGACTTGTGAAGCTGGCATTTCGTCGGTCCGCCAAGCATGGGCGTTGATTGGTGGTTTGGTTCCCGTGGCGAGGAGTGTGTTTTCTCGATAAGCGTGGTGGTGTCTGCGATGCCATGATTGATTTTCGTGTGTATTGAGGTGACATCAGACTCGTACTCCTTTGCATGTGCCTGCTCTGAGGACCGATGTGTCTTGGGCTGTGAGCGACGCATTATCCATGATCGTTGTATGGCCGTGTCCCCCAGGATTGTGGTTTTTGCAAATACCGAGGTTTGGTTGGGGCCCTGACGGCGTCGTTAGGTTCTCCCCTTGTCGCTTGGTGCTTGTCCTGAATTTCGTGGGCGCAATTCTTGTAAGGGGGGAGGGCTGTAATGCCCCAGATTTTTCAGGTGTTTTTCGGATCCTATTTGCGGGTCCCGAGGTGTGTTTTGTGTTTCATGTGTATTTTACATGTATTTTTCCTTGATGAGCCTTCGAAACTCTGTGCAGGGTGAACCGTTACGTTCTCCGACTCCGGGACAGTACCACTGCGTTATGCGTCTTCTGAGGATCGCAGAGGTAATTTTTTCATATTTTTTTGAATTTTTTGAATTTTTGAATTTTCTATATATTAACCCCTCATTCTCTCTCTTCTCTCATTTCTCACTCTCACCCTCTCTCTCTTCTCTCACACTCTCCTCTCACTCTCTCCTCTCCGACGGCCAACGGACCGGGGCGAGGGAGAGGCGGGGTAACGCGTGCGAGGAGGACGGCGAGGATGGGTCGAGGATCGAGGCACAAGGGCGCGGTGGAGCTTGGCCGCGAGTTCGGGGAGCCGCGAGGGTTTAACGGCGTTTTCTTCGTGGATCGGCGTCCACGACGCGTCGTTTCTTCGGTGGAGGTAGGGGGACATATCCTTAGCTATTGTACTTCATTTCCCGCGAGTTTTGTAGGCCGTGGTGAGCCGAGCCGGTCGTTTGGGGTGTTGTGGGGAAAATCATGTTTTTAGGGCTTGTGTGCCCATCTGCCGTTTTGTCGCGTTTTGTACTGATTCGAGGGCGTAGATGCATGCTAGGGGTGTCGGGGGAGCTTCCCCCGTGTTTTCCCCATCATCCGTGGATGATCGGGGCATGGATCGCGTTTTTGAGTTCGTTCCCGCCGTCCCGTTCTCGGGACGGTGTGGCGGTCCTTCCAGTGACCATCAGAGTCTCTGGTAGCCCAAGGTGGGTGCGCTAGAGGCTGCGATGCCCCGAGAGGAGTGCGTCACAGGTTACTATTTTGTCGGTAGGTCCCTGAGTCGTCTGGCGGCCGCACGATAAATCGCCAGATGGTGTGGCAGCCTAGGGTTCGACCGCTACATTTGTTGTTGACCGTTGATTTTCGTTGGGATCACGGGTCTTCTGGCGCACCAGGGTTAGTCCGCCAGAGTGCTGTGGCGGCCTCAGAGTGGGGCGCCAGAGTTAACGTGACCTGTCTTCTAGCGCACCAGGGTTGGTCCGCTAGATACTGTGGCGGCCTGAGGTAGGTGCGCCAGAGCCAGTGTGTTTTCTTCTTCTGGCGCTCCATGGTTGGACCGCGAGAGCCTTGTGGCGGCCCAATGTAGGACCGCCAGGAGATTCTCCGCGTTTGCCGTGTTTGTGGTGCGTTATGTTGGTCTCCAGTCAACCCGGTTGAGATCCAGTGGCTGACCTTTGACCTTGAGAAGTGTCTCGGACACCGTGAGGCATGTGTTTGTGTTTTGGGGGTGTCCGGAGGTGCCACATTGTCTCGACCAGCGTGTTCGTGAGTCTTGGGGCTCGGGTGACCCGATGCGTGTGTCCTGAGTTTTCGTGTGGGCCATGTGTGTGACCTCAGACTGTGAGTCCAGTTGACCAGCCTAGGGCCAGAGGTTTCTCGAGTTCCCTTTTTGAGGGAAGAGTCTCGGTAGTTGTGAACTACTCCGTGAGTCATCACATGGTGATTTCGGACTCAGGGATTAGGCTAGATTGACGGCTCAGAGCTGTCTCATGCAACGGTCTTGACCTCGAGTCTAGTGACTCAAGGACCGTTGAGTTTAGTAGGTCTAGTGGGCTGTCCAGAGTCTGGTGGCCTCGAGCCACCTGTTACTCCGTGTTACTCGCAATGGGTGCGTGCGTGGTTTTCTGTGTCCACGTTATGTGACACGTCCACTAGTCGTAGCTTTCCCACAGCATGCGCTTGCTGGCTCGCCTGGGAGTGGCTGAGCGGCGTACCTGAGAGAGACGGTGAGTAGGCTGGTTACCGTAGGGCCCCCGCGCACAGCCGAGTCCGGGCTCGGGGGGAATTACCAGCTAGAGGATAGGCCTAGGACGTATGGTCTGAGTGTGCACACGAGGCTGAGGGTTTCGGACCCGTGCTGACGAGCGCGACCTCAGCTAGTCTTTGCTTTGTGGTACTACTGGTTACTGAGTGTGTCTGAGTCTCGCGCACGGGGCATTGTAGCTAGACACTTGTGATGTGGTGCAAGACGTCAGGGGACGCATCCGGTCGTTCTTCTAGTGGGCGGTACTCCCGTCACGTGACGTGACTTGTTGTGTCCTTGGTTTCCTTTCCCGTCTGTGAGACGTGATTTCATGTGTGGTTTCAGGAGTGTTCCCGTAGTCGAGGTCTGGGGTTTCCGGTGAGCGTCACCGAGGACTTCTCCCTCGACGGCGTGGGGGTTTATGACTGCGAGGTCATGACTGTGTTTCCGGACCATGTGGTTTCGGTTTGGGCCCTGCTGTGAGGGCATGTTTCCGCGACCTAGGTGTCGTGGCATTTTCCCAGTAGCGTGGCTAGGGCGGTTCGTGTCTGGTGGTCCCCGATTGTGGAATCGGGATGTCGGGTGCGTGACTTGGTTGTCCCCTGACGGGAGACCAGGTCGTGTTTTCTGGTACAGTAGGAGTAGCTGTAGAGCCGAGGTTTTGCCGGCCACCGTAGTTACTTTCCTGCGTTCGTAGTTACTGCTATCTGTGCCGCTGTTGTTTCTCAGTTGGGGTTCCGCAGGATCCCTACTGAGCTAGTAACAGGAGGCTCACCCCAGGTTTTCAGGTGTGGCGGTTCTTCCTCGGGTTCGGGGGAGTTGCGTGGAGGTTCTTAGTTGCCAGCTCGTTGGGCCGATTGTTCACTTAGCATATGATACGTTTTACTGCTTTAGACTATACTTTATGTTGGAATGGACTCTGTTGTAGTTAGTTGTTTATTTCTGTTATTATATATGTTGTCCTGCTCTATTTCATATTTCTATGTACACCACACCTATCCTTTTAGCCCTTCTGAGTCTTCGGGCTCGTTGGCGGCGGTTCGGGCTTCGAATGGTATCGGGTCTTCCCGATATCCGGATCTTGGGTCGCTACAAGAAGAGTGCATAAGTCTTCCTCCGGCCGTTTCTCACTCCTTTTGTAACGAGAGGTATGGTTGCAGGTTCATTATGCTTCAACGGCCTAGATGGTGCTACTCTGGGAAAGACTGATCACCACCGCCTCTTCATAGGGGTGGGAAAATCAAGGGCATCGATCTTCTCATCATTCATTCCTACTTCCCTAGGGGTGAAGGGACACTGCCATGATGACGATGACGTCACCACTGCACGAGTGGAAGCTGCCTTGTGCTCCAAAACAGGTGGCAGGTAGCATGGTGTTAAAGCTCTGAGATGCGGGAAAGTTCTAGAAGCATCTTTCGAACGCAGCCCACATATCTGAAGATCATCTCGGCAGGACTCTCCAGATTCTTCCTGAGCATTGAGCACTCTCGCTATTCAGAAGTGGGGGACTAGTGAAGAGGGGAAAATTCGCTAGATCCACTGTGACTCATTATCAACCGACCTACAATCTAGGTACGACGCCAACCAATAATCTTAATGTCTGATTTCTTTTTGCTCGTTAGACCTTTTACAGGAACAACATTCCTTAAACGGTTCCGAATAAAATTAATAACTCCATAGGAATGGCCTTGTTTAATTAGATTAAGGCTTTAGATCGCTTTCTCCAGGTGGACTAGATGTAGGAGTAAAATAGCCTGCCTCTGAGTGTTATTGTTCGACCATCAATAGCTAACTTAAATGGTGATTATTCTATCATTTGAGGCTTGCATGTAACATCATCCATCTGTTAGTGGAGTTCCTTCGCAGTGGGATGGAGACACGGTGGACAGAAATGTTGTTACTACAAATGGCTTAACGGGCAAAAAAAAAAAAATCTGGTGTTAGGGTAACTCATAATCCAGATCAAATTGAAAAATCAAATTTAATCGTTCGGTTCAATTTGATTTTGTAACGTGTGAAATTAAATCAAATTGAATAAATTAAATTTATTATTTATATTATTATTAATAGCATATATTAAAATGTTTAAAATTTAATTATATAAATATATATAATAAATATTTTTATTTCTATATATATTAGTATTTAAATTTATATAATATAAGTATTTGATTTTAAACCAAACCAAATTGATTATTTTCGATTTAGTTCTATTTAACTTAATGCTTAAATTTTGTTCGATTTAATTTTAAAAAAACTATCTCGAATCAAATCAAATGGAACTGTATTCACCTCTACCCGAAGTCAGACCACTCATGTCTCATGTCATTAGAGGTACACGTTTAGGCCCTGTTTGCTAATCGATTGGGATTAGCTTACTCGATCCTGAAGGGTCGAGTAAGCTAATTGACCCTGATTAACGTGCACGAGTGTTGGGAGGAGGTGAGTCCCACCGCGACATTCTCTCTCATCTATTTGCGTAACCGACCGACAACTTTGTTGTCAAAGCGACCCTTAGTGTTCAGATACAATCTAGATTTAGCTTCCAGAAAGCCACCCTCACCCTTAAATGTGGCAAGGACTTGGAGAGCAAACTGATTGGATGCTGTGACTCCTCTTTCTTCACTTTAAATAAACATATTCACCACAACAACTTACCGATGTCCACATACCTGGAGAGCCAGATGGGAAGGAGCCTTGGATAAAAGGAAAGCATTCTCCAGGTCCAGGGACGATGGCTATCATTGCATGGGAATGGTGGACATGGAAACAAGCCTGTCTCAGCCCATGAAGAACACAATCTAATGTTAAAAATCTGGATGAACCGAAATAATCACGGTTCGATAGTTGTATCGATCTGAATCGATCCGACTTGATTCACTCTTTAAAATAAAAAAAATATAAAAAATATTTAAATATTTAAAATAATATTTATATGTGAACAAAATTATCTTATTATTATTGATTTGTTATTATTTATCATTTTGTATTAGATATATTTGAAATTTGAAATTTTAAATGAGCATACATGCCAATTGTGAAGAGTAAAGATCAATAGAATATTATAAAATTTTAAGGTCAACTTATTTAACCATATTATTATTATTTTTTACTTATATCATTACATAATCATGATTTATGACTAATAATTATACATATATTTTATTTTATTTTAATCATTATATATTATTTCTTGTTGCTTTGAGCTATAGAATCGGGTCATATCATACATCAATGTTATGTTGACGTCACGGTTCAAATCAGTTTGATTGAACGGTTTAACCGGTTCAAATAGAATCAGTTCACTGATCGATTCAGATACCGATTCGATTTTGATAATATTAGATTTACCCCAACGAATAATTCAAAAAATTTAATAATTTGACAAGGTGGGTAGGATATTTCGGCACTACCTTAGATTTTCTCTAATAACTCATTCTAAGAAGATAAGTGTTAGGTACTCGCCCTGGACGGTTAATCGTACGGGACGGATAATCAGATTTACGCTTATAGGAAATAGTTAAAATATGTTATTCTACCTCGATTAGGATTGTTCCAAAAATTTTCCAAACCAAAAAAATTAAAAAGCAGATATACATTACGTTGAGTTTAAATTAACCTGAGAACGTGGATGGGGCTTTCTCGAGTGACCATGGAGCAATCAGAACGGTAGTCAATTGATGGAAAAGGAATAGTGGTCGACAATGAATTTCTCCTAATCGCAATTTTTGTCCTGTTTGATTGTGAAATAAGTTAAGTGGATAAGTTAAACCGTAAGTATGGTATTTCATAAAATACACCAAAATATTTTGATTAGGAGATTCAAAACACTTTCCATGGAGATTCAGAACAATCACTCAGGTTTGTCATTCTCATCTCTTTCACAGTATGCACTCACGTCTTCTCACGGTCCTTTTCAAATATTCTTCAATGTATTGAATTTGTTATACATCCACACAACCAACTTTTAGGGTTATTTTGGTAACGGATTAAGTTAGAGACGGGTGGTCTACCTGAGGTGGCTCATCCGATCCCTAATCCTAACTAACTCGGATTAACTCGTTCCACTTATTTTCTAAGAATGAGTTAATCTACTTTAACCATTTCCGACCCGAGTTAAGAAAAAAAATATCAAGCAAGGAATAACCCACCCGACCCCGATTAACTCATCATAAACTAACTTAACTCGTTACCAAAGTGACCTTTAGAGATTTTTGAATCTGGTATATAATTAAGAGTTTATTAGTCCGATCGCACCGATTGTACCGATATTTTATCGATATGATATGATAGAGGTATGTTAATAAATAAATATTATTTTATAAATATTTGATAAAATAAAATATGATACAAAATTATATGTAACAAAATTAGTTAGAGTGTCTATGATTGGAGCACGAGGTATCAAAAGTTCGAATCTCACTTTCGTCGTGATTTTTTTATTTCAATTTATGAAGAATAATAAAAAAATCTTACATTTTACGAGTTTTGAACTTAAAATCTTCGTTTCTTAGAAATGCTCAGAATCAACTCATATATGAAGATATATTTAATATAAAATAAAATATATAATATTTATAAGAATACGAGTAACTTATTAGTTGCGTATCACACACCGACTATATCGATCACTGATTGATATGATCCGATATATGCGGTACAAGTTGTATCATATTAATTTGTCAAATCTTGATGCACCCATGCTAAGAACTTTTTATCTCTCATGGTCTACAAAATTTTCCATGACATGTACAATACTTTTATATTACAATAGCTTTGTACCCGTCTCGGTCACATTGCTCACATTTCATTAAGTATGATGAAGACCAAGGTTTGTTGACTCGCTGAGTCGTATCGGATCGGGATCCTCCTGGTCTGGTAAGATACGGTCGAGTCGCATCTGACTCGACCTGACTCTCTCTCCCCCCCTCTCTCTCTCTCTCTCACCGTGACTCGGCCCGACTCGACCGATCCTGGGAGTGATCCGTAATATATCGACTTTTTTCCAAATAGGGTACGACACGCCTGAGTCGACCCGAGTCAGTAAACCATGATGAAGACAACAAACTCTATTAATACTCTTCCAAAAGGAAAGCAAGAAAAATCATCTTTCTTGGGGTAGATTCAAGTGTTGTTAGGTCCAAAATAGTTATTTGTTTCTAAAATAGTGCCAAAAGCAACTTTGAATAGGAAAATAAATGAAGTGCCAAATGGATAAGACAATAAATGGTCGTAATATCATAAATACATCTTAATTCACTTCTAGCACATTTTTCATTATATAAATAGTTGTCTGATCGTCTATCAAATACTCATCTTAAAATTATCTTTTAGACCAATTTTTTAGAGTTTTTTTACATATATAGTCATTTTAAATGTAAAACTATGTGAAAACTGATCATGCATTACATTTGTACGTATATCCTATTTATGCGAATTTAATGTCATTTATACTTTTTTGATGAATTTTCGTCAAAATATTCACACAATATTTCATCTCCTTCTCCGTCACTCTTAACAGTATCTTAACATAAAAGAAAGGTTCATGTAAGATTTTTTTCTAGGGATTTTTGCATATTAGTCCCTACAAATATAACGAATTACTAATTTGATGCGGGACGGACACGGGAGACGACACTATATGGTGCCACCCTCGGACTCTAGATGAAGACACGACCAGCAACACACATCAGGGAGACACTAAGCCCGACACTACGAGCTCCTAGTGGCGAAATGACGCTAACAGAAGTGGAAGCTCACTCGTCGTCCCAAGCGAGGGAAAGCGCGGACCGTGCGCGGTTAATGAACCGGCGGAGGTCAAGGGTAGTCCGACTCAACTTCCGGACTCGGATCGAGTCGCGGGACGGGTCACTCTCACTCTCACAGCGGTGACATGGACACACGGGCTAGTACCTACACTCTCGGCATCGGCAACAGACCATATACTAGCTAAGCAAATGAATGCCAAGAGGTTCGGACCATTACCTCCACGCACCGGGCGTGGCGAAGACAACCCCGGCCGAATTACGGACTCTCGGTTAACAATGATTACAGCAATACACTAAGTCGACCCACTCCACGCAGGGAGGTAAAAGGTCACATGTGGGGTCTGGAATCACGCAACTCGGGTTGACGGGCAGCATCTTGATGTCGCCCGGCGGTGCCGAACTCCGCGTTTTCGTGCTTTCCGAACGGCAGCTTTTACGGGCCCGCGGGGCCCACGGACGGCGCTGTCCTCCGGATCTGCGGGGGTGGGACCCACTGTGATGGGACCCCTGGTGGCGCGCCTCCACGGACGGCGGTCGGCCGGGAACACCGATCGGGGGTCGATCGGCCCCGATTCCCAACTCTTGAACTAGCTACCCACGGATTTTGGTTGCTGTTTTCCGGCGCGCGCTCCGGCGAAAACGGCCGCTGCGATCAATCCGACGTCGGATCGGGACGCATGAGCTATAGTTGGAAAGCTCTCTTCAAATGCTTCGATCTAGACCCAGAGAGATCTGCTGGATCTGGTCGGATCAGAACTTTATTCAATTTACAAGTCCCTGTTGTACAGTAACTGAAATCTCAGATCTGCAGAGTACTTGTCTGAGAACTACCGTTGACCGCCTAGTAAACCTCCGATTCAGCTCTTGAGCGCTTCTTAGGAGTTGTAGGGAATCAAACCACGGAACTGGGAATATTTTTATAATTTGATTTGGAGGTGAATACGATTTGTTAGGATTTCTGGGGTGACTGGTGGTTGGATCTGGGAATAGGTGGACAGAACTGTAGATGGGTGTGAGAACGAATTTTAGAAAATATGAGATGGGCGAATCAAAAATTGATAAAAATTGTGGATGAGGGGGTGGATGGATGGAACCCCCAGTAAAATTGGACGAACTAACAGAAATCAAAATGTGGCTCTAAGACATGAAACACAGGATGGAGGTGAACCTGGACAGAACTCTGGTAGAACTGAAATGGAAGAGTGGACGAAAATCAAAAATTAGCAAACGTCATCTGAATACTGGCCTGATTTTTGTGGGTGGAGAGGAACATCCCAGGAACAACTCCTCCAAATTTGGTAGCCAAATGAGCTCGGGGAAGACCTGTGAATTTTGAACAAGCTACTGTGGTACTGCGCGGGCAGAACTCCGTTGATGGCGATGGCGGTGCGGTGGCGGCTCGTGGCGGCGGCGACCGGAACTGATAGGGTGGAGTCTCACCACCTGAAGGAAGCCTTCACAGCTTCAAGGGGAAGAGGGAGAGGAGAAGGGGGTGGCCTAGGCCATGCTCCAACAAATTTCACAATTCTTATGGCATTAATTCATGAAAATGGGAAAATACAAGCATATATAGGTCACCCATCTAATCCATCCTCCACCGTTGGATCTAGGGGTGTGAGATGAAGGGCTGGGATGGCATGTGACCATTCCACAAAAATTAAAATAAAAAATAAGGGGAAGGGGGCGCCCTATTGACTTTGGTGGCAAGGGGGGACAAGTTGGTAGCCACCTTGGACTTTGAAGTCCACTTGTCTCCCATGTGCCTTTTACCATTCAAACTTCTAGATGCCTCCATTTGACATGTTGACTGACCCCACATGGGGCCCATGGCTGAGGTGGCTCAATGGGATGGGGCCTGGGGGGCCAGTGGGGCCCACGGGGTCTAAATTGTACATAAGCCCCTCTTACAATCAAAATAGCAAACCGAATACAATGAAATAAACACAAATTACACACACATAAAGGCTAACTAAATATGATAAATGGGGAGGCTCAAGGCGGAGTCTCCAGGCTGTCTCCGAGCCAGATGGACGCTGAGGTGGCTCGAGTCGTGCTCCGTGTGCGGTACCGGTGGCTCGGCGTGTCGCGCCGCTCAACTGCTCGGGTGTCCGCACCAATTCTCCCCGGGTGGGAGAAACTCGACCCTGTCGAGTAAGGGTCTGCATCGCTCCTGTATCGCTCCAGAAGGTCCGGATCGATCTGCTGCAACTCGCCATGTGTGATCCACGTGTCCTCGTAGCGGGCCGTCCTCTCCACCGCACTAGGTAGCGCGGGTAGGATCCACTCCTGGTAACTGTCACCTGCTCATCCAGTATATGATCTATATGCTCACGCTGCCGTAACAACGGGGCTGGAGGTGGACACTCAGGTGTGGGATCACTCTCAAGGGGAGGAGATGGCTCGAAAGGCTCACTAGGGATCACCGCTGGGTCCCTATATGCAACTAGATCCGATACATTAAAGTAGAGCTAATACCATATTCCTCGGGCAAGTCCACAACATACGCATTGGATCCAACGCGTTTCAACACTCTGAATGGACCGGCTCCGCGAGCTTGCAACTTCTTAACGGTTCCAGAGGGAAACCGTTCAGGTCTTACCCTGATCATGACATATTCGCCCTCTTGGAACTCTCGGTGGTGTCGGTGGGCATCGGCTAACTCCTTGTAACGTGCATTGCTGGCCTCAATGTGACGACGGATGTCGTCATGCAAACTCCTAACATGCCTAGCAAACGACTCGGCCGACTCCGACACTCTAGCATGGATAGGCATGGGGACAAGGTCAACGGGTTTCCTAGGCCTACGACCTGTGACAATCTCAAATGGACTCATGCCGGTAGACCTATTCATCGAATCATTATATGCAAACTAAGCCATGGGTAGAATGAGATCCCAATCCCCAATGCCGTCCCTAACAAGACACCTCAAAAGGTCTCCCAGACTCCTATTGACCACCTCGGTCTGACCATCTGTCTGGGGATGATATGCAGTGGAAAACTTGAGGTGAGTACCCATCATATGCCATAGTGTCTTCCAAAAGTAGGAAGTGAATCTAACATCACGGTCAGACACTATAGTGCGAGGCAACCCGAACTTGCACACCACATGCGTAAGGAAAAGGCGGGCTACCCTCGAAGCATCCGAAGTCTTCGAGCAAGGAATAAAGAGGGCCATCTTAAGAAACGGTCAACCACCACATAGACCGAATCATGCTTCCTGGAGGTACGTGGCAATCCCAAAACAAAGTCCATGCTAACATCCTGCCACGGGGCATCAGGCACGGGAAGAGGCGTATAAAGGCCGAGCTTTGCTTCTTCATCTTGGCCGTAGCACAGGTACGGCACTGAGCCACGATGTTAGCAACATCGCGCTTCAAGCTCGGCCAATAAAATCGATGCTCCACTGCCTCAATAGTCTTGTTCCGACCAAAGTGGTCGGCTAGACCTCCCGCATGTAGTTCCCACACTAAGAAATCTCGAACCGAAGTTCGGGGAACACATAGCCTGCTACCTCGAAAGAGGTAACCCTCCTGAAGCACATACTCATCAAGGTCTCTCGAGGGTCCGGCCTGGAGAGTGGTAAAAATCTGACCGAAGTCAGGACAATCAACATAGGCCTCCTTCATCTTCTCTAACCCTATGACCTCGGCACTCATGGTGGTAAGCAAACATGCTCGCCGACTCAAGGCATCAGCCACCTTGTTCTCCACTCCAGCCTTATGTTTAAGCACAAAGGTGAACTGCTGGAGATACTCGACCCAACGACTGTGACGCGAGTTCAGCTTCTTTTGGGAGTGGAGGTACCTCAATGCCTCGTGATCGGAGTATAGGACAAACTCCTGATGTAAAAGATAGTGCCTCCAATGCCTAAGAGCCTGAACAACTGCGTAGAATTCTTTATCATATGTGGAATATCGCAGTTTCGCGTCATTCAGCTTCTCGCTGAAATATGCGATCGGGTGGGACTCCTGACTCAAGACTCCTCCAATCCCAACACCCGACGCATCACAAGAGACCTCGAACACCTTCTAGAAATCAGGCAATCGAAGGACAGGTGTCTGGGTCATGCGCTCCTTGATGTCCTTGAAGGCGGCAGATGCGGCCTTCGTCCATACAAATGTGCCCTTACGGATGCAATCCGTGATCGGGGCGGTGACGGAGCTAAATCCGCGGATAAAGCGACGATAGAACGTCGCAAGACCATGAAAGCTGCGGACGTCATGAACCGTACGGGGTTCCGGCCACTCAACAATGGCCCGGACCTTCTCCGGATCAGCGGAGACCCCAGTACTAGACACAATAAAACCCAAGAAGGTAAGCTGAGGTGTCATGAAGGCACACTTCTGTGGGTTCGCAAACAGCTGCTCTCGCCGAAGAAGTAGACAGACCTACCGAAGGTGGTCTAAGTGGTCCCCTGTGGTGCGACTATAGATAAGGATATCATCAAAATACACACTACAAAGACTCCAATGAAAGGTCGAAGGACCTGAGTCATGAGCCGCATGAAAGTGCTAGGGGCATTGGTCAACCCAAAAGGCATGACCAACCACTCATATAGACCGTCCTTGGTCTTAAATGCGGTCTTCCACTCATCACCTGGCCTAATCCTCACCTGATGGTAGCCACTCTTAAGATCGATCTTCGAAAAGATAGTGGCACCTGCCATCATGTCTAGCATGTCATCAAGGCGGGGAATAGGGAACCTGTACTTCACGGTGATTTTGTTGATGGCACGACTATCAATGCACATTCTCCACGTGCCATCCTTCTTCGGGGCGAGTAACGCGGGTACAGCACATGGACTCATGCTGTCCCGAACAGACCCTCTCTGCACTAACTCATCGACCTGCCGTTTAAGCTCGGCATGCTCCGTGGGACTCATGCGATAATGTGGAAGGTTGGGCAAGGAAGAGCCCGAACAAGGTCGATGGCATGCTGAATATCCCGCATAGGTGGGAGTCCCTCGGGAAGCTCATCGGGAAAGACATCAGCATACTCCTGCAGAATGGGAACAACCTCGGGTGGGAGCTCACCCTCGGAGTCCCGCTCCACCTCTCGGACCGTAATGGCAAACACCGGACAGCCCTGACTAAGCTCCTGCTCCATCTCCCGGGAGCTAATCATCATCAATCTCCTCGTCGAGGGCTCTCCTGGGCCAGAGGTAACGGTCATAGCCCGAGCTGGGGATGGGGTACTAGGCCCGGGAACGGAAGGCTTCGGAGTACTAGGGCCAGTAGGACCCCTGACTGATGGGCTCCTGGACCGAACGGGTTGGAGGGTGACCCGCTGGCCAGCGTGGTCGAAGGTACTGGTGTTCGACCGGCCATGGAGCGTGTCATCCCGGTCGAATAACCACGGCCTACCAAGAATGATACTGCCTACTTCCATGGGGAGAACATCACACCAGATCTCATCATGGTAGGAGTGGAGCTGCAGCGGGACCAAGCACCACAGCCTGACCGAAATGGAAGTGGTATCCACCCATGATACCTGATAGGGGCAAGGGTGGTCTACGGGTGTGAGACCAAGATGAGTGACAGTGTTCGTGGAGATTGCATTGATACGACTCCCGCTATCGATGGCCACCTTGAAAATTTACTTTCCCAGCCTACAGAATACATGAAGGATAGTAGTCCATCGCCAGTCATCACTGACCTGTGGCTGGGTGAGGATACATCTGACGACCCCCACGTGGGTATCGTCCGAATGCTGGGCATCCTGGGCCTCACTCCCGACCATAGTACTGTCACGCCCCGAGCGCGGAAGATACTCGGATATGCGCGACGAGTTTATATCAATCATGTCAATCAGAGTAGTAGTGTATTCGACACCAAAACAGAGATGCGCAAAATAGAAAGATAACCCAATCCTTTATTTCATAATGGATAGACTATTACAAATCCAATACTCTATTCAATTAAAAAGGAAAAGTACATAGTTGACTCAAGAAAATAGGAAAAAGACTAGATGACACTTGGAGAAGTTCTATCTCTTTCACTCTTGACCATTCCCATCCGATTGACTTCCCTCGTCGTCGGAATTACCTGAAAAGTAGGGAACACACGGAGTGAGCGAACGCTCAGTAGGAAATTATATCTCAAGCGCTAGCAAGGGGTTTAAATAATTACATCTTTTCATGTATGTACTGTAGCTATGCATGCTCGTATAAAACGACAAGATAGAGAGAGAATTTATCAATAAGACAGCAAGATGAACTAGTCATGAGCTTTCAAGAAAAGATAACAAGATATTCAAGCAAGTACTTTTAGCAAGTCATGTCAAGAACTTTGGCTATCATGTATCAAGCAAGCAAGTAATTACCCTTTCTCGGGTCACGCAATTCATGTCATGTCAAGTACGAGTCAAGTACAAGATTTGTGTGGAATGTCCAATCAAGCTAGTCATGCACTCGGTATAATGCCAGATACCTTATCATTCAACTCCCATGGGCACAAGTACTTTCGGGTGCTCCTCCCAGGACCAGATCGGGCCCTATATGCGCAGGCATTTATCATGTATATTTGACATCCACTCTTGTATATATATATAGCCAATATGGAATTTCAACAATTTAAGCTTGTAGACACGTAGGATAACTTTGAGAGAATGGAGTCCAAAAATACGACATTGGACATAGATAGGCGATAACAACGGTACAATCACGATGAACGATGAAACTAGGTGGAATTAGGTTCCCTTAACTCGGGTACCATGACAAACAAGTATGGACATTCTTTATATAGAATTGAGGTCCACATGAACAGTACATCAAAGGTAAGATACCCTCATTCTTATTATAGAATTGAGGTCCACAAGAACATCAACAAATGGCATGATATCATCATCCCATTAAGAATTCTCATGATATACTCTTTGCATATCATAAGGGCCGGTATACCATGTTTCTTTAGAGTGACATGGCATTCAATAGTGTAATGGGTTTTTAGGGTACAACCAGTTCAGTCGGCCTTGAGGGAATCCAAGGCTCGAGGAGTCTTACGGAGGTCTCTATGACTAACTCGCTAGTCCAAAGGAACGGAATGTCCAATGGAGAGCTTGTATGTCAATGAGAATTAAGGGTGATCGATAAAACATCATGAAACGTGGGACTATACTCACGGAGTGGAGATATAGTGCCGATATACATATATATAGATATATTGAAACCATCGGTTATCAGAAACAAGGTAAAAATATTTTTACAGGAAAATAACGACTTAAGTAAAGTCACTACTCAAGTAATTAACGCCTGCAGTAAGGGCGTTTATCTATTTTACATTTTTACAAGATTTCAATATTTCAGTATTTTACCAAAAACGCGCCCTGGTAAGGGACGTTTAATTACAAGTTGACGACGTATGCAATGGTCGTTCATTCCTTATTTCTATTTTTGCAGAATATATATTTTTAGTAACTTATCAAAAACACGCCCTGTACAGGGGCGTTACTTTTCAATTCACGCCCTGAACATGGGCGTTAGTCAAGTGAGAGACGACCTATACAGGGTCGTGTATTTCAAGAATTTATAATTTTTCAAATATTGAAATTTCCAGAAAACGAGATATGGTCATGACAGGATAATATCAGGATTAATGATCATGCACTGATTTCGAATCATGTTTAAGTGAATATTGGACTAATTAACATGGGTAATTATCAGGTAATTAAATTGACGTCTGTGTACAGGGCGTCAAATCTTTTGAATTGACGACCTTGTCAAGGTCGTTTATTTAAAGTAGCGCCCTAGACACGGGCGTCTCTTGCAAAAAACATTACAGAAACGTGTAGAAACTATCAGGAAACTTATATACATGACATGCATGATGTGTTACTATGAATTTAACTTGTTTGGGCTACGTTGCTTGAGAAAACCTACCTTATAGTTGATTTGAACGGATGCAGGTTCTGTGAAGAAAGAACGATACTCTGTTTTATAAACAGAGTCTTTTGACTCTTTCGAACAGTAGCAGCAGCAAGGGTAGTAATAGGTTGCAGATGAAGAACCCTCAATTCTTCAGTCAACCGGGTTCACCTCTACAGACGACCTGTAGAGACAGAGGAAACGAAGAAGAAGATATTAAAATCTTCTTATACGTAACCGAAAGTAAGGGGAAAGAACTTACTTGTTCTTCGGAAGACAGAAGCTTTCAACCTGTAATCAGAAGTAGATGAAGAATCATCAGTATTCTTCACAAATTCGATAGACAGAGTAAAGAAAAAGAACATGCTGTTCTTTACGTACCTTAGAAGAGTCCGAACGCCAAATAGCGTTCTCGGTTCAAGCAGTAGGTTATTTATAGGATTTCTAGAATCCTAATAGAGTTAGTGTTTGATGGGAAGTAATACTTCCATATTAGAGTTATTACTACATTCGAACTCTTTCTCATAGTTATCAACTTACCCTGGATAGACTCCTGGGTCGAACGAAACTCAAACTGAATTAGCGTCCTAAGTAAGGGCGTCGAATTTAAATTGACGCCTTGTCAAGCGTCGTTTCTTGTTGAAACGCGTCCACTCAAAGGACGTTATGCAAACTTGCCCTTTTTATTTATTTTGGTCGTTTGAAATTTGACGCCTTGACGTGTGGGCGTCCTTTCTCAAAACACGCCTTAGGTGAAGGCGTTTTCTTGTAAAGTAGCGCCTATATCTGAGGCGTTATTTTCATCAGGGTTTAATTATTTTTATTCCAAGCTCTTTCGTTTATTTACTAAATCTTTTAATCTATTTTGATTTATTTATTCCTTTTAAATTTATCAGGGTTGCTACACCCTCCCCCACTTAAAAAGAATTTGGTCCCCAAATTCCATATCATATATTTACATTTGGAGAGTGTAGAGTATGTACCTTCTAAAATAAATCTGGAAATTGTTTCCTCATAGATTCCTCGGTCTCCCATGTAGCTTCATGTTCTGAATTCTTATTCCATTGTACTTTTAGCATGGGAATAACCTTATTCCTTAGGGTACGTACTTCTCGATCTAAGATCTTCATAGGCTTCTGCTCATATGTGAGATCCTTCTGGATTACTAGGTCTCCATGTTCGATAATATGTGATGGATCGTGTACATACTTCTTCAACATAGATATGTGGAACACATCATGTACTTCGGACAGTTGAGGTGGCAATGCGATGCGATAAGTAACCTCGCCAACTCTTTCTAGTATCTCAAAAGGTCCGATAAATCTTGGTGTAAGCTTGCCCTTAACACCAAATCTCGTATTCCACGTCCAGGCGATATCTTGAGAAATACATGATCTCCAACTTGGAATTCAAGATCTCTCTTCTTGTGTCAGCATAAGCCTTTTGTCTAGACTGAGCAACTTGCAGTCTTTCTTTGATCAATTGTATCTTCTCGGTAGTGTCCCTTACCATTTCTGGACCTAACAGTTGTTTCTCTCCAACTTCGTCCCAGCATAAGGGTGATCGACAACTCCTTCCGTATAAGGCTTCAAAAGGTGCCAGTTGTATACTTGCCTGGTAGCTATTATTGTATGCAAATTCGACCAGAGGCAAGTGATCATGCCAGTTTCCATCAAAATCAGTAATGCATGCTCTTAGCATATCTTCGACTACTTGATTGGTTCTCTCGGTCTGACCATCCGTTTGAGGATGAAAGGTGGTACTAAAGTTAAGTCTCGTTCCCAACGAATGTTGTAGTCCTTTCCAAAAATGAGAAGTAAAACGGGGATCTCTGTCAGACACGATTGAAACAGGAATACCATGTAATCTGACTATTTCCTTGATGTATAGTGCAGCTAAGACATCAACTGACCATCGACTCTTGATTGGCAAGAAATGCGCTGATTTAGTCAATCGGTCAATGATAACCCATATTCCATCATGTCCTCTTTTTGATTTAGATAAACCCATGATGAAATCCATACCAATATCCTCCCACTTCCATTTAGGGATATCTAGAGGATGTAGCTTTCCAGCAGGCTTTTGGTGTTCCGCCTTGACTTGTTGGCACGTGAGACAGCGTGATACGTAGTCCGCTATTTCTCTTTTCATGTTGGGCCACCAAAAATTTCTTTTCACATCTTGGTACATCTTGGTAGATCCAGGATGAATCGTATACCTTGACCTATGAGCTTCATCTAAGACCTTCTTCTTCAATTCTGGGCAGTCCGGTATACAAGTTCTATTCTTGAACATTAATCTTCCATCAGAAGCTAATTGGAAATCCGATTGTCCTTCTAATCTGCCCTTGATTTCTACTAATGTAGGATCATCATTCTGAAGTGCTTGTATTTCAGACAATAAATCTGACTGTATGCTTACATGAGATAATGTGACACATCTAGGGTCCGTGTCCATGCTTATATTGAGTTCAGAGAATTGTTCCAGCAATTTCCATTCTTGAATCAGACAATTGGCTAACAGTGCTCTCGGCTTTCGACTAAGGGCATCTGCTACATGATTACCCTTTCCGGGATGATATTGTATATTGAAGTCGAAGTCCTTGAGATATTCCAGCCATCGTCTTTGCCTCATATTTAGTTCCTTCTGTGAGAAAAGATATTTGAGACTCTTGTGATCGGAGTATACAGTAAACTGTACTCCATAAAGATAATGTCTCCATATTTTGAGTGCAAATACTACCGCGGCCAATTCTAAGTCATGGACGGGGTAGTTCTCTTCATGCTTCTTTAATTGACGAGAAGAGTAGGCTATAACCTTCCCTTGTTGCATTAGAACACACCCGAGGCCAATGCCAGAAGCATCAGTGTATACCTCGAACTTTTCTCCTTCAATTGGCAATGCTAAGATAGGAGCTGTAGTAAGATGATCCTTGAGAGTTTGGAAGCTTCTTTCACATTCCTCATCCCATTCATAACGGATCTCCTTGCGAGTTAACCTCGTAAGTGGCACGGCGATTTTTGAGAAATCCTTGATGAATCGCCTGTAATAGCCGGCAAGACCTAAGAAACTTCGGATCTCGCTAGCATTGGTCGGTCTTTCCCAGTTCCTTACAGCTTCAACCTTTGATGGGTCTACAGACAAGCCATCCTTTGATATAACATGTCCGAGAAAAGTCACTTCTTCAAGCCAGAATTCACACTTGCTAAGTTTTGCATATAATTGGTTTGTCCTCAATATTTGTAATGCAATCCTCAAATGTTCCTCATGCTCTTCCTTGGTCTTGGAATAAATCAATATATCATCAATAAAGACCACCACGAATTGATCCAAATAAGGCCTGAATATACTATTCATTAACTGCATAAAGGCAGCAGGGGCATTCGTTAGTCCGAAAGGCATAACAACAAATTCATAATGGCCATACCTGCTTCTGAATGCGGTTTTATGAATATCCTCGTCCTTGATTCTTAGTTGGTGATATCCTGACCTAAGATCAATTTTGGAAAAGTACATGGATCCTGAAATTTGATCAAACAATTCATCGATTCTCGGCAGTGGATACTTGTTCTTGATAGTGAGATGATTCAACTGTCGATAGTCGACGCATAACCTCATGGATCCGTCTTTCTTCTTTACAAATAATACAGGCGCTCCCCACGGGGAAGTACTTGGTCTAATGAATCCTTTCTTAATGAGTTCCATCAATTGCTCCTTTAACTCCTTGAGTTCAGCAGGTGACATCCTATAAGGTGCCTTTGAAATCGGACCAGCACCAGGGACTAAGTCAATGGTGAAGGCCACTTCTCTTTGCGGGGGTAATCCCGGCAAATCTTCGGAAACACGTCCGGAAATTCTTGTACCACTGGAATGTCTTCTAGCTTAGCTTCCTTAGCTTCTTTAACTGTGACAAAGGCAAGGAAAGATGTACATCCTTTCCTGATGAGCTTGCTAGCTCGGAGAGCTGAAATAAGAGGGGATTTGCTCCGACTCTTGGGGCTAGTAAATATTAGTTCTGGAAATTCCTTGAATGTAACCTTACTATTGCGGCAATCAACCGTTGCCTGATACTTGGATAACCAATCTGCCCCTAGTATAACATCATACTCTTTCAGATCTAAACATATGAGATCAATAGGGAGATTTCTACCCTGAACCAATACTTCGCAGTTTTGGTAATGATGTGTAATATCAGTCTCATCATCCAGAGGAGTAGACAAAACTAACTTTATCCATTCCGGTTCTAGGGGTAATGGGTCAGCAAACTTCTTAGAAACAATAGAATGCGATGCACCAGTATCAATTAAGACATATGCATTCCTGGAACAAACTTTCAATGTACCTTCCACTAAGCCGCCTTCTTCTTCTTGCTCGGTCTCCTTGATTGCATGAAGACGAGCATTCTTGGTTACTGGGCGTTTCCCGACATCGGCTTGATTGTTAAGTAATGGGCAATCGGGAATCCGATGCTCACGACTCCCACAACGGAGACATGCTCCTAGTTTCCTCCAGCATTCTTCTGCTCTATGACCCGCTTTATCACAATGTTTGCACACTGTATTTGGAGAGGTAGTGGTGATAGAGAAGGGCTTGGTCTTCTTGAACTTTTGGTCTTGTGAGGATGCTCCTCCATTGCTAGGCCTTTTCTTGAAGTTGGGTTTAAAGGAACCCGAACCTGTAACTTGTTCCTTCTTATCCTTACCACGAATCCTATCAGACAGTTCCGTGGCATCTTCTAATAGTTGAGCTCGGCGTACTATCTCCGAGTAGACTTGAATGTCCATCGGCGCCAGTTGAGTAATAGCTTGGGGCCTGAGCCCATTAAGAAACCTCCTAGCTTTCATTTTCTCGGTGCTAACTAGATGCTTAGCATACCGAGACAATCTAGAGAATTGGGCCTCATACTCGGCCACTGACAAGATCGTTGCTTTAATGCAGCAAATTCTGCAGCCTTCTTTTCCTGAACTCGGTCCGAGAAATATTTTGCGTTGAAGTGTTCAACGAATTCCTCCCACGAAACCTGATCTTGATTTATAGTAGCCTCTATTGATTCCCACCAGCATCTAGCATCCCTTTCTAACTGAAAAGTAGCTAATAAGACCTTATCTTGATCTGTGCATTGCATAACACGGAATATTCGTTCTGTTTCCCTAATCCAGTGTTCAGCGTCATCTGGATCAGTAGAACCCGTGAACTTGGGCGGGTTCATGTTCTTGAAAGTCTGGTGGAGACTTCCTGCTCGTTGTCCACCTCCTAGTGTTACTTGTTGCAGCACTTGAGTCATGCCTTGCAGTGTACGCTGCATGTTGCGCCATTGAGCACGTTCGGCAGCCATTATCCTACAATTATAATAACTAGATTAATACGTGATTTGTATCTTAAAGACTAGCATTCTATGTTAACTTTAACCCTTGGTTCTACCCAATCTCACTGGTTAAAGGTTTAAACCTATCCTTGGACTTGGGTTTTCCTAGGAATTGAATACCCTAGGCTCTGATACCACAAAAACTGTCACGCCCCGAGCGCGGAAGATACTCGGATATGCGCGACGAGTTTATATCAATCATGTCAATCAGAGTAGTAGTGTATTCGACACCAAAACAGAGATGCGCAAAATAGAAAGATAACCCAATCCTTTATTTCATAATGGATAGACTATTACAAATCCAATACTCTATTCAATTAAAAAGGAAAAGTACATAGTTGACTCAAGAAAATAGGAAAAAGACTAGATGACACTTGGAGAAGTTCTATCTCTTTCACTCTTGACCATTCCCATCCGATTGACTTCCCTCGTCGTCGGAATTACCTGAAAAGTAGGGAACACACGGAGTGAGCGAACGCTCAGTAGGAAATTATATCTCAAGCGCTAGCAAGGGGTTTAAATAATTACATCTTTCATGTATGTACTGTAGCTATGCATGCTCGTATAAAACGACAAGATAGAGAGAGAATTTATCAATAAGACAGCAAGATGAACTAGTCATGAGCTTTCAAGAAAAGATAACAAGATATTCAAGCAAGTACTTTTTAGCAAGTCATGTCAAGAACTTTGGCTATCATGTATCAAGCAAGCAAGTAATTACCCTTTCTCGGGTCACGCAATTCATGTCATGTCAAGTACGAGTCAAGTACAAGATTTGTGTGGAATGTCCAATCAAGCTAGTCATGCACTCGGTATAATGTCAGATACCTTATCATTCAACTCCCATGGGCACAAGTACTTTCGGGTGCTCCTCCCAGGACCAGATCGGGCCCTATATGCGCAGGCATTTATCATGTATATTTGACATCCACTCTTGTATATATATATAGCCAATATGGAATTTCAACAATTTAAGCTTGTAGACACGTAGGATAACTTTGAGAGAATGGAGTCCAAAAATACGACATTGGACATAGATAGGCGATAACAACGGTACAATCACGATGAACGATGAAACTAGGTGGAATTAGGTTCCCTTAACTCGGGTACCATGACAAACAAGTATGGACATTCTTTATATAGAATTGAGGTCCACATGAACAGTACATCAAAGGTAAGATACCCTCATTCTTATTATAGAATTGAGGTCCACAAGAACATCAACAAATGGCATGATATCATCATCCCATTAAGAATTCTCATGATATACTCTTTGCATATCATAAGGGCCGGTATACCATGTTTCTTTAGAGTGACATGGCATTCAATAGTGTAATGGGTTTTTAGGGTACAACCAGCTCAGTCGGCCTTGAGGGAATCCAAGGCTCGAGGAGTCTTACGGAGGTCTCTATGACTAACTCGCTAGTCCAAAGGAACGGAATGTCCAATGGAGAGCTTGTATGTCAATGAGAATTGAGGGTGATCGATAAAACATCATGAAACGTGGGACTATACTCACGGAGTGGAGATATAGTGCCGATATACATATATATAGATATACTGAAACCATCGGTTATCAGAAATAGGGTAAAAATATTTTTACAGGAAAATAACGACTTAAGTAAAGTCACTACTCAAGTAATTAACGCCTTCAGTAAGGGCGTTTATCTATTTTACATTTTTGCAAGATTTCAATATTTCAGTATTTTACCAAAAACGCGCCCTGGTAAGGGGCGTTTAATTACAAGTTGACGACGTATGCAATGGTCGTTCATTCTTACTTCTATTTTTGCAGAATATATATTTTCAGTAATTTATCAAAAACACGTCCTGTACAGGGGCGTTACTTTTCAATTCACGCCCTGAACAGGGGCGTTAGTCAAGTGAGAGACGACCTATACAGGGTCGTGTATTTCAAGAATTTACAATTTTTCAAGAATTAAAATTCCAGAGACAAGAGACATGGTCATGACAGGATAATATCAGGATTAATGATCATGCACTGATTTCGAATCATGTTTAAGTGAATATTGGACTAATTAACATGGGTAATTATCAGGTAATTAAATTGACGTCTGTGTACAGGGCGTCAAATCTTTTGAATTGACGACCTTGTCAAGGTCGTTTATTTAAATAGCGCCCTAGTCTGGGTCGCGTATAAAATTAGCGCCCTTGGAAAGGGCGTTTCTTTCCAATAATAGAAACATTTAAAACTCTCGAAAACTATATGCATGAATTAATATATATGGTTTAACATAGCTATTATGGTGATTTGGGCTACAGTGCTTGAGAAAACCTACCTTATAGTTGATTTGAACGGACGCAGGTTATGTGAAGAAAGAACGATACTCTGTTTTATAAACAGAGTCTTTTGAAGCTTTCGATCTTAATAGCAGTAGCAAGGGTAGTAAGAGGTTGCAGATGAAGAACCCACAATTCTTCAATCAACCGGGTTCACTTCTACAGACAACCTGTAGAGACAGAAGAAACGAAGAAGAAGATATTAAAATCTTCTTATACGTAACCGAAAGCAAGGGGAAAGAACTTACTTGTTCTTCGGAAGACAGAAGTTTTCAACCTGTAATCAGAAGTAGATGAAGAATCATCAGTATTCTTCACAAACTCGATAGACAGAGTAAAGAAAAAGAACATGCTGTTCTTTACGTACCTTAGAAGAGTCCGAACGCCAAATAGCGTTCTCGGTTCAAGCAGTAGGTTATTTATAGGATTTCTAGAATCCTAATAGAGTTAGTGTTTGATAGGAAGTAATACTTCCATATTAGAGTTATTACTACATTCGAACTCTTTCTCATAGTTATCAACTTACCCTGGATAGACTCCTGGGTCGAACGAAACTCAAACTGAATTAGCGTCCTAAGTAAGGGCGTCGATTTTAAATTGACGCCTTGTCAGGCGTCGTTACTTGTTGAAACGCGTCCACTCAAAGGACGTTATGCAAACTTGCCCTTTTTATTTATTTTGGTCGTTTGAAATTTGACGCCTTGACGTGTGGGCGTCCTTTCTCAAAACACGCCTTAGGTGAAGGCGTTTTATTGTAAAGTAGCGCCTATATCTGAGGCGTTATTTTCATCAGGGTTTAATTATTTTTATTCCAAGCTCATTCGTTTATTTACTAAATCTTTTAATCTATTTTGATTTATTTATTCCTTTTAAATTTATCAGGGTTGCTACAGTACTCGTCAGCTAGCTCTTCATCTGCCTCATAGTTGACTAACTCGAGACCCGTACGGGTGATATCCTCGGCCTGTGTGTCCCCAATGTGAAGAGATGGGCGGGTGGGACACTGGTTGGCGAAATGGCCAAACCCATTGCAGCGATAACACTGCTGCCGTGATCCACTAGGCTCCCCAATCATAGGTCCTTTACCTGTATCCTCCCGACGGATAGGAGGCGTAGGCAACAAAGGACGCACAGGAGGTGCGGGTGCCGGTGGACGGGCTATGGGTGGGGCTGTAAGATGCTGGGGACGAGGAAGGTCCCTCGGGGGTGGAGGACGAGGCCTAGGAGCAAACGGTTCGGGACGAGCGGGCTCCTGAGGTCGAGCCATGGGGGCCCTCGGATACGTGCCAGATGAGCCACGGGGCTCGACACTACGAAGGGGAAAAGAGCCCAACCGATGGGGTGACTCAAACTCGGCCTCGAATTGCTCCAATTCGAGAGCTATCTGATATGCCTGCTCCAAAGTGGTTGCATTGCGGCGAAAGAGTTCATATTGATAATTGGGCCGCAAACCTCTTCGAAAGCGGGATATAGTCATAGTGCTCTCTTCTGTGACCCCACACCGTAAGTAATACTCATCAAACTCGGTGGTGTACTCGGTCACGGATCGGTTCCCTTGGGAGATGCTTTGCCACTTATCTATGAGACGTTGGCGATATGAGGCGGGAAGGTACTTCTCCCTCAACTTGGTTTTCATATCATCCTAAGTGCCGATCTGGGGTCGACGTCGCTGGTTGAGCAGGCTCTCCACATTGATCCAATAAGTTTGAGCCTGCCCTTGCAGCTTCATCTTAGCGTATCAGACTCTCCGGTGGTCCGTCATCTCAAACCACTCGAAGTACTGGTCCATGCCGACCTCCCAATCTAAATACACCTGAGGGTCCAAGGACTCGCTAAAAGTGGGAGGGTCCGCACGCACGCCCCTAAGAATGCGGTCGTCCTCCTCATCATCATGATTCCGTCGTTGATAACGACGACCGTTACCCCCTTGATCATTATCAGATGCATAATCATCCACCACATGCACCTGTTGAACCCCAACATTCTCCGCCTGAGCTCTTGGTACAGCAGGTTGCTGAACCGGCTCCCGTTGGCCGTTCGTCGGCGCGGGTTGCGCCGCTACGGGGCCCCTCTCGAGGATGGCAATCCTCCCAACTAAGTCCTGGATGGACTGATCCGAACTCTCGGCCCGATCCTCGAGGGCTTTCATCCGCCCTTCTAGACGCGTTCCTATGCCATCCATACGCGTACTAAGACCATCCATACGCGTGTCAAGACGTTCCATAATGGCTCGGAACATCTCGACCGTCGAGGACTCGTCGGAGCTACGGGCCCGGGAGTCCGCCATAGGTGGTGGTGGTGAGTATTGGGTACCTCGACGGGTGGGCATGCAAAGACACACGACCTAGAAGACACCGACTAATGCAAACACTCACTAGATGATGCACTTAGACCTAACCAATAGCCAGTACGAGGCGGAGATAAGCGATCTGAAGATCACTCGAGCAAGTGTGTGGCCCTCCCGTTAGGCGTAACCCAACGTTCGGATAACACCTTTTGATATACCGGGTAAAGGGTGCAAAATGCAAGTTAAAATACTCTTTTTTTTTGTGAAAATGATGGTCCTAGACTTGACTTAGACCATGATGCATGTAAGACATATGCAAAGACTACCCTAGACTCGACTCTCTCTGATACCAAACTGATGCGGGACGGACACGGGAGACAACACTATATGGTGCCACCCTCGGACTCTAGATGAAGACACGACCAGCAATACACACCAGGGAGACACTAAGCCCGACACTACGAGCTCCTAGTGGCGAAACATCGCTAACAGAAGTGGAAGCTCACTCGTCGTCCCAAGCGAGGGAAAGCGCGGACCGTGCGCGGTTAAGGAACCGGCGGAGGTCAAGGGTAGTCCGACTCAACTTCCGGACTCGGATCGAGTCGCGGGACGGGTCACTCTCGCTCTCACAGCGGTGACATGGACACACGGGCTAGTACCTACACTCTCGGCAGTGGCAACAGACCATATACTAGCTAAGCAAATGAACGCCAAGAGGTTCGGACCATTACCTCCACGCACCCGGCGTGGCGAAGACAACCCCGGCCGAATTACAGACTCCCGGTTAACAATGATTACAGCAATACACTAAGTCGACCCACTCCACGCGGGGAGGTAAAAGGTCACATGTGGGGTCCGGGAATCACGCAATTCGGGTTGACGGGCATCATCTTGATGTCGCCTGGCGGTGCCGAACTCCGCGTTTTCGTGCTTTCCGAACGGCAGCTTCTACGGGCCCGCGGGGCCCACGGACGGCGCTGTCCTCCGGATCTACGGGGGTGGGACCCACTGTGATGGGGACCCCCTGGTGGCGCACCTCCATGGATGGCGGTCGGCCGGGAACACCGATCGGGGGTCGATCGGCCCCGATTCCCAATTGTTGAACTAGCTGCCCACGGATTTTGGTTGTTGTCTTCCGGCGCGCGCTCCGGCGAAAATAGCCGCTGCGGGCAATCCCGACGTCGGATCGGGACGCATGAGCTATCGTTGGAAATCTCTCTTCAAATGCTTCGATCTAGACCCAGAGAGATCTGTTGGATCTGGTCGGATCAGAACTTTATTGAATTTACAAGTCCCTATTGTACAGTAACCGAAATCTCAGATATGCAGGGTACTTGTCTGAGAACCACCATTGACCGCCTAGTAAACCTCCGATTCAGCTCTTGAGCGCTTCTTAGGAGTTGTAGGGAATCAAACCACGGAACTGGGAATCTTTTTATAATTTGATTGGAGGTGAATACGATTTGTTAGGATTTTTGGGGTGGCTGGTGGTTGGATCTAAGAATAGGTGGACAGAACTGTAGATGGGTCAGAGAACGAATTTTAGAAAATATGAGATGGGAGAATCAAAAATTGATAAAAATGGTGGATGAAGGGGTGGATGGATGGAACCCCCAGTAAAATTGGGCGAACCAACAGAAATCAAAATGTGGCTCTAAGACATGAAACACAGGACGGAGGTGAACCTGGACAGAACTCTGGCAGAACTGAAATGGAAGAGTGGACGAAAATCAAAAATTAGCAAACGTCATCTGAATGCTGGCCTGATTTTTGTGGGTGGATAGGAACATCCCAGAAACAACTCCTCCAAATTTGGTAGCCAAATGAGCTTGGGGAAGACCTGTGAATTTTGAACAAGCTGCTGTGGTACTGCACGGGTAGAACTCCGTTGATGGCGATGGCGGTGCGGTGGCGGCTCGTGGCGGCGGCGGCGGCGACCGGAACTGATAGGGTGGAGTCTCACCACCTGAAGGAAGCCTTCACAGCTTCAAGGGGAAGAGGGAGAGGAGAAGGGGGCGGCCTAGGCCGTGCTCCAACAAATTTCACAATTCTTATGGCATTAATTCATGAAAATGGGAAAATACAAGCATATATAGGTCACCCATCTAATCCATCCTCCACCGTTGGATCTAGGGGTGTGAGATGGAGGGCTGAGATGGCATGTGACCATTCCACAAAAATTAAAATAAAAAATAAGGGGAAGGGGGGCGCCCTATTAACTTTGGTGGCAAGGGGGGGACAAGTTGGTAGCCACCTTGGACTTTGAAGTCCACTTGTCTCCCATGTGCCTTTTACCATTCAAACTTCTAGATGCCTCGATTTGACATGTTGACTGACCCCACATGGGGCCCATGGGCTGAGGTGGATCAATCGGAGGGGCCCTGGGGGGCCCGTGGGGCCCACGGGTCCAAATTGTACATAAGCCCCTCTTACAATCAAAATAGCAAACCGAATACAATGAAATAAACACAAATTACACACAAATAAAGTTTAACTAAATATGATAAATGGGGAGGCTCAAGGCGGAGTCTCCAGGCTATCTCCGAGCCAGATGGACGCTGAGGTGGCTCGAGTCGTGCTCCGTGTGCGGTACCGGTGGCTCGGCGTGTCGCGCCGCTCAACTGCTCGGGTGTCCGCACCATAATTAGTCCCTCAAATTAGACTATTATTTTACTAATCCCTATAATCTTATGCGTTACATGTTTAAACCCCTGTCGTTCATTCAGTTAACTAAACTATAGTTACCATACACTTGAGTAAAGAAAAATACCAACTTACCCGGGGTTAAGTTTAAGTCGACGCCGTTCATTCCGGCCTCCCTCCGGTTCACCTCCCACTGCGACCCCCCTCCGGCCTCCTCCTCCACCTCCGACCTCCCTCCCCTGCTACCTCCCCCCTCCACCTCCACCTCCGGCCTCCCTCCCCCCTCCCCCTGCGATCCCCCTCTGGCCTCCACCTCCAGAAAAGTGGAAAAGGTCCAGCAAAAACAAAACTGCCGGCGAAGAGGCTCAACTATGACGATCCATGGCATAGATGCTGATGCTACCGCTACTGGAGGTGGTGAGAAGGAAGAGGTGGAGCTAGAGGGGTGAAGGTTCAGATTCGACTTTTCTCAGACATGCGACTCCACCGCATCCCCCACGGCTGCGAACCGATAAGCCGATCTAGGATCCGGCCGCCCGTGCCGCCTCGCCATGGTGGGATGCAGTGGAGGTGTTCCCTTCTCTCCCCTCTCGCGTAAGAAGAGAATAAGAAAAAGAGAAAAACTAGAGCAGTCTGCCATGGCAAGGCACCAGGCACCAAGGGTAGCCGCCGTTGCTTCTGTTCATCACCACCTCTTGTTTCTCCGGAAGGAGATAAACGGATCGATATGAAAAAAAAAAAAAAAACACACACACACACACACGCATTCATAGAGACAGAGAATGTGCTCTCCTTTACAAGGCCCTCGGATTGACAGAGAACATAGCAGCAGCACGCCCCCGAGGCACGTCTCCACGCCCGCCTCCGCGCAGTCCGCTTCCACCTCTCCCACGAGCTCTTCCTGCAGGTCTGCAACCGCTTCCCCTGCTCGTGGCGCCCCGTCCTCCGCCTCTTCCGCTATGCCGAGCTCTGCGGCGGCTCCTCCTCCTTCGCCCTTACCTCCGTCGCCGTCAACAAGATGGTCGACGTCTTCGACAGGGCCAAGAACATCGAGCTCCTCTGGGACTTCCTCCGGGAGTCATCCCCCAGCCCCGGGCTGGTGAACACCCGCACGCTGCGGCTGGCCGCGCGGGCCTTCGCCGAGGGTAGGCAGATCAAGAAGTGCGTCGCCACGTTCCAGCTGCTTGGATCCCAGGACGGGTCCCTCTGTACGGTGGGTTCGCTCAACGCGGTCGTCGCTGAGCTCTGCTCCCGCCGGTTGGTGGACGAGGCCAGGGACGTCGTCACCAAGCTGAAGGGCTCGATTGCGACAGATGGCACCACGTATAGCCTCCTCGTCGTCGGGTTCTGCCGGGCGGGGGACCTGGTGCACGCGTCCAAGGTGTGGAATGCGATGGTGGATGGGGGGTTTGAGCCGGAGGTGTGGCACAGGGAGTGTAACGACCCGAGAATCCGATTACCGGGAAGGCCCGATAACCCGAGACTCGTACCGCCACCCACGAGTCCGAAGACTCGGAAGGGTTAAAAGGATGGTGTGGAAACTACATAAGCATCACAGATAATTGCAGAAATTAAACAGTTATAATATTAAGCAGGAAATAAATTAACAATTTACATGGTCCACAATAAAGAACAATAATAACAGCAGTCCACGACTAGTACAGTGACAAGAAAGAAAAGTACAGCTACACGGGGCATCCCCCGGCTCTGACCTCTGGCACTACCTCTGGGCACCCGCACCACGCTGCGCTCCTGACGCGCTCCCCGAAGGTGGCGCCTCACCTGAAACACGGTGAAAACACGCAGGGAATGAGTCTCGGAACAAGACTCAGTAGGGATCACTCGAACCCTACCTCGAAAAACGAGAAACCACTACTCTATCGGTAGGAAAGTACCTCGGAAAGGAAAGCCCTGTACTCTACAGAACTAGACCCTACGGCACGCAAACCGACACACGTGCCACGGTACGAGAAGACCGAAACTCAACGGTCGAACCGTAAAACCCGAAGGTCGGAAACACACGACTGACAGTCTGACACTCCGTACTCGACAGGAGTACCACCCACTAGAAGCACAGCTGGTAGCGTCCCCTGACGTCTTACACCGCACCGCAGGTGAACCGCCTGACGTGGTAGGTCCTACCCGAGGCGCGAACACCGTACAAGTAACCACAAACAAGTGACTAGCTGGGGTCACGCCCGTCGACGTGGGTCCAACCGCCCCCAACCACGTGTGCACACACAGACCACGCGTCCTAGGTCTGGCCCTCTGACCGGTTTTCCCCCGCAGCCGGACTCTGGCTACGACGAGGGGCCTACGGTAACCGGTCCACAAACCGTCTCGAAAGGTGGGTGCCCGTACACCACTCCCAGGTGAGACCAGCACCTCGTACTGGTGGGCTACGACTAGTGGAGGGTCACTGAAGGAGTAGACTCTCGAGTCAACGGAAAACAACGTCCGAACCCGACAACAGGTGGGAATCACCCCACACACCAGCCCCGTCGCACGGTGACCACGGTCGGAAAGGAAACAGACGCACGGCCCACGGTCAAACGCCTGACCGAGGCGAACGGGACTTCCGGACACCAAAAACACGGTCACGGAACTCCACGGGGTGCCCGGGACGCACACACGACCCAAGGGGAACACCCAACAACGACCTGATCGCGCTAGGGATACCCAGCGCGACAGGGACCATCGCGCTAGGGAACCCTAGCGCAACAGCGAAGATCGCGCTAGGTCTACCTAGCGCGACAACGACCATCGCGCTAGGTCTTCCTAGCGCGACAAGGATGATCGCGCTATGACCCCATAGCGTGACAGGAACCGCCTCCTGTTCATCTTCTCCGATGAACGCGCTCGGTCGGGGCAGCGCGACCTCCAAGAACGCGCTACTGGAGTATAGCGCGTTCTCAGTCCGCGGCCGAAAACGGTAAGAACGCCCAAAAATTCTAACCACGCCCCCATACCTCCATAGGAGAGGGGGAAAACAAAGGGGAAGACCCCTGGGGACCCCTAGCATGATTCTAGGCCCTCAAAACACGAATCCATGCATTGAATCCATAGATCGGGCGAGCTCTCCCCAAATCATGGAAAAACCCAAAAACGCTCAAATGATCCCCTCTCGGCCTCCCCGCGGCCTATAAATCACGGAAAAGAACGGCATGAGGCTAAGGAACGTCACCCTATCTCGATGGAGCGAATGCTCCGCCGGATCGATCACGAATCACGAAGAATGCTCGAAGCTTCACGAACTCCCCACGCTTCCCACGCTCGCCGCACGCCCACGAGATCGCCTCACCGTCGCCCACGCGTCCGCGCCGTCGCCCCGCCGCCGTCCGTAGCCGGAGAGGGGCTCGCCACGTCCGAATGGGAGAGAGGGAGAGAGAGGGGGCTCACGGTCGCGAGAGAGAGAGGGAGAGGAAGAAGAAAGAGAAAAGGGAAAAAGAAAAGAAAAAGGAATTAGGATTTATAGAAAATCCGAATTTTCGGAAAAATACCGAAAAATAGAAAAATACATTTCTGGAATCCTCGGAACGCACCGATCGCAACGGTACCACTCGTGCCCGGGTGAACGGCCCAGTTAACCCGCAGCGAGCGTCCGAAGGAAAAGCCGAAACACACACCGGGAATCGGAAAACACACGCGGAAAAGCCGCGGAATGCCTCCGGGCCTCCGAAACGACTCCGGATCGCGCCGATCCGAACACGAAAGATGTCCGAAACGAAATTTCAGACACAACAGAGCTGGACGCTCCGAAAACCAGATCCGGGACCCACGAAGAAGGATCCGAAAGGTCCGGGATATTACAGCCCTCCCCCCTTAAGGAATTTCATCCTCGAAATTGAGAACAACCAAAGGGGAAAGAAGAGGAAGACTCACTCAAACAGATACGGGAACTGCTGACGCATCTCGTCCTCACGTTCCCACGAAGCCTCACCACCAGAGTGTCGTTGCCACACGACCTTTACTAAGGGAATGACCTTGTTCCGCAGGCGCTGCTCTCGCCTATCCTCCACGCGGATCGAAAACTCTGGGAGAGAAAGATCTAGAGTCACCTCAGGCCAAACAGAAAATTCGAGCACATGAGAGTCATCGGGCATATACTTCCGCAACATCGAGACGTGGAACACGTCATGCACCGACGCCAACTCAGGAGGTAACTGCAACCGGTAAGCAACCTCACCGATGCGTTCCACAATCGCGAAAGGACCAATATAGCGGGGACTCAGCTTCCCACGCCGTCCAAAACGCATCACCCCCTTCATCGGAGAAACTCTCAAGAACACATGATCGCCCACGGCGAACTCGAGAGGCTGCCGCCTACGGTCAGCATAGCTCTTCTGCCGACTCTGGGCCGCCAACATGTTCTGACGAACCAGGTGCACAACGTCCACACATTGCTGCACCAATTCCGGTCCCGTCAAAACACGCTCACCCACCTCAAACCAATTAAGCGGAGTCCGACAAGGACGCCCATACAGAGCCTCATAGGGAGCCATGCCGATGCTCGAATGATAGCTGTTGTTATAGGCAAACTCCACCAACGGTAGGTGATGAATCCAACTCCCCTGCCACTCCAGGCAGCAGGATCTCAGCATGTCCTCCAAAGTCTGAATGGTCCTCTCAGACTGACCATCTGACTGTGGATGATACGCCGAGCTAAATGCCAACTCCGTGCCAAGAGCTCGCTGGAAACCCCTCCAGAATCCAGAAGTGAAGCGCGGATCTCGATCCGACACGATCGAAATGGGAACCCCATGCAACGGGACGATCCGCTCCACATACAGACGAGCCAACCTGGACACGCTCCAGCTGACCTTGACCGGTAACAATCGAGTCACCTTCGTCAGCCGATCCACCAGTAACCAAATACTGTCCTGCCCACTCGGGGTTCTTGGCAACCCCACCACAAAATCCGTGGTCACATGGTCCCACTTCCAAGCAGGAACATCCAAAGGCTGGAGAGTACCTCCTGGTCGCTGATGCTCCGCCTTCACCTGCTGACAGATCAGGCACCTGGCCACAAATTCGGCGACATCTCTCTTCATGCCAGGCCACCAAAACTGCCTCCGCAAGTTCCGATACATCTTCGTCGCACCCGGGTGTACAGTGTACCTGCTCCCATGAGCCTCGCGTAACACCGCACGACGAACCTGCTCCTCCGTTGGGACGTACAACCTGCCACGAAACCTCGCAGCACCGTCCTCGCCAAGCTCTACGTCAGCCATAGCAAGAATCCGGGGTAACTCAGGGTCCGCATGCTGAGCCTCTGTCACCTGACGACAGATAGCAGGAGTGACAGTCAGACTCGCAAGCACTGCCAACCCTGGCTCCTGGGGAATCTTGAGCCTGAAAGATACCTCGGGCACTTGTTCCCAGAGCCTCCACTTCCTCAACATCAAGGTACTGACCGCCACCTTCCGACTCAAGGCATCGGCGACGACATTCATCCTGCCCGGCTGATAAGACAGGGTGAAGTCATAGTCCTTCATGAACTCCATCCAACGCCTTTGTCTGAGGTTCAGATCTCTCTGCGAGAACACATACCTCAAACTCTGATGGTCAGTGAACACCTCGAACTTCTCACCGTACAGATAATGCCTCCAGATCTTCAGCGCGAAGATCACTGCTGCCAACTCAAGGTCATGGGTAGGGTAGTTCTCCTCATGGGGCTTTAGCTGCCGAGATGCATAAGCCACCACTCTACCATGCTGCATCAGAACAGCACCCAATCCAACGCCGGAAGCATCTGTACACACCACAAAACCTCCCGATCCAGAAGGCAAAACCAACACCGGAGCCGAGGTGAGCAACCTCTTCAGTTCACTGAAGCTCTGCTCACACTCCTCGGACCAAACGAAAGGCACATCCTTCCGCGTGAGCCTAGTCATCGGGGTCGCAATGCGAGAAAAATCCTGGATAAACCGACGATAATACCCCGCAAGCCCCAAGAAACTCCGGATCTCCGTCACCGACCTCGGCCTCGGCCATTGCATCACAGCCTCGACCTTGGCGGGATCCACGGAAATGCTATCACCAGAAATCACATGCCCCAGAAAGTGCACCTCGCTGAGCCAAAACTCGCACTTGCTGAGCTTCGCATACAACTGGTGATCTCGCAACGTCTGCAGCACCACACCCAAATGGTACGCATGCTCCTCAGCAGACCGCGAATAAACAAGGATGTCATCCACAAAGATGACCACGAACTGGTCCAAATACGGATGAAACACCCTCTGCATCAAGTCCATGAAGGCTGCTGGGGCATTGGTGAGCCCAAACGGCATCACCAGAAACTCATAATGCCCGTACCTCGTACCGAATGCAGTCTTCTCCACATCGGACTCGCGAATTCTCAGCTGATAGTAACCGGACCGCAAATCAATCCGCGAGAACACTCGCGCAGACTGAAGTTGGTCGAACAAATCATCAATCCGCGGCAACGGATACTTGTTCTTAATGGTCACTTCATTCAGCTGCCGATAGTCAATGCATAGCCGCAGACTACCGTCCTTCTTCTTCACGAACAACACGGACGCACCCCAAGGGGAAAAACTCGGACGAATGTACCCCTTGGCCAACAGTTCCTGCAACTGCGCCCTCAACTCCCTCAACTCAGCGGGGGCCATACGGTAGGGAGCGTTCGCCAAAGGTCCCGTACCAGGTACAACCTCGATCACGAAATCGATCTCCCGCTGGGGAGGTAATCCAGGCAACTCCTCAGGAAAAACATCGAGAAATTCGCGCACCACCGCAATGTCCTCGACACTCGGCTCCATCCGGTCAGACACAACCACAGACGCGAGAAAACCCTGACAACCTGAATCAAGCAATCGACGGGCTCGAATAGCAGAGATAAGGAATCGAGAAGAGGCGGAACGGATACCTTGGAAATAGAAGGTCCTCTTGCTCGGATGCTGGAAGTAGACCATCTTCATCCCACAATCCACCACCGCTCCATGAGTTTCGAGCCAATCCATGCCTAGAATCACGTCGTAATCCCGAAGCTGCAATGCATACAACCTGCCTGGCATACTCCGCCCATCGATCCACACCGGAACCTGGTCGAAGCAATACGGAGTGACCATAAAATCACCCGAAGGCAACTCCACTGCCAAATCACAGGACAACTGGGTCACCGGCTCCTCGACGCTCGACGCGAAATCCTCCGAAATAAACGAATGAGACGCGCCAGAATCAAATAAAACCCGAGCCGCACAACCCAAAATCTGAACGGTACCTTCCACGAGCTGCGACGCCACTGCCTCTGCCCTGGTCAAGTGCGTGATCTGGCCACGAGCCCTCTGCCTGCCTCCCACGCTAGCTGACCTGGGTAGCGGCGGATACTGTCCATGTTGCTGCTGCTGCTGGGGAACCTGCTGCTGCGGCGGCCTCTGAGGACAGTCACGCGCCATATGCCCTGGCTGGTCACGCCGAAAACAGATGATCGGCGCCGTGCACTGCCTGCCTGGGTGGGTCCCACCACACCGTGGACAAGGTCCTCGCGATCCACCCACTGATCCCTGACGCTGCAAAGGAATCGGCTGCTGTACACTGCCCGATGAAGTCTGCCCTTGATCTCTGGACTTCTTCTTGCCGAACCCCTTCTTGAAGAACTTCTTGACCTTCGAGCCGAAGGACGCAGATCCTGTCACCGAAGCTGCATGTGCCGGCACTCCTGAACCACTCATCGCATGCTGGAAGGAACCCTGCTGCTGGGTAGCCGACTGCTGGCTGCGACCTGACAAAGACTGCCCCTGGCTGATCGGTCCTCGAGTCCTCTGCATATCCATCTCCAAGGAAATCGCAACACGAGACGCTGTCTCTAGATCAGTGGCCCCATTCGCGATCAAATGGTGCCTCAGCTCCAACCTCAAGCCCTGCACAAACTGCGTGGTCCTCACCCTCTCATGCTCCATGATATGAGGTGCATACCGACCCAGCTCGACAAATCGGGCCCTATACTGCAACACGGACATGTCACCCTGCACCAGCTCCAGAAACTCCCGCATCCGCTGCGTAGCAACAACATCTGGACAGTACGTACGCTCGAAAGCACTGACAAAGTCATCCCACTCGACCTGCTCAAGTGGACGAAGCTGAAAGGACGTCTTCCACTCGGAAGACCACCACCTCCGAGCCGTACCCTGCAACTGGTTATAGGCCAACACCACTCTGTCCTCGGCAGTACTCTTCGCAGAACTGAACACCCGCTCCATCTCATCAAGCCAATCACGAGCCGCATCAGGGTCTGCCTGGCCGCTAAAGTAAGGTGGATGCAACTGCATGAAATCCCTCACCACTCGGCCTGGCCCACCCCTGACAATCGAGCCCTCAGCAGTCTCTCCGCCAAACTGCTGAGACATGAGATGGTACATGCCACGGAAGAAATCCTCGGCCCCCGGAGCCCTCGCAGCATCCGCGGCCTCGGTAGCTCCCGGAACTCTGCTATGCTCCTCCTGGTCCCTCTGGACCCCCTGCTGGATCTCCTGACCTCCAGCCGACTGCCCCTGCTGAGAGCGAGAACTCCTCCTCGGCGCCATCCTCGCTCCTGAAGCACAAGACAGAAAACACGGAAACGGCAATGTCAGAATAAAACATGCGGTGCCCAATGCCAGCGTCACATGTACATCATCGTTGTGGACTAGTGGACCAATACAATCACCTATGATTCTCATGTAATTCCACAACCGCGCTCTGATACCAACTGTAACGACCCGAGAATCCGATTACCGGGAAGGCCCGATAACCCGAGACTCGTACCGCCACCCACGAGTCCGAAGACTCGGAAGGGTTAAAAGGATGGTGTGGAAACTACATAAGCATCACAGATAATTGCATAAATTAAACAGTTATAATATTAAGCAGGAAATAAATTAACAATTTACATGGTCCACAATAAAGAACAATAATAACAGCAGTCCACGACTAGTACAGTGACAAGAAAGAAAAGTACAGCTACACGGGGCATCCCCCGGCTCTGACCTCTGGCACTACCTCTGGGCACCCGCACCACGCTGCGCTCCTGACGCGCTCCCCGAAGGTGGCGCCTCACCTGAAACACGGCGAAAACACGCAGGGAATGAGTCTCGGAACAAGACTCAGTAGGGATCACTCGAACCCTACCTCGAAAAACGAGAAACCACTACTCTAGCGGTAGGAAAGTACCTTGGAAAGGAAAGCCCTGTACTCTACAGAACTAGACCCTACGGCACGCAAACCGACACACGTGCCACGGTACGAGAAGACCGAAACTCAACGGTCGAACCGTAAAACCCGAAGGTCGGAAACACACGACTGACAGTCTGACACTCCGTACTCGACAGGAGTACCACCCACTAGAAGCACAGCCGGTAGCGTCCCCTGACGTCTTACACCGCACCGCAGGTGAACCGCCTAACGTGGTAGGTCCTACCCGAGGCGCGAACACCGTACAAGTAACCACAAACAAGTGACTAGCTGGGGTCACGCCCGTCGACGTGGGTCCAACCGCGCCCAACCACGTGTGCACACACAGACCACGCGTCCTAGGTCTGGCCCTCTGACCGGTTTTCCCCCGCGGCCGGACTCTGGCTACGACGAGGGGCCTATGGTAACCGGTCCACAAACCGTCTCGAAAGGTGGGTGCCCGTACACCACTCCCAGGTGAGACCAGCACCTCGTACTGGTGGGCTACGACTAGTGGAGGGTCACTGAAGGAGTAGACTCTCGAGTCAACGGAAAACAACGTCCGAACCTGACAACAGGTGGGAATCACCCCACACACCAGCCCCGTCGCACGGTGACCACGGTCGGAAAGGAAACAGACGCACGGCCCACGGTCAAACGCCTGACCGAGGCGAACGGGACTTCCGGACACCAAAAACACGGTCACGGAACTCCACGGGGTGCCCGGGACGCACACACGACCCAAGGGGAACACCCAACAACGACCTGATAGTGCTAGGGATACCCAGCGCGACAGGGACCATCGCGCTAGGGAACCCTAGCGCAACAGCGAAGATCGCGCTAGGTCTACCTAGCGCGACAACGACCATCGCGCTAGGTCTTCCTAGCGCGACAAGGATGATCGCGCTATGACCCCATAGCGCGACAGGAACCGCCTCCTGTTCATCTTCTCCGATGAACGCGCTCGGTCGGGGCAGCGCGACCTCCAAGAACGCGCCACTGGAGTATAGCGCGTTCTCAGTCCGCGGCCGAAAACGGTAAGAACGCCCAAAAATTCTAACCACGCCCCCATACCTCCATAGGAGAGGGGAAAAATAAAGGGGAAGACCCCTGGGGACCCCTAGCATGATTCTAGGCCCTCAAAACACGAATCCATGCATTAAATCCATAGATCGGGCGAGCTCTCCCCAAATCATGGAAAAACCCAAAAACGCTCAAATGATCCCCTCTCGGCCTCCCCGCGGCCTATAAATCACGGAAAAGAACGGCATGAGGCTAAGGAACGTCACCCTACCTCGATGGAGCGAATGCTCCGCCGGATCGATCACGAATCACGAAGAATACTCGAAGCTTCACGAACTCCCCACGCTTCCCACGCTCGCCGCACGCCCACGAGATCGCCTCACCATCGCCCACGCGTCCGCGCCGTCGCCCCGCCGCCGTCCGTAGCCGGAGAGGGGCTCGCCACGTCCGAATGGGAGAGAGGGAGAGAGAGGGGGCTCACGGTCGCGAGAGAGAGAGGGAGAGGAAGAAGAAAGAGAAAAGGGAAAAAGAAAAGAAAAAGGAATTAGGATTTATAGAAAATCCGAATTTTCGGAAAAATACCGAAAAATAGAAAAATACATTTCTGGAATCCTCGGAACGCACCGATCGCAACGGTACCACTCGTGCCCGGGTGAACGGCCCAGTTAACCCGCAGCGAGCGTCCGAAGGAAAAGCCGAAACACACACCGGGAATCGGAAAACACACGCGGAAAAGCCGCGGAATGCCTCCGGGCCTCCGAAACGACTCCGGATCGCGCCGATCCGAACACGAAAGATGTCCGAAACGAAATTTCAGACACAACAGAGCCGGACGCTCCGAAAACCAGATCCGGGACCCACGAAGAAGGATCCGAAAGGTCCGAGATATTACAGGGAGGCCGTGGGCGCGGTGGAGTGGCTGTTCGCGAAGGGGAGGGGGGGAGGGCAATCGCAGTGAGGAGGTGCAGGGGTGTGGGGAGGTGCAGGTGCAGGGGTGTGGGGAGAGGTCGAACTCTCCATCAAGGAGCGTCGACACCACGGACAATCTAGCAATCAACACCTTCTGTCTGACCATGAAAGGTCGACCTCTCAATTAGGAGGTGTCGACACCTCACAAGGGTCCTTCAACAACACGGCGACACCTGTGAAAAAGGCTTTAGTGGTGCTCATGTCATATAGTATAACTGTATGATCAAGGGACATGTGACAAAATTCATGGTTGCTTCTCTAAGAGCAGTGGAACTTTCCTTGGAAATAACAGCCCCTGCAGATTCAGTCATTGCTTTCAAAGTCAGCTTTAGAGACTTTAATCCCATAGACTCATACATATGGTTTGAACTTTATGGTGCCCCATCGACAGGGATGTTGGCCTCATTGGCAGTGTTATTCAGTCATGGTATGTGATGGGGGCGTTTGGGAGCTTTTAACTCTTCAAATCTGTAGCTAGCAAATTCATCGATGGATTATAATCCAATATTTGATGCAGAGAAAGTTGCCACAGTGATGCCTTCGTCATTCCATGACATTAGTGATGTTGAGTTCTAGGACAACTGGGGTCGTTTTTTGGTGGATCTTGGAACATGTGACTTCTTTGCTGTTGATGTGTTGTTGAATTGCTTAAATGTTTTGAGCTCAGACTTTTGTTCCCTTGGACTCCGCTCATGGGACAGCATGCAACTTATAATATTGATACTTGGGAGTCCAGCAGGTAGTCTTTGGTGGTCGTTGCATGGGTGACTGGGAGGAAGGAATGACTAGTCCTGAGGATGGATACAAATCCTTTTAAGATCTGAGAAATCTGATGCCGGCTCCTGCCTTGACACTAGTCTCAAATCTAGTCCAGTCTTTGCACATTTCACAACACGGGGGCTCCAAGCATCAGATGTGAAATGTACTCAGGTGCAGAAAAACTAGATGGAAATACACAGAAAACTTATGACAAGTTTTGGTCTATCATTCCACATGCAGTCCTTTGGACTATTTGGGGAAAAAATGAATTCAAGAGTGTTTAAGCGCAATGGCATGGCATCGCTGACATCCTAACGAAGACAATCATCCTAATTGAAGATTGAGCCTCAGCCAATAGGTTGCTGCATTCTCATGATGCTCACTTGCTCCATAAGTTGAAGCCGTGGCCTTCTTTCCTCATTTAGCTTGGGTTGTTTCTTTGGGGAGAAAGAGGATCTTTCTTCCTTCTTTTTTGCCTTGTTTGCCTTTTAAGTGTTTTGTGGTGTGTTGCATCTATGTTCTTGATAGATTGCTCATCAAGGAATTGTTCTCCCTATTTTGAGTGAGGACGTCCTCTTGCTGTTTTTGTATTTCTTCTATTTATGTTTAATGAAATGTGGCTTGCCACCTTCAACCAAAAAAAAAAAAAACAGCCCCTGCAGATTCCACTGTGCATCCTAGGAGTCTCTTTTCCACAACAGGGAGAGGCTTAACAAATCTATTTCAATGAATTTGTGTAACCCCTCCGTAAGTCTAGGGTGTCTAGCACAATTCAAGAGATCATTAAAAAAAGGTTGAAAACTTGAAAGATGAATTCTGGTTACAATAAGTCTATTGCAGACATGAACTTGAAAGATGAAGCTTATACTTCTGATGGCATTGCACTAAATCGGGTATCTGGAGCATCAACTTATCCTCATTTGTATACATTTTTATTGAACAAAGAAAAATTTAAGGTGAACGAGGTTTCCAACTTCTCAAGAGATGATCTTCTAATTAAGGACATACTGATATTTGACACACATGCTGAGGTCTTTGTATTTAGTGTGTTGATCCTAAGGAAAAGTAGAAGGTATTTGATATCGACCAGAAATATATAGACATTGCAGTAATTTTGGAAGGCACTTGGGCAACCTACTGTGAGATTCCAGATTACTAGACTGTAGAATACAGTAGCATGCCTAATTCACACATTCCAAACCATGTCACTTGATCATCAAACTATGTGACTTGGCCAACTCTACCCATGTCACTTGTTCTATCACAAATTCTCCATGATTCACCCAAACCAAAATAAAAAAGGAAAGGTGTGAAGGGTTTGCGGCTGCGGCGTCTGCGGTGGCCGGTGGGGCATCGGCGGTGGGGCGTCTGCGTCGACCGGTGGGGCGTCGGCGGCTGGGACAGTCCTCTAGAGGCCTTGCGGTGGGGCATCTGCGGCGGCCGGTGCGGGCAGTCCGCAGATTACAACGACGGTGTGACATCTGCGGCTTCGTATGGGGGCGGTGGGGTGTGCGGTGGCAGGCGGTGGGGTGAAGGGTTTCACAGGGAGAGGGTTATGAGAAGGGTAGTTTAGGATTTTCAACTTTTTTAAAACGGAAGGATGGAATATTCCATCGAATATCCAATTGTTTTAACATCGATGAACTACATGGGCCTTTCTGCTAGAGTTACATGATTTTAAGGACTTTTTAAACAATAATGAGATTTTAAGGACTAAAAAATAATTCATCATATTTGTAGGGACTAATATGTAAAAAATCCTTTTTTTTATATCTCAAGTCAGCTGAGCCCATCACAATCCAATCCAATTTTTTTTTATAAGAGTTTCCCTCGTGTGAAAAGTAAAGCAAATTTTAAGATAAGGAATAATCTAACGTGGCATAAAGAGAGGAATTAAACACCAAAAAAAGAAAAGGCCCAAGCCGGGGGAATTAAACACGACCCGACCCTGCTGCTTTCCCACGCATGAAGAGCGATCAAATCTTCGCCGTCCGCAGTGCGCGACTCATCGATCAACCCTTGGGTTTCACGCGGCGGATTTAATCGGGCAACAACTCGTCGACTTGGCCCAGCCACCTCCGGACTGAACGCAAACGATAAAATCTAATTCATTTGAAAATATCCCCCCTTAAAAGGCTGCGGCCGACGGCAAAATTTTCCCTGTCCCGCTGCTGCGATATCTTCCTCTTTCTTCCTTCGTGAGATCGCACAAGCGCTCTGTAAACCCTAACAGGCATTTTTTCACGGTTTCCGATCTCGTTGGGGGAGCAGAGATGCCCTGGAATCCGCCGCAGGAGGAGGACAAGAAGCCGGCGGAGCAGTCGGCGCACATCAACCTCAAGGTTAAGGGCCAGGTAGCGCCGCCGCTCCCCCCCACTTCTCGAGGCCGTTTCTTTCTACGCTGCCTTCGATTACTCTTGTCGTCCGTCGTTTACCTTCCCTGTTCACGTTACTTAGATCTGTTGCGATGGTGTTAGGTGATGCTGCTGTTTGATTTTCGTTTTGGTTCATCGTTGTGCTGCGCCGGGGATTGTGCTCTGTAGTTATTTTTTTCTGTTTTTTTTTGTTGCATCGTATTGATTTGCGGTTGAGGATTTAGCGTTATTATACATGCTCGATGTGAGAACCGGTTGTGAAGTGATCTGTACTCATGTTATGATTAGTTGGATATTGCTGTGGAGATGGAATGCGATAATCTGTTTTTGGCGGCGGTGGTCGTCTCTCGGATGCTTGTGTCATCGTAGGCTACGCCGGGGTAGGTTTTTCGAGATTGTTTTTCCACCTGTATGCTGCCTTGTTCGTAAATGTTGGAGTGAATAGTTTGTTTCTTGTCTCGTCTGTGCATTCCTGTTTGTACACTATTTTGTCTTTTATTTTTATTGGAACTTTTCTGGTCGTGTGTTCGGATGATGGAATTTTAGAACTATTGCTGGCTTCTTGGATGCTGTCCGACCTTATAATCTGTAGTTGCTAGTTTAATCGTGGTTTTTTTCTCTCTACTTTGTGGTTCAATAAAGAATTCGCTGTTCACTAGATGTTTATCTGTCACATAGTGTGAATAACTGGAATTGACCTTTTTGTGTTATAAAGATGTGTGACAATCAACTGCAGTTACTGCATATTTATGTGTCCAGGAATTGGTTCATCTTTAAGTAGAAGCAGTGAAGCAGGCCCCATTTTTCTGTCTTGCAAGCGGTAATGTTTGTGAAATTATGAAATGTCATTGTATTCCATTTTGATTCGTTAAAGTGAATGAAATTCATGCTAGATACTGATTACAGGCTGGCAGCTGAAGTTTGTTAGTTTTTAATCATATGAGATGTAGTTTAGGATTTGACTGGATGTGAGCATTTTACCTTTGATGCTGTTCCTAGTTTACAAAATGGTTTCCTACACTATGGTATCCTTGTTGGCTGCTGGTTCTTTCTTCCTTTTCTGGTCTACCTTCGTGAGCAAAAGGCCTTGTTTTATCATTTTAAGCTTGTATTCATTGTGAAACTATATGTATCAGTAGGATATCGATGCCAAGGTTTTTTAGTCCATTTTAAGTTTATGTTGTAACCTTGCAACTTATTTTATTAGACCAATCTAAATTTATCCATATTAGCTTCCATTTCATATGGCCTGTTTTTAAAGCAAAAACTATAGTAGCTTGTTCTTGCACTGCAGTCTCACCTTTTCTGACTAAGTTTACTGGCGACAACTTGACACAGCTTCTCAGTTGCAGTTATGTAGATAAATTTACCCAATTATTAACAGAGCTTTAGGAGAAAGGCTATTGGTTAGTTTACTGGTAGTCTGTTGTATATTGTCAGCTGGTAGCATCTGCTTTCATTTTGGTTGATGCTGTGTCTTGTGTTTTGTTGAGAAGGCTAAGTGATTGGATTTTCATCGTATTTATATTGCAGGGAGCAAGAAATACTAATTGATCTCTATTCACGTTTTGTTTCTGTTTCCAGATTAATCATTTAAATTGTCATATTCCACATACTTTGTTAATTTTACTGGTAGATTGTATGTTTAGCACTTGAATATTGCACGTGCTTTATGTGAATATTTCTGAAGAGTAATGTATGCATTTCTTTCTTTAATAACCAGTAGATTGTATGCTTACCAGTTGAATATTTAAAAGAATTATTAGAGTTTGATCATTAGCCATTATGAGTGCTTTATGGCAAAATTTTTGAAGCAATACATACAATCCTTTTTTAATGTGGGTATGAGTGTAGCATATGTTCGTTAACCTATCGTAAAAGCATATGGAAACCAAGGGGTTCGTTCACATTATAAAATATTCATATATCATATTGAAAAGCTGATTGTTCTGAATACTGCTCAACCTTTTTTGTCAGATTTTACAAAAGTGTGTAATTATATTCCGGACCACCATCTTTTCTGTAGAGAAAATTGTCAAAATGAATGTTCAGGGCAGCTATATAACATTTAGGCTTGGTGATTCAATTGCAAATGAACTTTAACACATGTATCACTTTGTTTTCTGATTTGTTTGTCTTGTGCCAGAAATACTAATTGATCTATTCATGTTTTGTTTCTGTTTCTAGATTAATCATTTAAATTGTCATATTCCACATAATTTATTAATTTAACTGTTGGATTGTATGTTTAGCACTTGGATATTGTACTTACTTTATGTGAATATTTCTGAAGAGCAATGTATGCATTTCTTTCTTTAATAACCCGTGGATTGTATGCTTGCCAGTAGCATAGTTAAAAGAATTATTAGAGTTTGATCATTAGCCATTCTGAGTGCTTTATGGGAAAATTTCTGAAGCCATGCATGCAATCATTTTTTAATGTGGGTATGAGTGTAACATATGTTTGTTAGCCTATCGTGAAGGCATATGGAAACCAAGATGTTCTTTCATATTATAAAATATTCATATATCATATTGAAAAGCTGATTGTTCTGAATACTGCTCAACCTTTTTGTCAGATTTTACAAAAGTGTGCAATCATATTCTGGACCACCATCTTTTTTTGTAGAGGAAATTGTCAAGATGAATGTTCAAGGCAGCTTTATAGTTTTTAGGCTTGGTGATTCAATCTCAATATGAACTTCAACACATGTATCATATTGTTTTCTGATTTGTTTGTCTTGTGTCATGGATTTCATTCCAACTCTGCATGGCTTAATATTATTTTCTTTCTTCAATGTCTCATATTGCCTGGTTTTTATTAGCTTCCAACTTCATCAGTTTATTTTTTATTTAAAATTCTGTGCATATATATAGTTCTAACTTATTTGTCCACCCCATTTGTTTCTTCCCATTATTTACTTTTAAAAGTTTCATGTGCACTGATGACTTGTATGTGTTGGTTTTATGTCCATCCCTCTGTTGTTGACAAGGATAAGGTTCTGTGCTATAAGCTTACTCTGTGCAATGTGAATGTATGCTGGGTCTAGTGTTGTTGGATAGTAAGATGCCTGAAATACTCTACTAAGTTTCGCCATGACCCAGTGAGAATCTGCAGGAATCGTACTGTTTTGGCAGAATTCTTTGAAGGTACAGTTTTTAGTTGAAAAATGGTTCCCAAATGCATTTTTAGATTTGGGTTTAAGAGACCTTTGAAAACAATAAAATGGCCTCTTTTGTGACTCTGTCTTCATGGATCTCCATGATCAGTAAGATGAAATTGGAAACTGGGTAGAAGAAAGGGCATTGATTACATATCTAAGTTTCAAGAGACCATGGATGACAGCCTGTCTCCATGATCAGTAAGATGAAGTTAGAAACTGGGTAGGAGAAAGGACATTGATTACATGTCAAAGTTTCAAGAGTCCATGGCTGACAGCTGTTGAACCCTAAAACTTCTGTTTTTTGAAAGGAAAACAATGGGCAGGCTCCCTCCGCCCAGCCCCTCTGTCTCAAAGCACCCGGGAGGCAGGAGGGAAGCCCCCTCCTGTGCAGGCTGGAGGGGATCCCCTGCGCAGTTTTTGAACAATGCACAGTGATGTGCTGTTTTCAAAAGAATCAAGCAATGCCCTGTGCTGCGTTCGTGGAAGGAAAATGAAAATGAAAATGACATGAAGATTTTCATGCTGTAAAATTGTCGAGGCTGTCTGAAAATTTCAGAAATGGCCCCACTGTTAGAAAATTGCAGAAAAATTCTCTGCTATTCAAAAAGTGCACAAAAAAATCGTTTGATGGGGAAAATTGCAGAATTATCATTGAAAAGGAGAAAATTGCAGAATTACCATTGAAAGGGGAAAAATTATAGAACTACCCCTGAAAGGGAGAAAATTGGGTAAACGTCCAAGGTTCTAAAAAATGTACAGAAAACCTTCTACTATCCAAAAATTGCAAACAAAATCTTGAAAGATGGAAAATTGCAGAAAAGACCCAAAAGGTTTATATATTTCTGCAATTTCTGATAAGGGAAAATTATAGAAATACTCCTGGTGGTCAAAAACTTACAGAAATATCTCCTGTGGGTAGAAAATTACAGAAATATTTCCGGTGGTCAGAAAATTGCGAAAATATATCCCCTGGGTAGAAAATTGTAGAAATAACATCGGTGGGCAAAAAATTGTAAAAATACTCTCGATCAAGGTTTGCCGTCCCGGTGCGGGTCTTCTCGACCCGCATGACCTGACCCGACCCAGGCGGTGGGTGGGACGCTCGAGTCGTGGGTCGTCACCGGGATAGTTCATTATTTTAATATTATATTATATATATTATATTTTCTATTTTTTAGTATTTTTATATATTTATTTTATTTATATATATATATATATATATATATATATATATATATATAAAGTCTTTTTTATTTTAACACGGAGCAAGATGGACCGAGACGGGACCGATCCGACCCGCTCCAGGCCGTGACTGGGACGGGCGGGTCGGTTTAGACGGCAAAACTTGCTCTCGATGGTCAGAAAATTGTAGAAATACCCTCGATGGTCTAAAAATTGTAGAAATATATGTTGTTGGTAGAAAATTGCAGAAATATCTCTGGTGGTCTGAAAAATGTAGAAATAACTCTGGTGGGTAGAAAATTGTAGAAATATCCTCGGTGGTCAGAAATTTACAGAAATACCCTTAGTCTTTGCTCAAGGTGAAATCAAATTCAAAGATCTAAATGCAGACTGAAGCAAATTTAAAGATTCTGGTTGTAACCAGATGTAATCCTAAAGACTCAATTATACAATCTAGACAATATATAAAGGCCTGGAAGGACCGATTCTAATTCAAATCACATATGTTCAAGGAAATAAAAGTCTTCAAATTTCTTTGCAAGAGTATGTACCTATAATGGGAGATCATCAAGAACATTCATGTCCTAACGAATCGAGACAAAAGGCTTTCTTCGACAGTTAATTAAAGGTGTTCGGAATTGTTCTGATGAAAATTAACACGGACTCCGGTTGGTGGGAAAAAGTCCTGTATACGAATTATAATTTGTCTGGTAAAATTAAAACATGAAATAAAGAAATGTAAATAAACATGTTGATGATACCCAAAGTCGCCCAAATTTTAAACCATCATCAGCGTGTCCGCATTTTCTTTTTATTTATTTTTTTGCGCAGTTGCCTTTCCCTGAACGGAGCTAGCCTATGTCAAGTTCTATTCTGCATGTCAAATTGGCTAAGTTAGCTGACCATGATCGGGCTAACATGCCAATTTTGTCATTGGGCTGTTGAGTTATAAATGCATGTGTTGTCTATGCACTCAATTGACAGGTCTCTAAACCAACAAGGTCAAGAAAAGAGGCCCTTTCTAGTTGGAAATTAAAGTGCACTATAATTTTTATAACAAGAGTGTAGACAGTTATTATCTTTTATTTGAAAAGACAGTGTTGTATAGTTGTGCCAAGTCTAGACCAGCAAGGAAGCAGTTGGTCTGGGCATCAGGAGCATTAGATACTTCAATGTGGCCTTACTGTGTAAGTGGTTGTGGAGGCCCGGGACAGAGGTTGGAGGATTGTAGGTGCAGCTGATCAAACAGAGATACTACTCCAGAGTGTGGGACTTACTCCAGTCCTGGATATATAATGTCTCCCTGATCTGGAGAGGCATTCTACAGTCTATGGACTTCTTCAGAGTTAGTGTTCCGGTCAGTCTGGGTAACAAAGAGATGTCTGTTCTGGCGAGATAGGTGGTGTGATGACTCTTCACTAGCGAAAGCCTTTCCATCGTTGTTTGCTATTGCGAGCATACCAGAGGCTTTCGTGGCGCAATCTTTTGATCCACAGCTAGCTGGCGGCATTTGGGCCCTCACTTTCAAGGGGAATCTCACCCTAGAGAAAATGGACCAGTTGGAACATCTCCTCTTTCCTCTTGGGCTTTGGTCCACTCGTTAGCAGAGCAGATACTTGGCTGTGGAGATGGGAGAGGGAGGGCCACTTTATAGTTAGGTCGGCCTATGCTCTCCTTGCTGATGGAGGGACACGTCATCCCCTTACTCCTCAGATTTGGGCTCCCCAAGAGCCCACTCAAGGTGAAGGTGTTGGTTTAGAGAATCTCCCATGGACGTCTGCCCACGTGACAAGGTGACACCTTTCCCTCAGCACATATCTACCTTGTGTTGCTTGTGCGGGGATGGGGAGGATGATCTGAATCACTTATTTATAGGATGTCCCTTCGCAAAGGGAATTTGGATGAGGATTGGTCAATGCTCACAGTAGACCTTGGGCCACTTTGAGGGGGTCCGGCGGTTTCTTACCAAGTGGCATCGGAGGTGGATTCTTAAAGGCAACAAGATTATTTTGTGACTTATTCTACATGTCACTCTTTGGGCTTTGTGGAGTGAAAGGAATAGTAGGCTATTCAGAAAGGAAGCGAGGATGGGAGACAATGTATTTTCTTTTATTCTTGAGAAAGTGCATTTTAGGCAAAGTATGTTTGTAAAGTGGAGGCTTATGACTTCTCACTCTTTTCGCTCTTGGAGAGTTAGTTGCGTACACCTTTTCGGTGTGAGCATTTTCTTGTAAAGGGATTTTGTGAGCTGACAGAATATAATATACATCCCTATTCTTTTCTTAACATATTTCGTGGTACCATCCACGTTTCAATAAAAAAGATTCTAGAATAGAATATGTGTTAGAGACCAGTGGAAAGGGATATACCATTATGCATGTTGGGCATAAACATTCTATGAATGGAATAGAGGAATAATAGCATCATAGCCCTTTCTCAACTGGTCAGAAACTCTGGATAATGACAAGTGACTGAAAAGGTAAAAGAAAATTTAAGGGATTTTTGTAAATGAACCATTGTTAATAATGAATTTGTAAAAAAAATCATTCATGATACTGCATTAGTAAGCATACCACTGCATGAAATCAAAGTAGTGCATAAATGCCATGTAAGGTCATCAAAGTATGTTTTTTTTTGCAAATTTTTGGCACAAAAAGTGGTATGCCTACACATAAAAATGACATATTTACACTATGATTTTAGACAGTGGTATGCCTACTAATGCATTTTCAGAAGTGTTTTTTTTTTGCAAATTCATATTTAACAATAGTTTACTTACAAAAATCCCAAAATTTAATTTAATATTGAAGCTGCCCTAAATTAGGGAGCAGATGCAAAAAATATACAGTGTGCAGGTTGCCATGCTGCAAATTGTAGTATGAAAATCTTATTTCTTCCAAATTAGACTCAAACTTAGAATCATTATCAAAAGAGGAGATCAGCCAGGAGAGAATGTATATTTATAGACACTTCCAGTCTTTAAGAGAGGCATTTAGATCCTAATAAGGACAGTATGCAAAGTTAAGTGGACACATCCTAAAAGAGGATATTATCCAATAGGCGACGAAGTAGTATGAGTGCTTATAGAATGAAAGATTTAGGCACATAGATGTAAACCAAGGACCTAGAGTGTTCGTGGACAACATTGAAGTTATTTCTTTCAGTGACATTCTCCTAAATGCCATGTAATTAGTCTAAAAATTAGACCTACACAATTACTAGGAATGTCATTATGCCAAATTTGTCTAAAATTGCCATTGTGCAAATATGTCTTTCACCCTAATCTCTTACTAAAATTAAACCGGTTTAACCAACTTGGTATATTAGGGTGAGTTTTATATTTTAGTAAAATTACACAATTATTCTTGGTAAATCGGTTTAACCAACACTGAAAGACATATTTGCACAATGGCAATTTTAGACCAATTTGGCATAATGACATTCCTAGTAATTGTGTAGGTCCAATTTTTAGACCAATTACATGGCATTTAGGAGAATGTCACTGAAAGAAATAACTTCAATGTTGTCCACCAACACTCTAGGTCCTTGGTTGATATCTATGTGCCTAAATCTTTCATTCTATAAGCACTCATACTACTTCGTCGCCTATTGGATAATATCCTCTTTTAGGATGTGTCCACTTAACTTTACATACTGTCCTTATTAGGATCTAAATGCCTCTCTTAAAGACTGGAAGTGTCTACAAATATACATTCTCTCCTGGCTGATCTCCTCTTTTGATGATGATTCTGAGTTTCTGAGTCTAATTTGGAAGAAATAGGATTTTCATACTACAATTTGCAGCATGACAACCTGCACACTGCATGTTTTTTTGCATCTGCTTCCTAATTTAGGGCAGCTTCAGTATTGAATTAAAATTTGGGATTTTTGTAAGTAAACTATTGTTAAATATGAATTTGCAAAAAAATCACTTCTGAAAATGTATTAGTAGGCATACCACTGTCTAAAATCGTAGTGTAAATATGTCATTTTTATGTGTAGGCATACCACTTTTTGTGTCAAAAATTTGCAAAAAAAATATGCTTTGATGACCTTAGATGACATTTATGCACTACTTTGATTTCATGCAGTGGTATGCCTGTTAATGCAGTATCATGAATGATTTTTTTTACAAATTCATTATTAACAATCGTTCATTTGCAAAAATCCCTTAATTTTTTTTTTACTTTTTCAGTCACTTGTCATTATCCAGAGTTTCTGAGGAAGGGCTATGATGTTATTCTTCTTCTATTCCATTCATAGAATGTTTATGCCCAACATGCATAATGTTATATCCCTTTTCACTGGTCTCTAACACATATTCTATTCTAGGATCTTTTTTATTGAAACGTGGATGGTATCACGAAATATGTTAAGAAAAGAAGAGGGATGTATATTATATTCTGTCAGCTCACAAAATCCTTTTACAAGAAAATGCTCACACCGAAAAGGTGTACGCAACTAACTCTCCAAGAGCGAAAAGAGTGAGGAGTCATAAGCCTCCACTTTACAAACATGCTTTGCCTAAAAGGCACTTTCTCACGAATAAAAGAAAATACATTGTCTCCCATCCTCGCTTCCTTTCTGAATAGCCTACTATTCCTTTCACTCCACAAAGCCCAAAGAGTGACACGTAGAATAAGTCACAAAATAATCTTGTTGCCTTTAAGAATCCACCTCCGGTGCGCCACTTGGTAAGAAACCGTCGGACCCCCTCAAAGTGGCCCAAGGTCTACTGTGAGCATTGACCAATCCTCATCCAAATTCCCTTCGCGAAGGGACATCCTATAAATAAGTGGTTCAGATCATCCTCCTCATCCCCGCACAAACACAAGGTAGATATGTGCTGAGGGAAAGGTGTCACCTTGTCACGTGGGCAGACGCCCATGGGAGATTCTCTAAACCAACACCTTCACCTTGAGTGGGATCTTGGGGAGCCCAAATCTGAGGAGTAAGGGGATGACGTGTCCCTCCATCAGCGAGGAGAGTATAGGCCGACCTAACTGTGAAGTGGCCCTCCCTCTCCCATCTCCACAGCCAAGTATCTACTCTGCTAACGAGTGGACTAAAGTCCAAGAGGAAAGAGAAGAGATGTTCCAGCTGGTCTATTTTCTCTAGGGTGAGATTCCCCTTGAAAGTGGGTGCCCAAATGTCGCCAGCTAGCTGTGGATCAAAAGATTGCCCCATGAAAGCCTCTGGTATGCTCGCAATAGCAAACAATGATGGAAAGACTTTCGCTAGTGAGGAGTCATCACACCACCTATCCCGCCAGAACAGACATCTCTTCGTTACCCAGGCTAACCCGAACACTAACTCTGAAGAAGTCTTTAGACTGTAGAATGCCTCTCCAGATCAGGGAGACATTATATAGCCGGGGCTGAAGTCCCACACTCTGGAGTAGTACCTCTGTTTGATCAGCTGCACCTACAATCCTCCAACCTCTGTCCCGGGCCTCCACAATCACTTACATAGTAAGGCCACATTGAAGTATCTAATGCTCTTATGCCCATACCAACTGCTTCCTTGCTCTAACAGACTCTGCCTCATGTAATATCATGTCATCCTCTGTCTCTACTTCTGTTGCCATGCCAAAAAAAACATAGTCCGAATGGACTCCAATCTCTTAGATATCATCTTAGGTTTTCTGAAAATAGAGAGGAAATAGATCGACAAGATGCTCAATACAGATCTGCATAGTACCAAACGACCTCCATTTGAGAGTAGTCTGGCCTTCCATCCTGCAAGCCTGCATAGTACCAAACGCCTGCTCTTGTTGCTCCTCGTCATCTAGGAAGAGAATATTGTTGTCACCATATTGCAGATGGGCGATACAACTATTGGACTAACTTGCCTAAAGGCCTATGATAATCCTTGTCTTCTCAGTTCTCATCCACATTCTACTCAAGATCTAAACTACCAAGACACAAGCGTGGGGAGAGTGGGTCTCCTTGTCGAAGCCCTCTCCCACTAGGGAAAATAGGGGGAGGGTTGCTCATTAATGAGCACAACAAAAGAGACAGACGAAATACACTCCCGTATCTAAGAGATCCAAATATGATCAACCCCATCTTTGCTAACGTCTGAAGGAGGTAATTCCAGTTTACCCTGTCATAAGTTTTCTCGAAGTCCAGCTTGAGGACCAAACCCCTCTTCCTCTATTACTTCATGGCAAATAAACAGTCACGTGCAACAAGAAAATTCTCCTAAATGTGTCTTCTAATGAAAGTCCTCTAATAGCCACTAACCATTCCATCCACCACATCATTAAGCCTCTTGGCCAAAACCTTAGTGATAATTATGCATGTGCTATTCAACAAACTAATGGGTCGAAAGTCTGCTAGGTCTTGTGTCCCCTTATTCTTAGGAATTAGGACCAAGAGGGTTTTGTTAGTATCCCTCAAATGAGTCTTGCCCTCTTAGAATTCTGTCACTGCACCAATGAGGACCTCTTTGATGATATCCCAACAATGCTGAAAGCAAACCATAGGAAAACTATCTGATCGCGGGGCCTTGTCACTTGCAAGAGAGAAAACTGCCTATCTAATCTCCTCCTCTAGAAAGAGGCTCGCAATAGTCTCACTTTGTGCCTGGGAGAGGCGGGGAGGTAAGTAGCGTGCAAAATCCGATCCGGTCGTCTACTCCTCGGTGCATAACTTCTGATGTCTTCCTCCCTATGAAGTAAGAGTTCCGCGGCCTTAAGTACATGCAATGCGATTCGTCCTTTTTCTCCCTGAAGCAATCATGTGAAAGTAGCTTGTGTTCCTATCCCCTTCTTTGAGCCATTTTTCCTTCGATCTCTAATTCCAATAGATATCTTCTCTGAGTAGGATCTCATCATACTGTGCTCGAAGAGAATCTATGCTTAGGCAATCAACCTCATCCATTAAACCTGTCTCCTCCAAGTGATCCAGAACTTCCAACTATTGAAGAATCCTCTCATTCTCATGTCTACTTGGTAGCCTCTTGTTAGTTCCCCAACTTTTTAGCACCTAGGCCATATGTTTCAATTTACCAATCAAAGTAGCCATGTAAGATCTGTGGCGTCTTTGACCATCCCACGCACGTTTAACTGTGTCTAAGAAATCTTCCTCCTTAAATCAATACCTTACAAATCTAAAAGCTTGTCTCCTTTCATGACCTCTACTGGTCCTCAATAGGATAGGCTTATGATCAGAGGTCGGTCTAGGCAAACAAGAGCCCTACACATGAGAAAAATGGTCCTCCCAATCCAATGACACCAAGAACCTATCTAGCCTGGAACAAGACGGATCTTCTCTCAAATTGGACCAAGTGAACTGAGCATTCACCAATCCAATATCGATAAGGGTTTTCCGCTAGATGAAGTCACAGAAGTCCTTTGTCTCCCCCGAGCGAGGGCGAACTCCTGTCCTCTCTGAAGCTAAAGTCACTGCATTGAAGTCATCGGCCACACACCATTGCCGTCTAGAAGCAAGGTGGTGCCCAATCAGCTACTGCCACAAATCATTCTTCCCTTACCTAGTCTAAGGGCCATACTATGGCACCCCCTTCCCGGGTCACTCGGTGCCCAGTCGGGGAGACGTCACCTCACTCAATTAATTGTTGTGAGCTCAGCTGCCCCACGGGAGCTTACGGCCATACCATTGTTAATTTTCATACACACGACCATATCACATCCATATATAAATGCATAAACATGGATAATCAACAACACGCAGTCCTCATTAAAATTCAGAACCTCACAAGTCTGATTACATTACATAACCATAATATTCAGCCAATATACGCCCCCAAAAAGAAAAACCTCCCAAGATATGCAATCAGATCTCAATCTGATCAACATTGTCTAAACACACGGCTTATAAAAGGCTCTCATGAACATAATGAAAATTAAACCTTAAAAGCTTCTATGTGGCTGTAACAAGGTCCCCTAAGCGCTCTTCAAAAGGCTTCTGGTCGACGGGTGAAAGGGCCAGCCGCCTAATCTCCTGAAAATTTCAAGCCACTGGTGCGAGTCCTAAGACTTAGTAGACAGAATAAAACCAAACAGATTCATACCACATAATAACTTTTTCACAAAGAGTTGAAGGCATTCATGCATAACATATAAATATGAACACCCACATTTTCTGCGGCCGTTCTAACATGTACATGTAAATCAATAGAGTAAATACAGAAATAACTCTATTGTCTTGGTTTTTAGAATTTCAAGAGGCCTTTAGGTCGATTTCATTAAGATTACCCGGCTACAAGTAGCCATTCATTTACACCGACGTCACACACAATTCAATCGTTCTGTTTACACAATTTGAAACCCCACCTACATGCAATTTTGGGAATCATTCAACCTTGCACATTGTTGGACATATGCCTCTAATCCACGACACGAGGAGTTAATACCCACTGCGGTTCAGAGGCGCGGGGTAGGTCACGGATAGCCCAACACGTGAACCCACAGTCTTGATCGATTGTATAGGATCGGGGGCCCTACCCCACCTTCCACCAGATCATAGTTCGGTCTGACTTTCGGATTTAACCGTTCGTCCGTCATCGGGCGAGGGTCACCTCGGGCAGACGCTTACTCGGTGCTTTGCCCTCCTTACAGTGGCACTGTCTATGTGCATTTTATTGTATCATCTTCACTTTTTATTCATTTGAACATCCTTACATGCACAATGTGGGATCATGAATATTACGATGAAGGCTCACAACAATCGGAAAAGAAACAAGTATAGTATGCATGTAGTAATATATTGCTAGATGCACTTTTCTAGATATACCATGCATGATAGTTACCCTCTTTACAAGCACATTTAGTTTTTTTGAATACCAAATTAGATTCAAAGTAAAAAGACTAACAAATGGCATATGCTGGGTCTTGAACCAATACCTACCTGTGGTAACAAGTCCTACCACGGTGGGTTCTTGCTCTCCCTTCACTGACGCCACCCAGAACAACCTTTAATGGTCTTCTTCATGTCTAGAAGGGTTCACTGCCCTTTCAGAACCTTCCTTTTCCTGTTGCACCTGTATCTCTTTCTTCTTAGCTCCTCTGCGGCCTCCTCTCATTCACTTCTGCTCTCACGGCCCTCTTCTTTGCTCTGCCCTGCTAGGGACGTAGGGGACTCTACGCCAAGCTCTTCTAAGGACGCATAAGCTTAGCTGAGGATGCAAAGGGACGTCTAGAGGGGTTTTGCCCGGTTTACGAAGACTCTTACCTTAATAGGTATCAAGAACAAGAACTTTTGGAGTTAGAAAGTAAAGAAGATCAAAATTTTTTTTGGTTTGAAAAACCGCTTGTCACTTTCTTTTCGACTGTAAACGATGGAATCGTCCATTTCGATATATAAACAGGGCTTAAATGGGCAGCCCTCCAGCCTACTTGTCGAAATATTATTATATCTTATTTTATTTTATTTTATTTTCTTAAACGGTATACTACCTGCCTCCACTGCCAGCGCTCTGACAGACACCCCTGCTAGGCTTTGGTTGACCTCTGGCAGATAATATTGTCCTCTCTTATTAACTTATGGTAGAAAATCACTTTGAGTAGTTTAGAAAAATGTTTAAGTGTTTTATAGGCACCAGAACTTCCAAAGAAATCACATAGTCGCATGAAAAACCCCTTAGGTGCACCCCTTTTCACTTAGGCGTAATTAAAGGGGCTAAAATTGACATAGGCGCAGTTAAAAAGAGTAAAATCCACGTAGGCGCTATAAAAAAGGGCTAAATTCAGATAGACGTTAAACCCACGAGCTATGGTGACTTAGTCGTTAAAAATTTAACATAATCGCTCATAGGCACAACTTAGGCGCACAACAACGCCTATCTCAAACTTAAAACCCATTGACTATCTTAACGTCAAAACATCTATCCATCGTCTATCTCATAAAACTAGCGCCTATCTCATCACCCAGCGCCTATCTTATTAAACCCGCTTCGCTTATCACATAAATGCCTATCTTAACTTTCTAGCGCTTAACCTAACTACCAACGTCTATCTCATTCAACTAACGGCTCACATAGGCGATCTTCCTTCGCCTAACTCAACTCCCAACACCTATCTTAATGCCTAACTTCTGCGACTCTCTTAACTTAGCCGCTAGCTCAAAGCGCCTATCTCATTTAACTCCTCACTCAGCCGCTATCTCAACTTTCCTAAGCTTAAATTTGCCTATTTCATTTAGCTCCACCTATCTCACACTTAGCCGCCTGCAGCTATGAGACAGCTGCCTATTTTAAAACTAAACTCTCGTCTGCCGCTTCAACTCATTATTTGACATTATAAATGGCAGAATTTCTAAAAGTGCTTAACACAAAACATGTAGATTATCGAATTATCTTTCCAATGAGCTTAATTTCATTCTTTTTGGACATTCATACACAAAATTACACTACAAGAATACCCTCTTAACGGTGCAGATTCACTTAAGGGGCTCACGTTAATAGTCCCTTGGCATTGCTAACCCCATACACTAATGACTCTCCCGAAGTAAAGGTGTAATACACCCCTGAGGAATTCCAGGAGAAATCGTCCCTCAAGCACCGAAAGTGAACGCTAATGGCCCATCGCCCAACCTGCTTGTCCTCCACCTCTTCCACCTCGATAGGGTTTCACAGCACAATGATCCCTCTTGCCCTCCCTAAAGTCACAGAAGCCACCCCCTTCAAAAGTCTGCCACCCCCGATCTCCCTCATCATCCCCTCTCCGTCCTCATCACACTTTGTCTCCTACAGGCATAGAATGTCTCTACCTTACACATTCTCACGAACTCCTTCATTGTCCTCTTCTCTCCCCCCTCCTCCGATCCCTCACATTCCATGATGCGATCCTTATGGTGACTGAGGAATACTCCCCTCACCCTCCTCATCCTCCCCCTCACCCACTTTGCAAACCCCCCCCCCCAAGCCCTTTTTTGGGATTTGTTCTTCTTCTTCTTCGCCGTCCTCGTTAAGGTTGCCAACCATCTTTTTTGTTTCAGGTTAAGAGACACTCTAATACCCTTCTCCACCCCCTCATAAGAGACCGCCTAACTGTTCCGCCAAATCCCTCATTTGTTATTTCGTAATCTTCTCCACAACAACCCCCATGATTTCCTTCCCCTCCTCCTTACCAAGTATACCCCCGTTGTCCATCTCCTCCGATTATCCTTTTTCAGAGGTAGGAGTGTCTGGGATATCCTCTTTGTTTTCGTCCGATCCCAGTAGAAGGCCGACAACCGCCTCCGGAAGCCTAGTACAAATGCGGCCCTCTTCATCAACATGAGCGGTAACGAATATCTCTCCCGTCGGCCTCCTATACCCTTCCTCCTCGATCACACTTAGGTCGAGTGGTGTGAGCATCGAAGCTGGGACGTGCAGAAGGTCGGACGGAGGGTCGGGGGCCCTCTGTCTCCCTTCCTAGATGGACTTGTTGCTGCAATGCCAAACCCTTCATCGGGGTCTCCCGATGACCGCCTTGCCTTCGGCCTTCTGCAGACAACACTCCCTCGGAGGTTGCCTAAGAGACGATGCTGACCGCCCTTGCTGAGGAGGCTGGACCTCCTCCTTCCCTCGCCACGGGGACCATAGAGGAGATTGTTGCTCACCGAAATCCCCGCCCCTGGCCAGTGAAGAGGACAACGTTGGCATTTGACTGGTCAGTGGATGACGAGGGCCGGTGACTATCAGGCGGGGGAGAAGGCCCTTAACGGGCCCCGCGAACTCGATAGCACAACAAATGGCGGATTCTGGTAAGTTCTAGGTCTTGCCTGGCCACTCGGAACCTACCCACTAAATGCCACTGCTCGACCCACATGTCCCGCCTATCTGAGCGTAGCCTTGGCCTAAACCTGTTCTTCCTTCGCCTAAACCCGAATGACAAAGGTGTCCCCATCCACGGCCATGGTGACAACAGTTGGGATAGTTGCCATGCTTGCCACATGCCCCGCAGCAGTGACCGCCATCCTCAGAGCCCAATAGGGAGAAGCCTAAGCTCCCCTTTTCCATGGTCCTGAAGCTCCGTACCAAGAAGGCAATGCCCTCTTTGTCACAAGGAAGGAGAGGCATCCCCTCTAAGATGATGCTAACTCTTCTTGGCTTGGGGCTCGAAAATGTTGGATTCTAAGAAGGGCTCCTCCCCCGACGATGACACCCGTGTCCGCCCCCGTTTGTTCGTCTTGCCCTACCACTGGGAAACTCCTCTCTGAGATCCTAGAGGCATCCCAGCCCACACATTGAGATTCGCCGCTTTACATTAACCGCGCTCATGTGGACTCTATTGACGTGTAGGGCTGGGGCATCGCACCATGAACCGTACCAAGCACCAATCCAGCATTTCAGGAAAACCAGACATTACTGCAGGCCCTATTTCGTTAAGTTCAGTAAATATGAATCCAACCCTTGGGAGGAGCCGCTCAATGGCACGCACTGGTGATCCAAACCAGACACGGTC